>JARFJA010000001.1:69200000-69622390 GCA_036326145.1 Rhagophthalmus giganteus | reverse complement strand
TATTGTTAGGAAGTAATCTGACTAGATCGCGGTGCAGCAGAATCGCAACATATGTATCTATAGATACATTATTAATTTACAAAAAGAAGCCAATAATATAATCGGAAAGTAGATATAGGTATATCGAATGGCTACGAGACCTGGACCAAGTTTATAACTCCTATGTTTACGAACCGATTTACGGCCTTGAAATATGGAACAGTCATATAAAACATAATTTTAAATTTATTGACGAATAGAATCAAAATGGCTAACTTCTGGTTTCGACGTAAGTGATACTAAATTTGATTTTTGAAATGAAACACCCTGCATATTTTACTATCATTGGAATTTGCGGACCAAATCCTATCTGATTGCGTTGTCAAATTTTCGTTTTTTTTTTTAATTATTTCAACATTTTTAATGTTATTTTTCAAAACAGAAGGCCGTAAAATTGTTTTATCTTAACTCTGTTATCTACCCAAATAATAATTTTTTATAGCGAGTTACTGTTAAGTGTTTTGCGCGACCCTAAATTTTAAAAATCTGGTTTTGAATAAAAAGGTTAAGTTTCCTTGAATGAAGAATGAATAGGTCGCCAGCATCATTAGATAGAAAATTGCATTGCGAATACAACGATATGCGACATGTCTAGTTTTATTTTCATTTAACACTAATTTGAACAATTAAAAATAATAAGCTAGTTGGAATAATTAAAAATAGTGCGCTACACGTGTGGATCGACACAGCGTCACCCCAAAGCGAACGACAGAGCGATCACCAATGATTTTTCGGCTGCTACCCCTTTTCGCCCCAGGCGCGCATAGACGGCTTAGCCCGCGGCGTCGGCGCTTCTCGTTGTCGCGAGGGAAAAGGGACTGCCAGCGATGTCTGGAGGGCAAACCCCGTTGACACGGCCTTTCCTGACAATCCAGAAGCGTCCTCGCTGATACCACGCAACCAGTCGACCTCGGCACCGGTGCTGGAACGGGGCGAAACTAGACGATAGGACACAATTAGTTAATAACAAATGGTCAGGTAAACCTAATAAAGCGTGATACGATTCACACAATTGATAGTAATCATCGTATTAAATAACGAACCCTTTTACGGATGCCACACGTCACCGGGCCGCTAAGTTCAATACCCGCGAACCTGCAGTCTCAGATCGACACAATATCGCCTTGAATTGCCACAAGTCACCGGACCGCTAGGTTCAATACCTGTGAACCCGCAGTCACAGACTGACACAATTCAATCCTTGAATTGCCACAAGTCACCGGACCGATGAGTTCCATACCCATAAACTCACAGTCTCAGACTGACACAATTCATCCCTAAATTGCCACGAGTCACCGGACCGCTAAGTTCAATACCCGTGAACCCGCAGTCACAGACTGACGCAATATCGCCTTGAATTGCCACAAGTCACCGGACCGCTAGGTTCAATACCTGTGAACCCGCAGTCACAGACTGACACAATTCATCCCTAAATTGCCACAAGTCACCGGACCGCTAAGTTCAATACCCGTGAACCCGCAGTCACAGACTGACGCAATATCGCCTTGAATTGCCACAAGTCACCGGACCGCTAGGTTCAATACCTGTGAACCCGCAGTCACAGACTGACACAATTCAATCCTTGAATTGCCACAAGTCACCGGACCGATGAGTTTCATACCCATAAACTCACAGTCTCAGACTGACACAATTCATCCCTAAATTGCCACAAGTCACCGGACCGCTAAGTTCAATACCCGTGAACCCGCAGTCACAGACTGACGCAATATCGCCTTGAATTGCCACAAGTCACCGGACCGCTAGGTTCAATACCTGTGAACCCGCAGTCACAGACTGACACAATTCAATCCTTGAATTGCCACAAGTCACCGGACCGATGAGTTCCATACCCATAAACTCACAGTCTCAGACTGACACAATTCATCCCTAAATTGCCACAAGTCACCGGACCGCTAAGTTCAATACCCGCGAACCCGCAGTCACAGACTGACGCAATATTACCTCGAATTGCCACAAGTCACCGGACCGCTAGGTTCAATACCTGTGAACCCGCAGTCACAGACTGACACAATTCATTTATATACAGCACACTTACCAAACGCACTACATCTCGCCACTATACTGGGTCCAAGGCTTAATGTTCTCTAGACCAGCCACACCGTGGTAAGGTATCCGCGAACGCCCGGATCCTTCCACTTCGCCTACTTCGTAGCGATCGTTTTCCAGTATCCTGGTCACTCGAAAGGGCCCCCTCCACTTGGGTAGCAACTTTCTGCTTGAACGAGTCGCCGGCAGACTGGTAACACGGGTCATAACCAGATCCCCTATCGAAACGATCCCTGGCTTGCGGCGTTTGATATCAAATCGATTTTTTTGATATTCTTGCTGCCGTTGCATACGTAAAACAACGTCTTCGCGAACTTTCGTGACGTCAACCAACTCACTTATGCTCGGCTCCTTACCGCCGTGCACAGGAACACGAAAGCCCATCAACGCCTCACTAGGCGATACGCCTAAAGCGCTGTTAATGGTACTGTTGATACCTAACTGTAGCGACGTCAAATCCTCGTCCCACCGATTATTATCCTGCCGGGCCCCCATCGCGACTATGGACTATGGTGCGATTATACCTTTCAACCTGCCCGTTCCCTCGGGGCATAACCACAGCCGTAAGGTGGTGAGTCATACCCAATTTTTTTGCAAATCTCTAAATTTTTCAGAAGTAAATGCCGTACCAGAATCACTGATTATTCGATGGGGAACCCCAAAAATTTTAACTAACTCTCTCAAAGACCTTATAACTAGATCCGTTTTCGTACTCTTAACTGCATAGAGCAACAAGAACTTCGTAAAGCCGTCAATAACGACTAATAGTTGAGTATTTCCCATTTTGGTCCTTATAAAAGGGCCCAAATGATCGATATGTACGGTGTGAAACGGAATGGGCACTTTGGGAATGGGATGCAGGTATCCTGCCCCCTTTGTAGTATTAGTTTTGAAATATAGGCAATTCAAACAGTTTTTGACGTATTTTGATACATAACACCGCATGCGCGGAAACCAATATTTCGCAGACACCATTTCGAGCGTCTTGTCTAGCGCAAAATGCCCCACGTCGTCGTGATTCATGCGACATATTTGAAACCACGATGACTTGGGAGCGACCCAACGCGCTCCGCGCGACGTATTTCTATAAACGACTTCCCTCTTTAAACAATAGTTATTGAACACGCTCTTGTCATTATTTTTATCCGAAGTCTTAAGAATGCTTCGTAATTTTTGCGTTTGAGGGTCTTGTTGTTGCGCCACTAACATCCAGTCTTGGGTTTTTATTACGTTAATATGGATAGAGTGTTCTAACGCCGGAGGATTGCGGCTGAGCGCATCTACGTGTTGCATCTGAGTGCCGGGTCTATGTTTAATTTCGAAGTCGAATTCGTTAAGCATCATCACCCAACGAGCTATGCGGCTATTTATTTCGTTCTTTTCGATTGCGTGCCGCACGGCTGCACAATCCGTTACTAAACGAAAGTGTTTACCTAAGAGATAATGCCTAAACCGTTTAATCGACTCAACCACCGCCAGCGTCTCTAACTCGAAAGAGTGATATTGTTTTTCGCTCGCGCGCGTTTGTCTACTATAATAAGCTATAGGCCACCCCTTGTCAACGTCTTCTGCGTTTTGCATCAAGTTCCGCTTAAACCTAAACGACTAGTATCCGTATACAACGCGCATCTTTTACTTGGATCAAATACTCTCAAGACTGGTTGCGAAATCAAGCAACCCTTTTTCGATAGTTTTGGAGGGAATTAGAATATCATCCCTTTTTGAGTAAAATTTTAAGTAGTTGGCTAGCTCGAACGGGTCAGTGATCCCGGCGGTTTCTACGGAGAACCGCATTTGCTTGTCAGTTATCGCCCCTAAAATTAAATTTAATATGTCTGCGTTCGAAAGCGAGAAGTCTAGGTCGTTAATCAACGCCAGTTTTTTTTTTTTTTTTTTTTCAACAATAATCGTACATATCGTCACCTGGGTCGTAATTTAGCATTTTCGTCATTAACGAGTGCAAATCCCGTTTATACGGAAATGTAGTTTTTTAAAAGGGATTTCCAATCATCCCAAGATCGTATGCGAGACTCGAGACTTCTATACCAAATTTCCGCGGGACCCCGCAATTTAGAGACGGCCAGATGTATCGTCGTCGTCTCGTCCCATTTATACATTTTTATATATTCGTCTATTGAAAACAACTATTTATTTATGTCGTGTACGTGCGGATCGAAGTCCGAGATCATGTTATTATATGAGTTTAAGTTTAAACCAGTGTTCTGGCGATTCACACATCGTTCAATAATCCGTTCTATTCCCGACATGAACATATTCGCATTCGCATCATCATTAATAGAAGAACAACTGGTATACTCACCCCTTTTCCTCATTCGCGTCTCGCGACGGAGGGCATCATCGGAGCTTGAGCTGCTCGCACGTTCGCGACGCTCACGCGATCGACCACGGCGTTTCGGCATCGTCTTCAAGCACGTCGTGCGATCCCACTTCTGATTTGAACAATTAAAAATAATAAGCTAGTTGGAATAATTAAAAATAGTGCGCTACACGTGTGGATCGACACAGCGTCACCCCAAAGCGAACGACAGAGCGATCACCAATGATTTTTCGGCTGCTACCCCTTTTCGCCCCAGGCGCGCATAGACGGCTTAGCCCGCGGCGTCGGCGCTTCTCGTTGTCGCGAGGGAAAAGGGACTGCCAGCGATGTCTGGAGGGCAAACCCCGTTGACACTAAATAATTCAAAAATAGGCTTCATTTCCCGAATGTATTTGTCGTTTTGCTTAATTGAATTACGAACATGACAGACCTGAAGACAAAGCAATAAAGGAATATCTACAGTTCTCGCGCGCCAACGTACAATTTTATTGTACCGCAGTCACGGCCTTCTGTGTTAAAAAATAAAATTAAAATTTTAAAGTTATTTTTGAGAAAAACAAAAATTTGGCAACGTAATCAGACAGAATTTGGTACGTAGATTCCAAAAATAGTAAAATAATAGGTTGTTCTATTTCAAAAATCAAATTTGGTATGACTTTCGTCGAAACTAGTACGTTAACCATTTTGATTCTACACGTCAATAAATTTAAAATGATGTCTTATACGTACAGCCTATCCAAAGGTGTACGCAATTGACGTCATCAAAAAAAAGTTACTAGATTGTTTACTTGTAATTCGGTTTAAAGTTTGGAATGTGACATATTCTATAGATGATTTACCTGTGCACATATTAAATGGTATAAAGAAAGACTACAATTTATTAGAACTGTCGAAATACGAGGTATGAGGTGACAGCACTATGTGAAACGTCATCATCTAGTAACCTTTTATTGATGACGAGGATTGCATATTGGTTTGGACGAAATGTATCTTCTAAATGTTCAAAATGTTCGATTCATAAACGTAGGAGTTGTAGGTAAACTTGGTCCGGATCTTGTGGCCGCCCGGTATACCTACCTATTTAGGCAGTGCACCTATATTTTGCATTGACCGAAAGTAAATATTCGTCATTGATAATAATAGATATTAACACTTAACTTTTAATCAAATATAAATAATTTAACCACTGTTATTTGAAATCGTTACAGTTCGAGAAGATGAACTTCAAGATTACGTTCTTGTTTCGAGGCGTAGTAAAAAACATCGAGAGGTAATTTTTATGCTTCAGAATGTGATATTTGTAATTTGCTGTAGGTAAATATACCTACTTGTACACAAAGCGTTTTATATAACATAGGAATATGTTTGTCTGCTTCACTAATACAATCATGTGTGCATAGGTAAACCTTTGGTAGCGAAGAATATTTAACAAAAATAATATGTTTAGGTAAAATTAGATAAGTAACTTAATTGAAAAAAGTCATCAGTACAGTTGAGACAATTATAGCCCTTTCGAAATTATCGAAAGAAAAATTCGAGATTGTTCATAAAACGATGCTGCCTTCATTGCCTCATTCGAATTGAAACGAATAGATACATACAATATTTTTACAAAAGACTAAACGATGCAATTTTTCCATTTTTTTTTTTTTTAACATTTTTTTTTGCTACGTAAATACGTGTAGGTACTGTTATGAAGAAAAATGGCATCCTTATCGTGAAGGTAGGTAGTTAGGTACACTCGGTCAAAAAATAAATGCAGGCGCCCGAGGCGACGGACGAACGGCACAGTAATCCTTTCATTGTTAAGAAGACCCTTGCAAAAGTAGTTGAAGTAGCCGGTGCTCTCGTCCAGTTCGGTATTATTTTAACGACAAATGCAGACAATGCAATTGTTTCAAGAGTTTAGATATTTTTAAATGCGTAACATTTAAAATTGTCGTAACTTAAATATTCAAACGTGGTAATTTTAGATTTTTAGATAAATCTTATACCAAGGTCATTTATTATTTAAAAATAATAAGGAAACAATATTTATTTATTAAAATATTGCGATTATTAAGTATTTAATATTTTCTTAAATAAAACCGTTAAATTTGATCTCGATAAATAAAAAAATTAGGGGGTGTACATACGGTATATACCTATCCATAGATACATGAATTTTGAACTGTAAAAATACGAGGTACGATGTGATAGCACTGTGTGAAACGTCCGATCTAGTAACCTTTTATTGATGACGTGGATTGCATGGACGATTGTTTGAACGAAGTGTAAGTACCTACCTACCTACATTTACAACCTTATATGGTTTAAAATAATAAATTGAAGTAGGTAGACACATATCTATTCCATATAATAATAATAATATTATTATTATTATTATTATACATTACTATCTCGTAAAAGTGTTCAAAGATTAAATAATTTATTATGGTTTTTATGCTTATCTAACAAACATAATATCGACACGCCAATGCAAGGCTAAAGACTTAAATGTGAGATGTTACGTGGCTATACCTATGTATATTTTAATATTTGTTTGGGTGTACTACATATAGGTAGATACCTATGTACGACATACATATCTGTAGATATTGGATAGAAAAGTACCTATAATAAAAGCAGAAACGCACTTTATATAAGTTTTATAGGTAGGTATACTACAAGGGTAGGTATATTACAATAGGTTTTCATTTCTAGTGCAGTAGTACCTACCTAATCTGTTTTTTTTCAACACCTATTAGTTTTTGCTGATTAACAATTCGTTATTAATTTTAATACATAATTCGTTATAGAGCACACGCCAGACGGATCAGCAACTCCGACAATAATCCTTCTTCCCTACGGCAGAATGTTAGTGGTAGATCGCACCGTTTTTGCACAATTACAAACCGATCATACCGGAATCGATTTTATGGAACTTAGTGCTAATTTAATAAGAGCGCAGCAATTACAAAATGGCAGTAATATTAGCATTTTAGAATCTGAAGCTACCAGTAAAGGTCTGTCGCCCGCATCCTTTGATTTATTGCCTCCTGCATACGAAAACATATTTGGAACAAAAAATTCCGATCTTCCTCCATCTTATAGTGAAATAAGTTTAATGTTCAAAAAGATGAGTGACGAACGTGACAAAAATTGTAACGTCTCTTATAGTTGTGAAACGATTGCGCGAATGACGGAAAAATTTAAAAGATTAAATGAAAACAGTAAAGATAATGTCAATAATAATTGTTCTGGCGTTGAACGAAGCACACGAATACTCCGAATATCTTCAAGCGCTCCATTGTTTTTGAATACGATAGAATACGAACTTAATCCTAAATTAATTTTATCTTATCAAAAATTTTCTAGCTTAGAAAATAACACTGCCAAAGATAAACAAGAAAATATTAGTCTACGAAGAGAAATATCTAACAACGACAATTTTAATAATTTAAGTACCGATCGAGCACTAATAATGGGAAATTGTGAGCCTCCTACGAACGAAAATGTAAATCATCACAGGCACAATACCGGACATAACTCGAAGTCTTGTAATATTCAACGTACACAACCCTATAGAGAATCTTTTAATAGTGAAAGTAACGTAAACAAAATTACGAAAAAGTATATTGATAGAGAAAGCAGTGTTTAATAATAAATTTGTAAATACTATGTATAATTAGGTAGATTTATCTATTTATAAGTACAGATTCGGAAAGTTCTCGTTGCAAATCTGGAGATCCCAATGGACACAATGTGTACTGGACTTCTCGAGTGAAAGCGAAATTTCCCATCGTACTTTCTATGCTCCTAGTAATGTGCTTGCTATGTAATAGCATTATTAGAATGCGGTCGAAGTACGGAGTGACGAACTTTAAAATAGAAACTACATATGCATGCGTTGATTCTCTAATTATTCTCTTTAACTTTCGTCAGTGGTTGACATTCTTGTCAGTTATATCAGACTATAACATATTAAAATCTCCATCAGACTTGTAACGAAAACATTTCGAATCTGTATATTGTTTATATGTAAATAATTTAAGTTTTTGTATAACTAATTATAAATAGTAAGTACATTTACTTAGGCAAATCGGCTTAAAATTGCACTTTTAAATTCGCGTTTATTTAAACAACATTAATAAGTACTAGGTACTTGTCTACCTATAGTTCATTCGTTTTCGACAGTCCGCTAAAGGATTAACTCGGCTCCATAAATAAGGTTAGGCCTGGTTTCAATTTCCACTATGAAAGGGTGCCACCTTAACGTTCCTTTAAATCTTTGATTATTTATAGATACCTAACTACTATAATGACACAACTCGTATTACCTACATCTTACATGAAGTAACTTTTACTTGTAGTTAATTTATTTTTCTTCTTTTGAAGAATCGGTTTCGCGTAAATTTCGTTTTAAAATAAATATCTATATAGTTTCCGTCGCGCATCCTTATTTAACTCGTGCAATAGCAGAATATAGATAAGTATTGCCGTCGTATGAGTAATTTTAAAGGAACATTAGGGTGACACCTTTTCATAGTGGAAAGAAAAACCTGGCCGAACCTTATTTACCGAGGTGGGTTAATTCTTTAGCGGACTATAGAAAACAAATGAACTATAGTTTATTTTTCTTATCGATTACCTACTTGTTTTTATTCAAATGATACCTACATAATACATATATATGATACCAACAAAAAGAAAATAACAGTTTTGTCAATAAATTTCTCGTTTTCCACTTGCTATGCTATAAATCGTAAAAATAAGAAAACGAGAACCGTAAGTGAATAATACTTAAACTAACTAGATAGGTACATATGTACCACGTATGTACCTACTATAGCACAAAAAAAAGACGATAAGTCGATTTGTATTAAATGTGCACTGCATATCGAACTGAAAAATAGATCGTTTTATTGCTATAATCCTTAAGATGGTCTTATTTTCAAGGCCACATCTTCAATACGTAACGAAGGTTTCTTTATACCTATTGTATTATGTACCTAAGTATGTACATAGGCACCTATAATTCATCATATCATTATAACTATTTTATAACATTCGAAATAGGTATGTAACTGTTAATTTTTCATTAAACTTACATGAAGGTTATTCAATTATTTTACTTAATAATCTAAAATTTCAAAAGACGGTCAATAATACCTATTTTATTATTATTTTTTTAAGTTGTGTTATTTTATAATCTTGAAATTACTGCCCATTGATCACAGACTTTTATTTATTTATTATATGGTTAGTACGGGTTACGGATTAATTAATTAACACATTCACAAACGTCCATGGTTGCGGCGGGATTCGAACGCTCAGCCGTGGGTGCGCTAGAAGGCTATAATCAAGTAAGTGTATCTAGCTCTTTGCCCCACCACGGCTCCTAATAAATACCTACGTGTGCATATTTTCGCCATGTAAAAATTTTAAAGGACCCCTAATAAAAGCCACACATACGTACTTCTAATTGCTTTACGTATATGGATCATACCTATATAATGCTACTTCGTTATTAGGTGCTTACAAAATACCTAAGTTTAATAATGGTTTATAATTAGTAGATAGGTAGTAAGTATATCGATCATCCATACATCAAAAATTAATTGAAACAACATAATAATATAGTGAATATGCACATATCAATATCATAAACTAGGTACCTATAAGTACCTACTTTACTTTGCGAATTTAAAATGAAGACTTACTTTTAAATACTTAATACATACAGTAGCGCTCAAAAATATTTCACATTCTCTATATTTTTGAGAATCTTTTACAAATAAGTCAAATCACTTTGTAATTTTCAATAAATATGTACTTGGGTACCTACCTGCCAGTTAGGTAGGTTGTAAAATATACAATACGCCATTTAATAAATATTTGATAGTGCGACAATTTTTTTTTCAAAATGGAAAGGTACTGCAGTCGGTAATTGATAAATTACTTGACAGTATTACTCGCGGCTGTCAAGCAATAGATAATTGCCGCCAAGGGTTTTCCTTATCGGCAGCAATTAAAAATATGCACTTACAGTTTTAAAAAAATTACCAAGTTTTGTTCTTGAATGACATCGGCATTTATTTATTTTTTTCTTTATTCGGCATTCTAATTATAATATCATAATGAATTTATTGTGGTAAAGGTAAACAGACATGTCACTTTATCGTGTTTTTAGATGCCTACTTAACCCTAAAACTATTGCTCATAAAAATTGTGTTTTGATTAATCACATAGTAAAGGAGATATCGTTAAAATAATTTAAAATGCAGGGGGCGTGAAATCTTTTTGAACGCTACTGTACCTACATGTAATGCCTACATAGCTACCTATTTTACATAGTAATACATGCTGTACTTACGTGCGTACGACATATATAGGTAAATACATATTATAGGTATGTATGTATTTATGTAATTATAATATCTTCCTGATATTCTAAATAGTAACAAACAAAAACTTAATTTTTTTCGTTAATTATTTATCGATAAACTTGAGAATGAATGCCTTTTACTGTGTAATACACCTAAACCACATCGACCAGGATAAGTTGTGTCCAAAAACTGTCTTGTAACAAGACTAAAATGTGAAGGGGCAAGTTATACCGGATAATTTAAATCTACTCATTTTAAAAGTTTTAACCTGGCATAAATTTTTAATAAGTCACTTTAGGACCATGATTTATATGAACTTTTTTGTTTGTTCTGTTGAGAAGAACATGGCTACCTATATCCAGCCCAAACATTTCGAGAGACCCTGTAGGTATCTAAATTAAAATTATTATAAAAAATGCAAATGGTTCAAGTTTAGGCAATTGTTAATTTTTTTAGCAAGTTAATTTATATTAAAATCCAAATTAGGTAATTACATACCTATTAGCAGTTGAACAATTTTTGGTTGAATTTTGATGCATAATCTTTATTTAGAAATCAATTTCGGAAACTTGTCAGGAATCACGTCCATTAAGATAGCCCCCCCCCCCCAATGTGCGTTAAATAGTTTAAAACCTATTCCATAATTAAATGTTAATTAAGGCTCCTCTAAAGAGCTAGAAAATGTTGCGTTAACCTTGAGTAACGAAATAGTAAAAGTACGTACGATTCCGTCAGGCAGGTAGACATACAACCCCCATACCATACTTACGGCTTATCTTGTTTAGAGATATCACAAACAGTAGGAAATGAATGGCTTATTTTAAATACTGAATTCGGGGTGACAGGTTTAGATTTTTAAATATTTACGTATGCAGGTACCTAATTCAACATGAAACGTACAAATATACATAAGTATTTACTATGTATTTCTTTGTATACTCATACTGCTATGTCAAAAGTAGTAAAAGCTGTAACAATTAATAAAAGGGCGTTACAACAGCAGCAAAAACGTATACAATGTGCCAAGAAACACGTTACGGAGAAGTTTCTGAAGTTTGGAGATCGTACCACCCTTATAAAAGTAAATGAAGATCAGTTGATGAAGCACTTCAGCATACTGCACAGTTAACCTCGACAAGTACATCATGTCAAGCTGTGCCATTACTAAATGCGAAAAAACGCCTATAAGTTTCCTTCTTATTGTTAGATATATTAATCCATCCTCGAGTGTTTTTTAAAGTTCTACAACACCTCTAAAAAAACCAAGGCAACCCACTCACAAATTTTAACTTCGCCAGACTTTATTAAAGACTTTCTCGACAAAACAACGATACATCAAGTAAAATGCTCAAAAAAATTTACGAGATTCAAACTTTTGCGGATTTTGCGGCCAGGTTAACATTTGGTGTAATCAAAGGGTTCAGTGCACTGAGTGCGGTTTGGTATAACAGACAATGTGATGTCAATTCTAAGGCTGGTTTCAGACGGACGATACAAGTATGCGATTCTCGTATGATGGATACAGAATTAACGTTACAACATATGTAGCCTTTCAGACGCTTGATACGCAGCCGACAAAGAATCGCATACGCGTATCCTCGTCTGAAACAGGCCTAATGGCCCATATTTTCGTTGCTTTCAGTGCGAAAATAACGATTAAAAGTTACTGTTCATTTGCTCGGATATTTTGCACTTTAATTGTTTATTTTCATATTCCAGGTTATGTACGTTTTAGTGGTCAAATAAATATTGAATACTAATCTACAATTGTTGTATTAACATCTATCCGTTATCAGCAAATCATCTTGATTTCATTTTTGATGAAAAAATTATTTAAAAATATCACGAGCGTGTTCGTTTGCCCCAGATTTACACTACTACTTATCTAATTCTTATAGGTACCGAAATCAATACAACATAAAAACAAATTTGTCTAATTTCCAAATGTAAATATGTAAACAATTATATCTACTATGATTACAATTTAATGTTCTCTGTGGGCAATTAGAAAGTACTATATCAGATAACAAAAAGTATAAGTATTAAAAGTGGTCGTCGATAATTGTACCGACAGTAAAAAAAAAATCGTTGGCCGGTGCAGAAAAATCTTTATCATGACTGCGAAATGGGTAAGTTTCACTGTTTCACTTTTATACATATTACCATTGTATAAAAATAGAAGAAATAAATATAACCTATATACCTACTATTTCGTTATACCTATGTAATTTCCAGATATTTGTGGTGGTGGCTGTCGTGATTGCCCTTACCTACGTCCAAAGTGCCACTAAAAAAACTGAATATACTACTTTGAAATCAACAACAGCGAAGGCGTTACCTTCAAAAATTACTCAAAATATTAAAATTAACGGTGCTAAATTAGAAATGGAAGACGTGCAAGATCGGAAAAAGAGAAGTCATAAACATAAACACGGTCATATTGTTGTTCATCATGCTCATGTTTATCACGGACATAAAGGACACAAAGGCTAAAAACCATTATCGACATCTTTTAAACTCGAATAACAGTTGGTAATAAACCTAAATATTGTTTAATATACATTATTAAGTAGGTATAACTGCATGTAAGAATATTAATTTAAATAAAAGTTTGTGGCTATTCGGCATTTTAAATAATAAACTACTTACCTATAAATAAAACATTAGAGATCAATATAGGGTTGTAGTGGTGATTTAATGTACAGTAAAATAAAAAAATAATAATAAAGCACGCTATTTACAGTAAATAATGAACTAATATTCGGAATATTTCGATAACCGGCATCCCATATTGATCTCCAGTGTGCCGTATAACGGAGTTTTTACTGTATTTCCCTATTTATGTTAACTCTTACCTATTCTGTTTACAAATTTTAGTGTCAACAAATAAAAACTCTCTATACCAAATAAAATGGTTAACGTACCATTGATTATTTAATGTAGTTTCGATTTGTTGTCACTAAAATTTGTAAACAGAATAGGTAATAGCTAACTAAGTAGGGAAATATAGTAAAAACTCCGTTATACGGCACACTCGAGATCAATATGGGATGCCGATATATATATATATATATATATATATATATATATATATATAAACAAATTAAACAAAATTTAAATAAAAATAAACATTTTTCTACAAAATCCATGCATACGTTAAATTCTACAACTTAAAATAATATAATAGTGCAACAATGAAATTTCTAAAATTATTATTTTGGCTGTAATCTTTAACGAAAGTTCCGTGAAACAAGAGAATTTGAACTTTAATGTGAGCTCTCCTAAGACTCCTTAACTAAATATTCATTAAAATCTATTTTGACATGTCCCAGTTTTTCTGCAGCCACTGTACTTATGTGTTTAGGGCGCTTATTGACCAAACGTCGATAACGCTGAATATCGATTTATATTGTTAGGGATCAAACACAACCAATGACAAAGGCAAGACGATGGTTAATTTCTACGATAAAATGAAGAATTTATACTGAACGTAGGGTTGCTCTCCCACCATGTAGAAAGCAGCTTGCTCGTACGCATTGATAAATTGTCCGATTGTCTCTTGCGGAAGAAAGAGCTGGATAACGTTGAATATCGATTTATATTGGTGGGAGTCCAACACTGCCATCTTAGAGCAAGACGACTACTAATTTTTGAAATAAAATGAAGAATTTATATTGAACATAGTGTAGGATAGAGGTTCTTCTCTCACTATAATTATGTAGGTATATAGACAACGGCTGGATCGTATACAACTATGAGAACGAAGGAGTGATAGAGGAGGAGGAGAAACGTTAAAATGAAGAGAAACAAAATGATTGAAAAAATATACAAAATTAAAAAAAAATAATGGAAAATGTTAAACAATGTTGAATTATAATCATAAATATCTATATTTAATTTTTAAAATCATTTGTAATACGACTATAGTGATCTTTTTTTTTTGATAGTCCGATAAAGGATTAAACCCTCCGTAAAGGTAAGGTAAGGTTTGACCTGGTTTCTCATTCCACTATGAAAAGGTGCCACCTTAACAATACGTTCCTTTAGAATTACAGCTAAGATACCTAATTATTCTTATTCTGTTATTGCACGATTTTGTTTATTAATGAATTACCTACATTTAATTATTCTTACATATTAATTTATATAGATTTACAAATTTATTTTATACATAATTATTTGTAAATTGTAAATAAAATAGGACTTATTGCTTTCCTGAAGAAAATATGCAGTAAACGCACTAGGTAAGGTTGTGAAATTACTTCCGGATTATGCACATTATTAATTTATTGCCTCGATGTTAAGTATACAGCTTATCCAAACCTATATGATATTCACGTCAGCGACAAAAAGTTACTAGATTGTTTATTCGTAATTCGGTTTAAAGTTTGGAAAGTGGCATATTCTATAGATGATTTACTTGCGCACATATTAGATGGTATAAAGAAAGACTACAATTTATTGGAACTGTAAAAATACGCGGTACGAGTTGATAGCACTGTGTGAAACGTCATCATCTAGTAACCGTTTATTGATGACGTGTCGCCAGACAGGTTAGATAGGCTATAGATACTACATAGTTACTACTTACTACGTTATCTAGGTTTTTTAAATACCTACCTACCTTTTTAAACCTTCAGAAGTAATTCTTTGCGTTGACATTAATTTTGTTTAAAATGGATACTCAGGATGTTTCTTAACACTAAAATAATACGAATAGTAATAGTAGTAATAGTAATAAAGTGACATTAAAATTGTTTTCTCCTTAATTTATAGTTACCCCTTAAAAGCGGTGAAGTCCAGTATTCTAGCTGCTGGTCCTTGATCGAGATCATTCAAGGCTTTCATATCTGCATCGTCGAGTGTAAAATCAAAAATAGTAATATTCTCTTGTATTCTTGTTGGTGTAGTGCTTTTAGGAATAGCTACTAAACCTTTTTGCAGAATATGACGTAATAAAATTTGAGCTTCGGTTTTATTGAATTTTTTGGCGATTTCTTTTACAACTGGATTTCCCAATATATCTGGCATTTCTAAACTATAGTATATTCTACAAAATTAGTGAAATATAAAACTTAAAACGACGACTTACCATTTTCCAAAGTTCGCCATAAACTTCCCCAGTCCAGGAGACCCTAATGGAGAATAAGCGGTAACGACGATGTTATGTTGTTTACAGAAATTTACAAGTTCTTTTTGCTGATTGTAAGCGTGAAGTTCAATTTGGAGATTTGCAGGTTTAATGCTAGCATTTTTTATTATTTTGTTTAGTTGTTCAATGTTAAAATTAGAAACTCCTATAGATTTTACGAAACCTTTATCCATTTGTACTTCCATTTCCTAAAAAATCACATCGATGCTATAAAATACTTACAATTAGGTATACAGAGTGCTCGTTTTTCGTGTGAACTCACGGGGATCTCGGCTACCTTAAGAGATACAAAATCGGTTAAATTGGGGAAAATTTGCGTATTTTTATGCTGATTAATAATGTGGAAAAACATTTGAACTGCCAATTTTAATTTTAAAAATATCGCGAAAAAAACTGAAAATTGAGATTTTCGTTTTAATTTTTTTATAAGAAAACCAGTCAAGTTAGCCTAAAACATTATCGAGGCACTTTTTAACGAGGTTTTTACGATTTTTCTAAGATTGTCATGAAAACAAAAAGAAATATTTATTAAGTAAATACCGAAAAAGTTAAAATAAGAAGAAATATGCAGTTTATAATAAATGTTTAAATTTCCCTCCAAACATAATTCAGCTCGTTTGCGTAAATTTAAAATGGCCCTTCGAATATGTCTTATTTCATTATTGATTCATTATTTGTCTTATTTCTTAACGTAGGTATTAATAATATTTAATAGAAGTTCATTAATATATCCTGGTTGTCTTGAAAAAATTGAAACTTTCATCGTTCCCTATAAAAAATAATCCTAACGGAGACAAATCCGGTGACCGAGCTGGCGAACGCACGTTTCCATTGGATGAATTGTCCCGATTGGAAAACATTTCCGAAACACAATCCGTTCTCATTTTGGCATTATGGGACAGTGTTAAAACTAAAATGTATTTAACTGATTTTCATCTAATTGTAAGAGCTCTTCTAAAACTTCTCTAAATTGTTTTCGTAACCTAGACTGTCAAAATACCAATTGAAACATACGCGATATTCCTTTATTTTCATGGAAACCTTTGAAAAATCGAAAAAACCAAAATATTTTCACAAATTGTCTATTAAACCATTAAGTATTATACATTTTTGAAATTAGAAGAAAAATCTGCATTCAAACGAAAATAAATATAATACGGCGTCCATAAGAAAAACAAAAGTAGACTGTCGTTGCTTGTTTTCTCTAAGTGCTAGAGTAAATGCAATATTATTTTTAAATTCCTTGTTGAAAAGTGTCTCGATACTCTTTTGGTTAAAACTGGCGAAGTCGATTGGTTTACGTAAAAAAAATAAAACGAAAATCTCAATTTTCAGTTTTCTCGCGATACTTTTAAAATTAAAATTGGCAGATCAAATGTTTTTCCACATTATTAATCATAAAAATGCGCAACCTTTCCCCAATTTAACAGACTTCGTCTTTAACATACTTAAGATAACCGAGAACCCCATGCATTCACACGAAAAACGGGCACCTTGTATATATGTAGGTAGATAGGTACATCAAGAATATTAAGATAATAAAACCGCAAGAAAACAAATGTGGATACCTAACAAAAAAAATAAAAGTTACAATGACAAATTAATTAAGTATGTACCTACACTTTATCTAAACCTATATGCAATTCACGTCGTTAATTAAAAGTTACTAGATGATAACGTTTCACACAGTGCTGTCACCTCGTACTTCGTATTTCTACAGTTCTAATAAATTGTAGTCTTTCTTTATACCATCTAATATGTGCGCAAGTAAATCATCTATAGAATATGTCACTTTCCAAACTTTAAACCGAATTACAAATAAACAATCTAGTAAATTTTTGTTGATGACGTGATATCATACAGGTTTGTGGATAAACTATACACTTCGTCCAAACCTATAAGCAACACGTCATCAATAAAAGGTTACTAGATGATGACGTTTCACACAGCGCTGTCACCTCGTACCTCGAATTTTTATAGTTTTAATAAATCGTAATCTTTCTTTATACCACCTAATGTGTGTGCAGGTAAATCATCTATAGTATACGTCACTTTCCAAACTTTAAACCGAATTACAAATAAACAATCTACTTAGTAACTTTTTATTGATGACGTGAATTGCATATAGGTTAGGTTATATTAGGTTATATATATATATATATATATATATATATATATATATATTATTTATTTATTTATTTATTTATTAACATAATTAGGTATGCAAAGTATTTATTATCATTTCTAAATAAGTAGGTAAGTAAATAAATAGATGCCGTATACATATCAGGTCGAATTAAGAACCTATAGGTATCTATTATGAATTCACATACTATAGTTTATAAGTACCTAAATAATGAGAATCGTTTCGATGTGTAAAAGGGCTACAAGTATTTCATTTCGCGTTGGAAGAAAAATTGTCGTGTTTACCGGGACCCAGCGCACATTCAAATCAAGCAGGGTAACATTCTGCAATAAGGATTTTGAACATGATAAACGACAAAAAACTAAAGAAAAATTGCCGATTTTGTTTAGAATGGTTTCATTACAAATGTCGAAACTTCCCTAAGAATTATGAGGAAAATGTGTTTAGGTATGTATGTGCAGCATTTGTAACATATAATTATGCATAATAATACATGCGGAATGTACGTTTTTGCTTTAAACTGCTTTTACATATTTTGGTTTTTCTTACGATTAGAGTCGGTGGATTTCAGAGCAGTATCACGGAATTAGGAGACATTACCCTACATAGACCTAGAGGCAGCCAACAAATTAGGGTATAATAACAGCCCGATTATTTTGTGTAAAATATTGTTAATTAAGGTATAGAGAACTCAGTTAGATGGGTCTTGAGCTCTAAATGTGCTGCCCTTATACAGGACAGCCCGCCAGTTATGTAAAAAATAAGAGAGGAAAAATGTGTAGCAATCAGTCAGATATTTATAAAATTTGTTAATTTTGTTTGTTTATTAATCGCTGTATACGCATCTACCGCTTAAATTGTTGCTTTATTTCTTTATAACGATTTAATCGTGTAAAAAAATACCCAACTTGTTTATAGCCTCCCCGCCCGCGCCCGTTCAAAACCAGTTTTATCTATGTACAATACTTAATCAAGTTAACCAAAATTCTAAATATCTGCTAAACTGTAACATGCGTAAAAAATTGTTTGTCATTTTTGTTTTTAATTTGCTCTTATAGATTTAAACAGCGCCAACGGCGTCAGATAGCTATATTTTCTTGGTCTGGAGAATATCAAATTATCAAAAATGCAAATGTCTAACAGATTGCTAAAATTATGTTACCTAAGTTTAAAAAACTTAACAACTTTGTTAGTCCGTTAAGGGCAAAAGCAGCATAATTATTTTATGACTGACAATCGACTCTTCGTGTACCTACTACCCTAAATTAACAACTTTCAAACAAAATTTTGTGGGCTGTTCTAATGTCCAAATTTTCGTGGTTACCTCCAGGCCTATTATAAATAAATATCTACCTACCTTCCATATAGCTACATGATCGGTGCTTAAATCCAAGTCAATGTCACCATTTTGAGTATGCGGATGTAGGTTTCCTTCAACATCTTTAAACCCAAATGGAACATGTACTAAATATAAATCCACATAATCGATTTGAAGGTTCTCAAGAGAGCCTTTTAAAAATTTTGAGACACCTTCTGGCCGATTTCCACTTGGAGGCAATTTAGTAACGATAAAAAGATCTTCGCCTGTTAAAATATTTGAATTTATTAGAATATATAAGTATGTACCTATACCTATTACCTAAATATCTATATAAATTTCATACTATTCTTTTCGAATTAATCACTTACGTTTGAGTTTGCCAGATAATATCCATCGATTTATAACTTTGCCAATAATTTCTTCATTTTTGTATACATAAGCCGTATCAATATGCCGATATCCAGCATCCAAAGCTGTTTCAAGAGCTTGTTCTAATTCAGCGTCAGAAGCCTATAAAATAAATAGTATGTGGGTAAGTAAGTACACACCTACCTACTTAGGTACATAAATAAATTGGCAAATAAATAATTAATTCAACTTATTTTTAATCAGTGGCTGCGACAATAGACTAATCACCTCCATTTTGCGAATAAACACCTAAATTTAATTTAAGACACCTACCATGCTAGTTATCGTATAAATGTATGTACATACCTACCTATGTATGTAGGTATTGAAATTTTATACCGTACCTCCCTAACTTAATTATAATAAAATTATAAAACCGATAATATATTTTAATAATTACGTAATAGACCAGCAAAAAAAGTAAGCAAAAGCAAAATTAAGTTTTAGTCTAATTGAAGAAATATGCGTAAATGAATTTTTGCACAGATGGATATAGTATATTGACCTTTGATGCTTCGCCATTTTTATCACAGTTACTTCTTGAACCTATTATATACATAATATATAACAAAATAATGTAGGTATAAGTATATAATTATTATTATTAATAATCGCAATAATGTAAAATGCACATACATACATAGGTAGGTACCTATCTACATATTTATATACCTAACTGCCAATTAAAACGTTAACGTATAGGAATGTATACGTACCTACGTGTTGTTAAAAATAACGAAAAAATACGATACCTACCACAGTAAGTAAATAAATAAGTACATACACGTGTGTGTGTACAATAGTGTAAAACTCAAAATTCAATCTTTTGGAATTGTTACGTTATGGGACTGCGGTACATATCGAATAAACATTTATCTGACATAAACATTATAACATGAAGCCACCTATAAGTAAATTATTAAAACATAGTAGGTATACAATGTAGATAATAGACAAATAAAAGCTTATATATCAAAGACATGACGTCACCTTTCAGTGACTTCAAACAATATGTGCAGTTCGCCCCCAGAACTTACATTGTATAGTTACTATACCATGTTACCTATCTACCTATTATTATAATTTAACAGTCATATTCAATATTATTTGCTTTATTTTAAGAATAATTGTTTCATTCGTACCTGCCACGTTCCATAACCAATAGCCGGCATTTTTAAACATCCTGGTAAATCCATAAATATTTTTGCAGCCATTACTACAAAATCAAACACTTATTTACTTTAAAAACTTTTAGTTTACGTAAGCAGCATACGTAATTAATTGTTACACGACACGTTCACTATTAAAAATTCCCGGATCTATGTTTATTTCGATATAATGTTAATTCCCCCTCTTAACGTAATTAATTGTGGTTACGGATGTATAATCTAAACAATCAAACTTTACAATTTATTATTGTGGGTCATCTAACGCTACATACGATATTGTAATATTTGATTTGTAAATGTACATAATATATACCTACTCTTATGTATATCGAGGACACGACATTTAATACCACAATACGTTCGAGTACGTTCGTTCTCATTAGCCTCGACTCAAAATTAACGCAATTAAAAAATAAACAGCCATAAACAGAGAAAGGGTTCGACAAGACTATAAAGCACGAGTATAGATGCATACAGCCTGCTTACATATCGTAAACAGCTGCATAAAACAAAATGATAAAAAATCGAGGTTACCGGACAACCTTCAAATTTCTTTTCCTTCTTTCATTTAAGTGGAAATAAAATTGTATTAACGTTAAAAACATTAATTATTGGTTAACTTCACTAATAAAAACATTTTTATTATACCTGCATCATAATCTCTGTTTAAACAACTAAAAATCCGACCGTGCGCAAGACTCAGCATCGAATTTTCATGTCGCATGTCAAAAAAATCCTTTTTTTTAAATTTTTTCTCGAAAGAAATACATTTTTTGAAAAATAATATTAAAATAAAAATAAAATAAGAAATAAAATAATATCACTTTTTTTCGATTATTTCGAAAACGGTGCATCCTATCAAAAATTATAAAGGGACATGATCGGTAGAAAATTTTATGCCGATTCCAAAACATATTTCACAGTACCGATCGGATGATTAATAACGGAGATTAGAATTTTTTAATTCTTTTTTTTTATTTGAACGGCCACCATTTTGAAGCGGGTCGGTCGATTTGGCTGGTTAACGAACTCGTCCTTCGTTTTCGTTAAGACAATACGCTGTAAGACTACGTATCGATGGCGTTTTGTGAAAAGGGCGTAACCCACACTTTTTGTGGTAAATGAGTTTATTCAGATTATCTTATGTATCTAAAGCAAAGGCATCGTCCGTTAAAATCTAGTAACAATATTTCGATTTTTCCACCGAAAAAATTTTTCCACCGTTTCCACGCGAAACGTATCTTGTTATAGCTACGCGACGACGCAAAATGTGCTCTCCTGTAAAATATACTTTTTGTGGGTTACGCCCTTCTGGAAAAATTGCATCGGTATGTACAGTAGGTACATACCGATGCAATTTTTCCAATTTTTCAATTTGATGCTTATAGGTAGTAGACCTATAGGTGGTAAGAAAAAAGTTTAATACCGCTGACCAAATTTCACAAATTAACAATATAATATTCTATCAGATAAGAGGTACGGTTGCTTCCAGTCGGAATACTATACGAAATGTCTTTTCAAAACGAGTTGTAACTTGCCACAATGGAGGTTAGGATTTCAAGCGCGCACTCGTTAAAAACCACTTTATTTTATTATGTGTAAACAATTTAGTTGACATATCGTACAAAATATTTGTTTCGTTACCTATATGTAGGTATAAATACTGAAGTAGCAGCTGCTTTAGTTATAGGTATTTGATAATATTATTTAGAGACATGTTTAACACACAATACTATCTAGAGGTATAAGTAATTATTATATACTATAGATACTTACCGAATACATTTTAAAAAAACATACAAAGTTATAGCTATCTATTCTGTATAAAAATACTATGTATTATAAGAAAAAAAATTGGTAGACACAGAATAAATACCTACTACATCCCAATACAATTAATCGATCATCGTTAATATCGTACATACTAACAATAAATTTTAACTCATTTTTTTTTTAACTGTAGGTAATCGAAAATGTGTTGAGGGCTTTTCGAATTAAACTTAACAGTTTCAGGACCGCTTTATTTCCCGGACAAATAAAAGATAAAATCAAGATCGATTTATGATTAGAACGAGGGGTTTCAGCATGAAGGAACAAAATCCGAAATAGATTATTGTTTGTTAATAATAAAGCGGTTACTTTACAACTAAATCACCACCTAAAGTCAGATAATAGAACGAAACATTTATTAGGTAGGTATAAGTACCTGCATTATTGTGTATTCCAATTTATGCGTCGCTCGCGGCGCAGGCGACGAATATTATATTTTATTTATTTAGAATTAAATCAATTTTACGTGAAGGACCAAAAGTAACACAACAGAATGCTCTTATAAGTACCTACATTCCTATGAAAAAGTAAAGGCGATGTGGCAATAACTTGTAATGAATGTAGAAGTAACGCAAGGAACGTAAAAATTAAACTTATGGAGTAAAGAAAAGAACTTGGATATATTAAACGAAAAAACAGGCAATACAAAACAAAATACCTACCCTATACGTTATAAAATAATGTTTAATTATGTAACCTACTTAAATAGATACTTTTTTTAAATCTCAAACATTTTTTTTGTTTATGATTTTAAGCGTTCATCGGACCTGCTAGTAGCGCTTATCAGGTTAATCTCTCCCTCCGTTATCAAACAAGAACGCAAAAATTGTAACCAACCATTCGTTTAAAACTAATACTGTCTTGTTCACGATTTAATCTGTAACCTATATTCACAACACACAGATAATACACAATCTGCTTAGGTAATAGTAGGGTACAAGTTGGGTAACATGAAACCGCAGGGGCTACGTTTTATACCTATACTATATATATATATATATATATATATATATATATATATATATATATATATAACTTAATATTATGTAGAAGATGCGCCCTTTAATATTACACTGTTTGATGTAAACTGTAAAAGACTACCGACTACGGCTCGTGCCTTTTACACAATAACATTAGGTAAGTATGTGATTATTGCCAAATGTTAAGTCGGCTCTTTTATTAAATTTTTAATTTTACGTTTTGAAAACTAAACTGCTACTGTTGATGCAACTTACTATTCGTAACGTTAACTATTGTATCGTATCGTAACTATCGTAACTACCTATGTATAGCTTATCCAAACCTATACGATGTTCACGTCATCAACAAAAAGTTACTAGATTGTTTATTTGTAATTCTGTTTAAAGTTTGGAAAGTGACATTCTATAGATGATTTATTTGCGCACATATTAGATGGTATAAAGAAAGTCTACAATTTATTAGAACTGTAAAAATACGAGGTACGAGGTGATAGCACTGTGTGAAACGTCATCATCTAGTAACTTTTTATTGATGACGTGTCATCATATAGGTTTGGATAAGTTATAGGCAGGTATAATATCTAATTGTAAGTATTAGATATGAAGAATATATTACAATAATAATAATAAAATCTAAATATATATATATATATATATATAGTAGGTACTGTTAACGCTACAGTATAGGTAGGTACGTACAACATACAAGTTGCATAATTATTATGAAGCACGAAATAACCCAGAACATAGATTTATTATTATTGGTGGGCTAAAGATTTTGGTGGGTTAAAGAAGGTAGATATTTTTATTCGATTTTATATATTAAAAATATGTCACTTCTAATAATTTTTCCATCATGAATACAATATTCGGAAGCGGCCCAGTCTGACATTTGCCGGTGGCCCCTTTGATTCTAATTATCGTGTTCAAGCAATCGTGTTTAATTTCGACGTACAGCCCCAGCATAGCTGGTGGTCCGATTCTCATGTAAACACGGTTTTGCTACTGTCTCTCATGTATTGTATAACGCATACGCTATTCTGAACTATTTAAATATTAATTTATCGTGAAACTGATACTCCTGTGTCTACCGCTGCCCTATTTATTCATTATTAAAATTTGATTAGGTATATTGCGAAGAATTTCCGTACACAGATACATAGATGGGTATTTACCTACTTGACTCCATCCGAATTAAGTATACACCTATTTATAATATTTCATTCCACATTATGACCAGATGGAATAGGAATGGCAATTATTCATATAAGCATCAAATGATTAAAATTCTTACTTCGTTAATTAATCAAAATAAGTACATAGATAATATTGTTAAATAATAGATATATCTATTTAAATTTTTACTTACCAAGAATGATAAGTTTAAGCATATACCTATACCTATATATTTACCTAATTTCATTAATTTTTCTTTCTTTTAATCAGCTATTCATTTTAAATTAGGTAGGTACCTATCGGTTATATTAAGGGGTAAGTGTCGGTTGTAATTGATAGGTATTTCAATAATCTGATTTATAATTTTAAGTTATATATATAACGTATATATATGTATATATATGTACCTACTTAGGTACTTATTATACATATAATAGGTATCCGATTATATATATTCCAAAAATTATAATACAGATAAGTAAGTACCTACCTGCAGTTAAAATAAAATAGTAAAAACAGTAAGCATAAACATTATTAAATTTTTATAAAAAATTGATTTTTATTTTTCAACTTTGGTGGTGAATATCTGAACAGAGGGAAATCGCGCCGCGTTGTAGAAAATAAGTTTATAGATACTTATTATCTACAATGTAGGTATATTATTTTGAGGCACTCTATGTGCCCTTCCGAAAGATTTTCCCTTGTTTCCTAGGCACGCTATATAAGTACTTATTATATTTTTTAAAATGCCAGTCTGTTATTTTAGCTGGTTTTCGTTTTTAACCGAAAATTTTTAATTTTGCGTACAATTAATAGGTACACTTACACGACAAAAAGTTTTAGTATCTATACTAAATGTGACAAATCAACCCTTAAACGATACTATAATAATTATTAATATTTCAAATGTTTAATATAAAAATTAACTACTTACCTAATATACATACACATTTATAAAATTCTGCTATTCTTTAATCGAACACGCCGTAAATATATTTACATGTCGTATTATGCATCTAAATCGTTAACGCAAACGGAAGTAAATTACGCACAAATCGAAAAAGAGCTTTTATCTGTTTGTTTTGCATATAAAAAATTTCACAATTTAATTTATGGGCATAAAATTAAAATATATAATGACCATCAACCTCTAATAACTGTGGTAAAAAAGGATTTAGATAAAATAAAAAATTATAGGTTACCTAGACTTCGATTGATATTGTTAGTATGCGATTTTGATTTGTACTACATACTAGGTAATAAAATGCACATCGCAGACCTATTATCAAGGAATTACGTGTATAAAAAAGAAGATGATGACATACTTATGAAAGATGTGGTTCATGCATTAACTGTCGGAAATTGTAATATTTCTGGTGTTGATATAGCTGAACATGCAGGTGAAAACTAGTGTTTAGTTTTACAAGATTATTATACAAAGTGTTTAGAACTGTGTAAAATGAACAGCAAACATAACTGTACCATTATAAATAAATTTCGTAAGTAATTAAAAATAAAGTAATTAACATTTTTAACTGTTAGACTTAAGTATATCCTTGAAAATTCTGTTTGATTGCATCAATTAATATTAAATAAAAAATGCTGACAATCAAAAATTTAATACAGCCGCTTCAAAAACTAAATAATAGTGCAATTAAAATTCAGTTTCTTATTTTAAACGGCCCTACATACACTCCGGTCTATTGGAATAATTTGTCCAAACAACAAACGAGTAAACAGGTAACGAGTCTTCACACAACCTCATTATCGGGCCAATTTAACAATAGTTTTCGTTATTTTAGCATTATCAAGTCATAAAAATATTTAAAGAAAAATAAATATGGTGGAAATGACCGTTAAAGGAAAAACTGCATCGATATTAATAGTTGGATTCAAATGATCTCGGCAACCGTGAAAGTTGGGAATACAATTTTTATCCGACAACAAGTCTACAGACAATATTATAATTTATCAGATGAGTTAGTCGGCTATCCCGACAAGTTGGTGTATCTTAAGAGCCCTTAAAGCTATTATTTAGGGAATATAAGCTTACTTTAAATTACATTTACATTAATTATTATTACCTAGTAGTTTGTTTCAAATATCTATGAGTTGAAATTTTTTCAAATTAGGTTGAGGAACGAGTGCTTGTAACTTTGTATTTCGTCAAGTTTTTACCCAAATAGTGAATTTCATACTTATGATTAAATGTTGTAGTATATGTATATAAAATTATGTTACTATTTTTAACATTTTTACTAAAAGTCAAAATAAAATAGAAACCTCCTAAAGAAACTAAAGTATTATTATAAATAGGCACTAATAAGTACGATTGAATTCCTGCAGAAATAAATAAAATTAATACAGATCAAGTCTTACTGACTTATTAATAATCTAAAAATTAGAAATTATATTCCTAAATTAAGGTCTAAATAAGTCTAAATTAAGTATAAAATCTCAAATAGACCCGAAAATATTACAAAAAGCTATTAAATACCGTACTAATTTTTGAATCGGTTAGACGCGCGACGTCATAATGACCCCCCACTACGTATAAAAATTGAAACGTATCCGATTATAGAGAATGAATGACCCATCCTGTTATAGTTGACTGTCCTTGACCTCATACCTCGTATTTTGACAGTTTTAATAAATTGTAGTCTTTCTTTATACCATCTAATTTGTGCGCAAGTAAATCATTTATAGAATATGTCACTTTCCAAACTTTAAACCGAATTACAAATAAACAATCTAGTAACGTTTTGTTGATGACGTGACATCATATAGGTTTGGATAAACTACAGTAGATTGAATTTATAAAAAAAGAGCGTGTTTGGATTTAAGTAATTATAAAAAGTACATAGAGGGCTAGGGATTGACAGATAACTGCAGCTTATCCAAACCTATATGTTATTCACGTCATCAACAAAAAGTTACTAGATTGTTTATTTGTAATTCGGTTTAAAGTTTGGAAAGTGACATAATCTATAGATGATTTACTTGCGCACATATTAGATGGTATAAAGAAAGTACAATTTATTAGAACTGTCAAAATACTAGGTACGAGGTGACAGCACTGTGTGAAACGTCATCATCTAGTAACTTGTCATTGATGACGTGAATAACATATAGGTTTGGATAAGCTGTAAATATAAATATAAATATGACTGATGTAAGATTTATTCTGTTAAATAAAATAATTTAATATTAACATTTGGATTAATATTAAAAAAAAAAAATATGTATATATCCGACCGCGAGCAAGCCTCGGTATCGAATTTTCATGTTGCATGTCAAAAAAAAACTCGTTTTTGTTAATTTGTTCTCGAAAGAAATACATTTTTTTTTAAATAATATTTACGAGGGAAATTTATTAGAATTAAAAATATATATATCACTTTTTTTTCGATTATTTCGAAAACGGTGCATTCTATCGAAAATTATAAAGAGACATGATCGGTAGCGAATTTAATGCCAATTTCAAAACATATTTCTCATTACCAATCCGATGATTAATAACGCAGATTAGAATTTATTTTTATTTTTGAACGGCCGCAATTTTTGAAATTGGTCGGTCGATTTGGCTGGTTAACGAACTCGTCCTTTGTTTTCGTAAAGACAATACTCTATCCAAATTTCAGCCTCCTACAATCAAAATTGCGATCAGAATCGTGTCCACAAGAAATTGATTATATATGACCGATCCAAAATGAACGAAGTATATTTTTGTGATCTAAGGGTAAAGATCGGAGAAAATCCAAAAGGACACGTCAATAAAGTTATTTTCTTTGAAAATTCGCTAAAATATAGATAGGTACTTACACATTGTGTAACCACCTAATAACATTTTTTTTTAAGCAAACTATAATAAACAAAGTAGGTATAGGCAATTAAGAATAATAAAATAAATTATAAGGTGGAAACAAAAAGTATCGGTTACTACATTAGCTACAATACCCATGCTTTTAATATTGTAGGTATACTAGCAAGTATAGGTATAGTGAAGTTCACGCATAATTACACTAACGCAGGATTTTAAATATATAGAATAGTGGGGAAGGTATAAAATAAGGGTGATCAGTAATGTTGTAACAGTAGTTTTAAAAATCCGATCAGTAGAATACGTCCTTGGTTAGGTAGTTTTCCGAATTTTTACAAAATCGGATTATCAATGACTTCTTCACCGACGGAAAATCAAAACTGTGATATAAACAGAGAACGCTCTAATTTTGATTTTAGTATAGATCATATACTTAATCGTGCGGGAAATTCGCAAAACAAAATAGAAACTGCGGAAAATGCGAGTATAAACGTGGTACATTTTCCTTGGCTTAATTGTACTCGATATTGTCCTCCGAAAGTACCACGTAAGTTAATTTTTTTATATCGATTTACCTATTAAATAGAGTAATATAAAATAGTTTTATAAATTAAACTAGGTATATTTAAAAATAAACATTTGATGGAAAATATTATATATTAACTATAGCTTTATACAGACGCTTCATAATAGTACCTTAAAGAATAAATTAATCGTTTGAAAAATATTGAAATTTAATCTCGATTACTACTTTTGAATCGGTTTACTTCGCAAAATATTTTTCTTTTAATTTATCAATAATTCGATGACACTTTTGCCTACTAATTATTAAAACAACGAATGGCAATTAATTAACCAACTTGGAGGCTTACAGGAAAAGTGGCATACAAATGAGATTTGTTCAAATATTGAGATACCTATGTGTTATGTGCAGTGGGTATAACGAGAATATATGAAGTGGAAGTTGCTCAAATTAATAGGAGTAAAATTTATAAGTATAAAAAGCGATTCGTCAATAAGGACAGTTATATGGTATTTAAAAAATTGGGAATATTTTTAGTGATAGATTAGATACTTTAAATTTAACATTAATTTTTATTATCTCAAGTAGGTACACTTACCTAAATATATTACTTGTACCACTTTTCCTCTAAGCCCCTCAAATTGATACGTACATTGATACGTCACGGAAGCATGGACACTTACAATTTAACACAAAAGTTTATAAAAATTAATAGAATAAACGCAAATTGTTAAATAAATTGTTCATTTTTTTATATTTAATTATTGACCAATGACTCTTTCTGATTGTAAATAGCCTCCCTGGTGTACCGATATCATTGTCGATTATGTTGAAATAATGATTGGCTGTCTATGTGGCATTTTTATAAACAAACAACCCTCATTCTTGTTCTTGATGCGCAAAGTTTTAGAAATGTACTCAACGATGTCTACCGAGAAACTCTTGGTGCAGGGATGATTTACACACTTTAAACCATCTGAAAGTGCAGGTGAATTTTTAGAAATCCGGGTTTTCGTAACGACAACTAACTTTATTTAACTAACAGTAAAAGTTAAAATAACGGCATTAGCCAATTGATAATTTTTGAAACAATTTTACAGCGTTTTTATATTTTCTACATCTTAATACAATATAAAATCATTTAATAACATAATGAAACTCTTGCTTTAAACTTTTTTTTGAAAATGACTATTCGTATGATCGTTTTGCGAATTTTAATAAGTGTCTATACTTCTATATCTTTAGATTATTATTATACATACTTGTAAGTACCATACGTATTCATATGTAATTCATAAGTAAACTGCGTTCATCTAGTCGAGTCAGCAAGCAATTATAGTAATATGTAAACATGTAATTGTCGACAAATTAAATTTTAAGTTTAACTGTTAAACAAATATGAGTATCTATACCTAGTTTTTAGAGAATTTTCATAGAAAATAAAGTAATTGTAGCCTTTGTGATGACGGCACCCAAAATAAATATATCCTAATCCTTTTGGATTTTCTCCAATCTTGACCCCTCCGGTATTATCTTTACGAAAACGAAGGACGAGTTCGTTTAAAAAGGAGTTTTGCTACACCATTTATGAAAATTCGCTGCCGCGGTTTACGCGCGGTCGGATCTTAAAAATGGTACTACGTATTTAAGAGCCGCCCGGATGAATGCTGCTAAACGCGATACGTATTCATAATATTATTTTTATGAAAGTGTTGTCACTTACCGACTCGACTCGGTGAGCGTATTTTAATACTTTAATACACCGCTTAAATGGAAAACTAAAGACCAGTCGATTTTGATGATTTTTACCCAAATCAATAAATAATGAAAAAGCGAAAAAATCTTATCGTTAGCCCAACACGGACAAATTAATAAGAAAGCCGTAATTCGCGATTTTAAATTAATAGCATTGTTATATTTCCAATTTAAAATATATTGTGTCAATGTTTTCTCCTTAACAATAGTACCTATTTAATAATCTACATTAAATTAATTATTTCAGTGATTTTAAAACTTTTAAACTTTTGCTCATAAGATAGGTAGATACCTATAGCTGTAGCTTATGCTATTATGAACCTATATGATGTTCACGTCATCAACAAAAAGTTACTAGATTGTTTATTTGTAATTCGGTTTAAAGTTTGAAAAGTGACATATTCTATAGATGATTTACTTGCGCACATATTAGATGGTATAAAAAAAAGACTTCGATTTAGTAGAAATGTCAAAATACTAGGTACGAGGTGACAGCACTGTGTGAAACGTCATCATCTAGTAGCCTTGTATTGATAACGTGAACATCATATAGGTTTGGATAAGCTATATACATAAATACCTCCTATTTACACTTTTATGTCCAAAAGTTTAAAAGTTTTAGAGTCACTGAAAGGATTAGTTTAATGGGCTATTCGGTGTCATTGTTAAGAAGAAATGATTGACAGCAATGTACAATATTTTAAGTGGGAAATATATTAATCTAAAATCGCGAATTGCGGTTTTCTTATTAATTTCTTCTTTCTCCATGTTGGGTGAATGATAAGATTTTTTCGTTTTTTCATTATCTATCGAATGGGATAAAAATTATTAAGATCGACTAGTCTTTAGTTTTCAAATTAAGAGATCCGTAACCCTTTAAATAGCCTTATACCCATGATATAATATCTATACAAGGTAAGATATGGAGGCGGATCTGCGAATATTGTTTGATGTCACTGGAGGACAAATAAGACCGACAGACGCCATCAGACATTCGCTTAATACCGGTGGTTGTTCACAAGCATAATAAAACGTAGTTTCGTCGTTAAAATTGTTGTTAGGTTTCATCATAAACATGAGATGTTTGATTGCAACTCTGACAAATAACTGGTATTTTTTTTTCTTTCCTTGCAATGAACCTGAATTGAGAGTAAAGTGGATTAATTTGTGTTACCGGTTGTTAACACTTCAAGAATTTGTTCGAAACATTTTAAAACTGACGATTTTGAGAAAAATTTGCAATACGAACGATTGAATTTGCCTGAAAATCTTTTGAATTTCTACACGTATTGCTACGTGCTACTGATCGCCATTGCGCGGAGTTGAAAGTGTTTAGAACACTCGGATATCCTACCTTCTATAGTTATTATACCTATACCCTATACTTACTTAACGATTTTAATAATTTAAATATTAAATAAAACACGAGGTTAAATTTAAATAACAACTTGTTTAACGTAAATAACGTTTAAATATATAGGTACATACATGTTATACCTACTTATACATACGTATAGGTATAGCTACATTCATACGTAGGTACACTGATGAAAGAAATTTTGCTTTAAACGCATATAAGTAATACTTTTGATTGAAAAGAAGGTATTGTTTATTATATTTGATTTATAAATATTTCTGTTTACTTAATTTAAAAGCAATACTTTTGAACTAAAAGTGAAGATTTTAAACGTATCGCTTTTAAGTTAAAAACAAAATATGTTCTTAATTTTCAATCAAAAGTGTTACTGTTGATGCTTAAAGTAAAATTTTTTTAAGTGCAGATATTAATATTTATTATACATATTTTACAATAAAAGGGATTCAAAAAAGGGACGGTCCGCAAAGAAGACAATTGGGCAGACATCCAAGAATACCTTTTACTAGTCGTCAACTTAGAATGTTAGAAGAAAAGTTTCGTCAAACTCCGTACCTTAGTAGCACGGATGTTACAAAATTATCTAACAATTTGCAACTGGCCGATATTCGGGTAGGTATTCGTTATACCTATACATTTTCAGATGTTTTTTCAAACAGCAACAGTTACTTATACCTAGGTATTTAAAATTATTACTTACCTATAAAATGTGCAACTTATAATCTAACTACTAGGAGTTGTATTCATCTATAAACAGTAACTAAAAGTGGTTACTATTAAATTCATATTTAAACAAAATTTATGATGAAAATAAGTTCATCTTATCGTGAACTTACTGCAAAAACCGTTAAATTCATATTAATTTAGCGATTTTTAAGAACAACACAATTTAAACGTTTTTCACGGAAACAATTGTTACGACAACCTTTAGATCTATAGGAGATAGGCGTAGTTTAATAAATGACAATGCAAATGAATATTTTTTGATATGCAAAAGTACATATCTATCATAAACTGTTAAGCCTAAACAGGTATAGAGGTTAAAAAAAAGGCTGTTAACTCGTAGATAGCTTTTTGTATTTTGTTTATCCGTTAATGAACAAATATTTAAATACCTAGATATCTATTATTTATGTTTTAATTAATTTACCTTTAGACATATTAGACTAAAGTTCATTTTTTGCAACAAAAATTACAAGTTGAAGTCTTTAAAGTATCTACCGAAATACCTACATACCCTATAACCGTTGAGTGGAAGAGTTAGTTTATAAACTCTTACGCTCAACGCTATAACTATATATTTACCGATGTAGATGTTTACTGTAAAGAATTGAATTTATTAAGAAAGAGCTTTTTTATGTTGTCAACGCCTTTGATTTATACATCTTGTCTAAAAATGCTATAGCAAAAATATTACTAATTGCAGGTGAAAATATGGTTTCAAAATCGTCGAGCACGGGAACGAAGAGAACGAAGTCAATTGGAAACTGAAGGAAAATATGCGCATCTTAATTTAAGATTAAATGCTTTAGTTCCCAAAATTACCCAAATTCCGATACCCCTAAACGTAGAATATGTTGAAAAAGAATCGACGAAAAGCTCTCATCCAAATATTTTACCTTCCTCGACTACCGCGTTACTACATTCTCCTAAACATGAAAATACTACAATGTCGAATATGTTCCTAAATTTTCCACAATCACTTTTAAAGGATGAAGATAGCTAGTTATAGTCATTTACTTAGGCATATGCTATTATATAAATATCGATGGCGTTTTAGCAGAAGGTCGTAATCCACAAATTTTACAGGAGCGCACAGGAGCATGTTGTGTTGTCGCGTAGCTATAAGCAGATACGTTTTGAAAGTGTGAATTAGGTCCTTCTGCCAAAAGGCCGTCGATATATCTATACCTAATCAGTAATAAATATTGGTACCTACCTATAAATAATTATCGTTGTCTTATTATAGATAAATGGCTCAGCGCGTGCAAAATGATTTCAGGCGCTTTTGTTGATATCTTTTTGAAAAAATTATTTTTTAATCATGAATACATCTCTTTATGTATAGGTGGGTAGGTAAGGGACCGTTTATTTATTTCGTAAGAGGTTTTAGGGGGGGGGGATAGGGTTAGCTAACATCTTATTTTTTCTTACTCGGGGAACAGGAGGGGTCATAACAATTTACTACGTAAGACTTGAATTTGCAATTGCAGACAGGCTGACTGGCTTCTTAGCCCATGGGCAGCTAGTAACAAATAGACTTGTTTTTTGTAATAAGTTTTTCATAACTTTATAGTATAATATTTATATTTGTTGAATTTATTGAACTACCTATAGCCTATCCAAACCTAAATGCAATTCACGACATCAATAAAAAGTCACTAGATTGTTTATTTGTAATTCGGTTTAAAGTTTTGAAAGTGATATATTCTATAGATGATTTACCTGCGCACATATTAGATGACGTAAAAAAAAGACTACAATTTATTAGAACTGTCAAAATACGAGGTACGAGGTGACAGCACTATGTGAAACGTCATCATCTAGTAACTTTTTATTGATGACGTGGATTGCATATAGGTTTGGACGAAATGTGTCATATTGTTTAAATGTTTAATTCTTTTTCCAAATGTAAAAAATTCGACCGCGCGCAAGCTTCGGTATCGAATTTTCATGTCGCATGTCAAAAAACTCTTATTTTTTTAAATTTTTCTCGAAAGAAATACATTTTTTGAAAAATAATATTTACGAGAGAAATTTATAAAAATTAAAAAATATAAATCACTTTTTTTCGATTATTTCGAAAACGGTGTATAGAGAATTTTATGCCAATTCCAAAACATATTTCACATTACCGATACGATGAGTAATAACAGATTAGAATTAAAAAAAAAAATTTTGAACGACCGCCATTTTGAAACCGGTCGGTCAATTTGACTGGTTAACGAACTCGTCCTTCTATTTCATAAATACAATACGCTGTCCAAATTTCAGCCTCCTACGATCAAAATTGTGTCCGGAATCGTGTGCAAAAGTAATTGATTACATATCGATGGCGTTTTGCCAAAAGGGCGTAACCCACACTTTTTGTGAAAATGAGTTATTCTAACAATCTTATGCATCTAAAGGAAAGGCATCATCAGTAAAATCATCATCATAAAATTTAGTATCAATATTCCGATTTTTACCACCGGAAAAATCGATTTATATTTCCGCAAAATGTATCTTTTACAACTACGCGGCGATATAGTGTACTCTCCTGTAAAATTTACTTTTTGTGGGTTACGCCCATCTGGAAAAACTATATACACAGCCTATACAAACCTATATGCAATTTACATCATCAATAAAAAGTCACTAGATTGTTTATTTGTAATTCGATTTAAAGTTTGGAAAGTGAAATATTCTATAAATGATTTACTTGCGCACATATTAGATGGTATAAAAAAAGACTACAATTTATTAGAACTGTCAAAATACGAGGTGCGGGGTGACAGTACTGTGTGAAATGTCATCCTTTTATTGATGACGTGTTGCGTATAGGTTTGGATAAAGCGTGTGTATGTGTGTGTGTCTATCTGTGTGTGTGACTGACCCAAAATGAATTACCTATATTTTCGTGATGTAGGGGTCGAGATCGGAGAAAAGCCAAAAGGACACGTCTGAATCCCGCCATCAAACAGATTGCAATAGCTTTATTTTCTATGAAAATTCGCTAAGATCTGTTAAAAAAAAAACAGATATAATCACGTGATATTGCTGACTTTTTTCTTAAATTGTTACATTTAAATCGTCCGCAACCTGCATTAGTAGATAGATTTCAATGTGTGCTCGTGAATAATCATTTTATTGAAGGATAATAAATGTATTTTGATTACTCAAATTATATTTACATAAAAATAAAAAAAGGAGTTTTTTGTCATGCGACATAAAAATTTAATATGAGGCTTACGCGCGGTCGACTTTTTGAGTAAGTAGGTAATCAGGAAACTAACCGAACCGTATCTTTACCCCCACACGTTGCCTTATTTTCACATTGTTAGTAAAATAACTACAACAATTGCATTAAAGTATTATAATAGTCAGTAAAAAAATTGAAGAAATTTTAGAACAAGAATTAAAAGAATGCCGCGAAAAAACTGGAATTATTCGAATTGTTTTTTTAACTAAAAAAGTGGCAAAATAAAAAGTTAATCTATCAAACTTTATCTCCTGTCAGCCTAAATTGTTTAAAAATTGTTGCGGCAATCAAAACTTTGAATTCAACTTTTTATCCGTAAACGAATGCATTGAAAAAATAAAATCTCTTAAAATAAGAAAAATTTAAAAAAAAATCAAAAAAAAATTTTTTTAAATAAAATCTTAAAATATATATTTTTTAACACTTACGTAAAATGCAAACTAATACTGCTGCTGCTGGGACTGCCACTTGTCTGTAACATACTATAAGAAAAAATTATAAACTTCTAAATTTTTCTTTGTACTTCCTATCTTTTTCTCGTCATCGTTTTCCCTCTATTGCCAATTTGGAGCATTAGATTCTTCCGTTGACTGCGTTCTTGCATTATTACGTACCCATACCTACGCTTCATATTGAACTATATTTCATCAACCACTGCAATTGCGATAATGCGTGTAAGATAAAATTCCGTTCGCGAAATTAGATCGTCTAATGTTTGAGGGGAACCCTAACCTAGTCCCTATCCAAGCTCGGTTTTCAAAGAATTTGTGTTAGAGCTTAAAGGTCTACATATTTACACTTTATAAATACAAGGAGAGTTAGTAGACAAAGAAAGATCCTACCTTTCCTTTACTTTCGTCGTATTAATGCTTTTTGTTTGTAATCCTTTTAGAGAACACAACACTCGCGCACCCACACGCAAAAAGGCCTTATAAACCGAACGAGCACTCCTCGCACACACGAATAATAGAACGCCGTAATTTAAAATTCAAACTACTGAAGCAAGCACTACCGCTCTGTACCATTAATGCGAATGATCTGAAACGGTTTTGCCGGAATTTTATATATAAATGCATTCGAGTTTATACGTGGGTACTAGAAAATCCTGCATTTATTTTAAAAACCTTTAGTTCTTCGTTTGCACTCTGATAAGCTGTGAAAGTAGGAGGCGCGTATGTTTTATTAGTTGTTTTGTATTTTATCGGTCGCATAAAAATGCAATTAAAATTTTATCTGATTTATGGTTTGTAATAAGGAAATTTTCAATACGTAAGGACACACGAATAGTTTTTAAATTAAAAATACAAAAACTTTAAATTAAAAAATAAATTAAAACTAAAATTAAATAATTAAAACTTAAACCACTGAAAAATGTGGGGAGTTAGAAAGTTTAGTTTATCCCCAAGGTGATATCAAAAGACCCATTAGAACATCGTTAAAATCTTAATTTATTACGTATGTACGCCGAAAATGATTAAATTCCAACAAAAAATTAAAATGTTATTTAAAACAATTGATTTTTACTCTTCACTTTTAGTGGTGTATATCTCATCAGGGAAGCGCCGTAAAAAAAATATTTATAGAAACTTTAGATGGTGCTGAGGGATTGTTAACAATTTCCTAGACGCTTTCCATTTTGTTGTAACAATTATTTAAACAATATAAGTACTCTAGTACGCCAATCGGAACGTTTCCGACTTCAAATAATGTAGTATAGTAAACATTTAAAAATGAGGTTTAATTAAAACCGGTTTGGTTCTTATAGGTTCTGAGGTAAAAACAAATTTTGCTTGACTAAATGTAATATAATCGAAAACAACACCGACTAACTTTTATATTATAAATATTACAATTGAATTAAAATACTACTTGATGTTGAACATAAGACTTTCAATTAGGTACATCTTAAAATATAAAATTATTGTATAATTACCAAAAGCGTATAAATACAATAGATAAAAAAAGAAAACAAGTTAACCGCAGAGGAAGTTGAAGGAGGCTGTAAAAAAGTAAGTAGTTGGGAAAAATGTTGAACCAAGATCAAAAAGGACTCATATAAGTTATATAAACGGTTTATATATCCATCAAGATTACTTTACTACGCTTCTGTATTTATATTTCAAATACCCCATTCGTATGCACATTTATTTGCAATCGAAAAACTCTTCAACTCCAGAATACATAAAACTATTACGAATAGTAGGTTAATGTTCGAAAATTACAAGAATTGCAACCCTGGTACTGTTTTCCTCATAATTTACGTAAATCCTATATACTTCGTAGTTTAGAAGCTTTATAATATTGTGCTTTTCTATGTACATTTCGAATATATTACGATTGTTTAAACCTATCATTTAATAAATTCAATAAATCAACATTATAACAAGTTTTAATATTTATACATTGGATTTTTTATAATCTAACAGTAGTACATAATATTTAAGTGTTGCGCATAATACTTAAGAATGAAATATGTAATTAACTTGATTAAATATAAAAATACAAGCGACTTACATTTTTTTTAAACAGTTTTACAAAAATAAATTAAAAAATATAAAGCATAATAAGTGCTGGTTTCCATTTTAAAATTGACCAATAATCTTATAAATGAAAATATGCTTTTAAGACAATTCTCTAGTAAGAAATTTGTAACATTTATTGCAAAAGTTTCTTCGTTTTTAATGTACGTTGGATAAACTTTAGTTCTAAATAATTGAATCATCTCGGATCTCCAGGTTAGCTTAAAATTTTATAAACATAATAAACTTCCACGAAACTTGTATTTAACAAATAGACTCTCACAATAAATGTTACAATATTATTACGGATGGACTTCTAACTTGAATCGAAAAAACTCCACAAAGTTTCGTAGATAACTTAATACATTGTTACTTTTGTAAAGTAATTTAACATATAAAGTGGCATGTGATGACAATACGGTCTCATATTAATTTGTGTGAAATCAGGCCTCGTGTGACCTACCTGAACTTTCATTTCATATTGTACTATTTTACAATACAAATTAAAACTTATACTATCGTAAATTAACTAATCTGGTAGCTATCATGTTTGTCTTTGACCAACAATTTGAAGACCCATTTGTCACCTCATGACCTGATCTCCAAAATTAATGCAATTTTGTTTATAATTATAAAATTGTGATGACCTCTTACGCTGACATTTTTTAGCTAATTTTTTTTTAATTATTTGGTAATTGTTATAATTAAATTTACAATAAAATTAATTAAAGTGTATAAACTATAAGCAAGATTATGACTGATTCGTGATAGGTATGAAAGCGAGTTGTCAGTGTTTGATTAAATATGTATTTTTGAATTTTTGATGGCTGTTTTATCTAAAACATATATTTTCATTTACATCTTAAACTTAATTAGATAATATGCTAAAGAAATCTCAAATGTATCGTCGAAAAGGCAAAACATTTTATAAAATCTGTACAACTCACTTTCACACCATCACAAATTAGCTATAATATATTTGAATAATATATGATAGTACATTAAACTACTCTTAATGTGACCATACATCTACAAATTAAAAGAACATTCTTTGTACTTTAAGTACGACCTGCATTTCATAAAATATGCTATATTTGTGGATCTTTGAATTGGTAAAACATTTTGTAAAATAAAATAATCGAATGCCTATTAAAAAATTTACAATCAATGTATTGTAATTATCGATTCTCGACCCTTCCCAACTCCAATCCATTTTACTACAAAATATACAATTTAGTACTTTTCTATATGTATAAACGTAATGAAAATTCCTACCCGGTACATTTAAAATTTCTTCTATTTTTTCCACATACAATTTAGCATTTTCTGGTAAATTGCTAAATTCTCTTATCTCTTCTGTACAACTTTGCCATCCTGGCATAACAATATAATCAACCTGTAAATAAAATAACAAAATATTTCGTTCAATTTATAAACAAAGTGTCATAAAGCTGGGTATGCAAATCGGGGTTTAGCGACAACGACACTTGCAACAGCCAACGAGAGTAAAGTTTATAGCAATGTCACCACTCTATCGGTTGTCACAATTATCAAAACTTAGAACCACGCACTTGAACATGCCAATGCCGTTTCGATTTACTCCGATTGATGGTAAGTTTTAAGCATAAGATTCATTTTTAAAATATACTATACTCTGTTTCTTAGTGAATTAAAGGAGGAAGGAGGAGGAATTAAGGAGGAGGTTATTAGAAGTGAATTAAAATTTCCACCTAAAAAATTCGCTCACCGATTGGCTATATGCGAGACAAGTTGGCAAATCGACTTTAAAGTGTTGAAGAACTTTTTGTATATTAAAAATTTTTTAAATAATTCTTATTCAGAATTAAACTACAGTAAGGTTAACGGATTCAAATTTAAGAACAAATGCTGCATCTGCAGTTTCACTGCCAAAAAACGGCCCCATTCGGGACAATAATTTTATCATTTGATGTGCAAAAACTAAACTATTGCAGGTAACATGCTTATTATCGTTAAATTTAATTTTTCCACAATCTAGTGATAAGGTTGAAAATTGTTCTAGTTTAATTATTGTGTCTTATGTTTCTACTCCTCCTAATTAAGAAACAAAGTAAAAGTGTTACGTACCTTGACAGCACTTAAATCTGATATACTGGATGGAAAATAATCAATTTTTTTTCCATGCAAGCTGTAGCCTACTCCCAATTTAATTTCAGCTAAAGTGTCTAAAATATCAAGTTTTGTGACACACAATGCGGTATAACCGTTAACCATATTTGTGTATTTTAAAAGAAACAAATCTAACCATCCACATCTACGTTTTCTTTTAGTTGTTACACCAATCTCGTGTCCTCTTTGTTGTAATTGATCGCCAATTTCCTATAAATTGTATAATTGATTAATTATAGTATTAAAATAAAATACAGTTGAAGTTTGTTATAACGAATACAGAGGGACCACTATTTTTGTTCGTTATAAAAACCATATTCCAAATACAACACAAAATAAGTACACACATTTATTAAAAATAATAATAATTAATGTGTGATTCTTTAATAGAAACTGTTTACATTTAAGGCAAGCCATCGCAAAAACTCTTAAATGAAATTAAAAGTAACTAACAATAAGTGCAGTCGCAATTTTACAATGCACATTTAGCCTGTTACGGTTTCCTTAAAAATGCTTAATTACTTCCTACAAAGAGTTGCCGCATCTGGTTAATACCTTCTGTATACCTACATTGTAATCCTAATCTGTTTTACAACCCTAGAGACGCCTTTACCTGTAAATACGTAAATTTGTACTATTGTACCTGCAATTCCGAAAATACCTTTTGTGTCTGGTAAGCTCGAGATTAGTTAAAAGGGAAATAAACAGTATGTCAGGATTTCCAAATGTATATGTTAAAACCCAATGTTCATTTTAACAGAATTTGTTCTAAACGCAGTCATTTATTCACGTTTAATTAAATACGTTGTTGCCGAGACTTCGCGTATATGTTCGTTATAACCGAATGTTTATTTGCTATAATAGACTTGAACTGTACACACTTGTATAAAGAATTATATATTAACATACTACATAAGAAAAGGTATTAGTAGTAGGTAATATCGATAACCTAACGGCGAGTATAAACGGTATCCTCGATGTGATCGACACAAAGTATTAATAATTAAATATAATTAGGATAAAATGGGAGGAAAACATTTGAAAAAACTAATTAAACAATTAATTAATTTTGTACTTACATTTTGTAATTCAGTAGGAAAGGGACCATCTCCAACTCTAGTTGTATAGGATTTAACAACACCAATGACATTCCCTATTTTAGTTGGTGGAATACCCAAACCTGTACACACACCCCCTACACTACAGTTCGATGACGTTACATATGGGTAGGTGCCTAAAATAGAAAACTATAGAAAAATAAATTTTGTATTATATGTTGTAAAAATTTATAAAAATAAATAGGTAATAGAGTTTGTAGAATGTTCTAGATAATACAGTAGACACTCACTTTTAACCGGTCAGTATGGGACCGGACCCTTGACCGGATAAACCATTGGCGGTTAAACCGATCATCAAGGCAAATTAAAATTTGTAGACCTTCTTTTAGAAAATATAACCATATGGAACTTTAACATTAATTAATGGGTATATTATTTAAAATTAATTTAGGCAATAGTAAATAAAAATAAAAAGATTGCCTACGTAAAAGAAATTAAGAAATCCTGTTTTGGACACAGTAATTATTTACAAGTAGGGCTACATAACCCTAAAAAAAAATACAAAAGATGCACACATGCGTATAAGATAGTAATTTAAAAAAGGGGGACCGTTTTATTTATTTTTATTTTTTGCGCAACTACGTATCTTGGCATTCTGGGCCGAATACAGCAGCAGTACCCGGCCCCAACTGTGAGCAACCAGTTAAAGTAGTGACCGGTTGAAGCAGGAAGGGATAAGAATGAGTCTACTGTAATTGGATTATAAAATAGAATAGAAAATGTGTCAGATATTAGAGATTTTATTATATGTATGTTCTCCCTGTGTTCAAACAGTTTTTGAAAATATTAACAATAGAAGCGCGGACATTTTTAACTACCTAGAATTATAGTAATGTTATTTTTCTGGTTTATCACAATTACATCGAAATTACCATATTAGCCCGAATATAACGTGACACCAAAATTTTTAATAAAGATATTTAGAAAAAAAAATAGTCCGAATTTAACGTGATCCATTCATTTTCATAAAAGAATTCAAATTGGAACTTTTCCAGCTTGGCTTGGGTACCTAGACCTCGAATTTAGTACACGTTAATTTTTTAACTGAAAATAATTAGTCAAAAAATATCGTGGTATATTGGGGCAAATATAGTATTGTTTTACATAAGTAATTGTTCATGGTCAATTTGACCGCTTCCACAGTTCTAGTGTTAAATGATATGTTTCGAACATGTCCGTTTCGTTTTCGGTGGATCATCTTCTACATTAAACAGATTACAAAAACTTTATTTCTCCCACAATCAGAAGTTCTTTAATAAATATATAGAATTTATACAAATTATGATACTAAGATTGTATTTTTAAAATTAAAAATTCAGTAAGGTTTTAAAAGGTAAATAATGTATGTATGTGTGTGTGTGTGTATACTAAAAATATGTATTTACCAAAATCAATGTCCAGCATTGCCGCATTAGCACCTTCTACTAGCACCTTTCGTCCATCCTTAATACTTTTATCTAAGTAATAAACGGTTTCTTTAACATGAGGTCTAATTTTCTCAGCATATTTTTTATACTTGAGAAGTTCTTCCTCGACATTTACTATAAGATCGGGAAACATGCGTTGATACATAGCAACCAATGCTTGAAATCTGTTTAGAGTATAAAAAGTAAAATAGCTATCTTATCATTGTTAATTAATAGTAATATTTACTTTTCTTTAAATTCAGAAAAATCTCCAAGCAACTCTCCAATTCTAATGCCATTTCTGGTAGCTTTAGAAGAATAAGCAGGTCCAATTCCTTTCTTAGTTGTGCCTATTTTCTGACCTTTCTGACTTTTTTCCTGCTCCTGAAATCCATCAACTTGTTGATGAAAATCAAACACTAAATGTGCTCTATCTGATATAACTAGTCGATTTTCCCAATCTTTTAAACCCTTATTAATATTTTTTTCTAATTCTTCAAAGAGACCAGGTAGATGAATTACGACACCGTTTCCTAAAAAATAGAAAATATTATTTCTTATAGTTAGAATTCTTAATGCCTAGTATACCAACACCCACTTAACAATAATTAAAAGTAACATTTAATTTTTACTTTTAAAGTAACTTTAGTGTTAATTAAGAAACTGGCCCTAATTTCAAGAACAAATACAAAATATGTACAGTAGAGCATCGATTATCTGGATTAATTGGGGATCGATAGTGTCTGGAAAACCGATATTCCGGATAATCGATTAATACTTAAAATACAACGCTAAATGGTGCCATAATATATTTTTTATTAGTATACTTATTTCACTAACACATTTCAAATTTATTTATAGTAAGTAAGTAAAAACACAGACATATCTATTTCAATTTTTACAAAAAAATTTACATTGAATTCAAAATAATGTACAATATTACGTAGTAAAGATCTGAAATTTATGATTCAAAACATTCGACAAACTCTACTGTATTAGAATTTTATATTTTTAAAATCAACAATTGTTTATTTTGTATAAAATATGAAATGACATATGTTTTATAATTCATGACCGTCCAAAATGTCTTTGATTACTCATTAGGCTGAACTCACACGAACAACAGGTTGTCACAGCAATATGCGACTTTAGTCACACAATATGTTCACGACAACCTAACTTTGTTTCATTTAAATCCATAGATTTATGTACCTATTTTCTGATACACGGCATGATTATTATAAATTCGACAAAAATGTAGTTAGCCGGTTTACACTATAAAGTCATCGGTATGTAACATAATTTGAGTCATTATTCCTTATTAAAAGCTCTTAATAATTTACGTATTAATCGTATATAATCATAATATTCAGCATATAGAATAAATACCTAATTTTCAAATACCCATTTATTAAACAAAAAATGAACTGTGAATATACTACTTAATAATTTAATGATAAAATTAATATAGACCCTATATGGTCTAACATATGGTTTTATATGTTAATTTATATTTAATGCGTTAATGATATGTATACTGTTTGTATAAAAAGTAAAATAAAACAATATTTTTGTAAAAAAAATTAATAATTTAGGTATAGCTAGCAATTTATCGAACTTACCTATAACAGATGTACATTTGGGACTTATAATACCGCTTGGCAATAGATGAAAATCATATTCGATACCATCAACTACAACCGTATGACCTGCATTGTTGCCTCCCTAAAAATTTTAAACTATAAGAAAATAATTTTACCATAGATGCATACAATTTAATTGTATAGGGCTATATTAATTTAAAGACAAGTAATTAAATTTAGTAATTCATATATAAATACCTCTCTCTATAGAAACAATATTGTAACAACCGTTTTCAAAGAAATAAACATATTTTAGAAATGAATAAAATCACTTTGACTCGGTTTTCAATTTGTATTATTACTGTATATAGCTTGCGTATATAAGTATAAAAGTAGATACATACATACATTTATATTAAAAAAATATTATAAGTAAATAAAACGAAATGTGTATGTAGTTATGTAAGTACTTAAAATTTAATGAAAATACGATGAAAATAACGAAAACAAACATGATAGGTACCTATAGGTATCTCCTGCCTACCTAATTTTAAAACTTTTCGAGTTACAAATACACAAGTCGTACCTATAAAATTTAATTAAAAACCTTAAAAAAAAGTTACAATGAAACAAAAAAAAATGAAAACTATAACAAATACATGCCGAATAGAACAGTTTGACATTTAACCTGTCTACCTAGAAATTACTATAGGTAGATAGATATGGTACTATTTATATAATAAAAATGCGCGTGATGGAATCATATGAAAATCGTGACGTATTCGTTGGATATTATTATAAAAATACATTTTATGTCAGACAAGCAACTGCAAAATCACGAGTTCTGAGAAACTCCCGATATCTAAAAATAATGATTTTCGAATGGCAATGTGCCCTTCTAAATGTTTCTTTTTTATACATTTTAAATGTTACATAATGTACCTATAAGCCAAAGTAGTTTTCTCGCTACAAATAATGACAAATAACAAATTTTGATCGCAGTAAGGTTTAACCTTAACACACTATAAATACGTCAAGACATTAAAATACAATGTAGTTACCTGGCACCGGCAAACGACATCAGCATTTGCAGCAAGCATGTCGACAACCTTTCCTTTACCTTCGTCGCCCCATTGTGCACCAACAATTACTGTAACTTTAGATTCGATATCAGTTCGTGCTCTTTTCCTAGGCGAACCTTTTGAGGTGCCGTTCATGTTATTAACATGTGCAACGTTCGCCATTTTTACGACACAAACCAACCTCGTAAAGTACTAACCAAATACTAACGTCCAAAAATTGACTTGGATAACTTTTGCTTTGACATTCCCCCAGAAACGTTCACGCATGCTAAGGAACTATTACGCGCGCAATAAGCGCATTATGTATTTTAGGCCCTCCTTTCTAATATATTTTTTAATACAATTTTCACTATATGTTTAAACCATTCACTATTTCTTCACTAACGTATAAATCAGAAATTTAAATAAAAATGAACATTTTTTTATTTACGTACATCAAATTCAATAACATAAACAATACAATATTGCAAAACAATAAAATATCCGAATTTCAACAACAGAAAATTAAAACTTCACGACAAATTTTTGGCACCACTCGAAAAAATTTTTAGTCAGTAGCGGCGATAAATTAGTTGAGAAAAATTTTTCTTTATTCGAGTAACTAACGATAAATTCATGTTGTTGATATTTACTTAACTTTGCTGTAACTTTTTTAAAATTGAAAAATAAAGTTGTGTTTTCGCTTTACATCTGATAAAACTAAAATTAATGTATTTTTCGTAAAGTAAGCAATAAATTATTCTGAAAATATGTAATCAACAGATCAGAAAATATCAAAAGGGAATTGGTGCATTTTTATTTTATTTCTATTTATTTGTGTGCAATTAGATACACAGCAACGTTTTAGCTTCATATTATTTAATTGCTATGTAAATTCCACATTTAAAATGAAAATCTTAGGTGCAAATATATATATTACAGTTACCATTAGTTCCTGACGCGAGCGACATCTGTTATTTCTTCAAGGTTGTCAGGTCATGCAGTTTTATGCATACGCATAAATACTTTTAAGATTTAGTAATCTCCTTAATATTTTCAATATTATACTCTTAATGAGCTATTAAAGTAAATTAGAATAAAAAAAATTAAAATTGTAAATAAAGATAAATAAATTTTTACCCTTTTTAAAGAAAAAAATTGAAAACTCCTTGAGCCAACTATTAATAAATTATAAATATTTTGACTACCCTCTTTGCATTCACATAAAACTGCATGACCTGACAACCTGATATAGGTGCCTCCGACAAGAATTAACGCAGACGACGATACGAGTAATACCAACAGCAATCGCCACGAAATTTGAAATGTGCTACTTATTGTTAGGTATTAATTGTTGATAAATAAAATATATGAATATGGTACTTATGACGATATACATATTTTATTGATTTCCCAAAAAACTGGCTGATATTTATTTAATCCATCATCTTACTCATTTGAAAAAATAAATTAAAATGGATTTTTAAAACATCGAGAATTTTTTTAATGAAATTTTATAAATATTCTGCCATTTAAGCAGCATTCAGTGACCGTTTTAGAATAACATCGAGAAATAAGTCATAGGAATATTTAATAAAATGTGTAGATTATTTCATACCTACTGCAAATGAGCAATATCTGCAGAAATAATTATTATATAACTATTATTATATTATATTATTATTATTATATTATATTATTATTATTATATTACCTACCTATTACGACTTGCAAGGAGACAAGAACAGAACAGTTTACTTAGAAAGAAAAACATTGCCCGGTTTATTGTATTTACCTAATCGAAAAGAAAAAAGTTCCACTATAAAATCTGTCATTAAGTTTTACAGTTTGCTCAAGTTTCAATTTTTAAAAGGTCAAAATAAAAATTATACATGTTAATACCTGAAAGATTCATTTATTTTTTTTATAGTAGCATATAATGCATAAAATAAATAGAAAACTTTTGACAAACTACTTTATAAAATTGACAAAAATCTGTTTATAAATAATATAAATCTAATATTGCTCGTCATATCTAACCAATATATTAACTATGATACTTAAGAATAATAACACAAATCGCTTATGTTGACTTAATAATAGGATTCATCCTATTATAAAAATATACTTATAAACTTATTCTATGGAGGGAATATTTTATATAAGTGAAAATTGGTAAATACTTTACAAAAGGCATTTTCCTGGTAGCAAAACGATAAAAAATAAAATTCACAAGTAGCTTAGCAAAAATAGCAAATTCCTTTTGAGCACTTAATTTTTTGGTCCATGTTTAGTACCAACCGCAATTTTTATTAACACTATGCCTATCATATAATAAATATCTGTAAATATGACACTTGGTATTTTATCATTATTACCTATTCGTAATTAAAACATATTTGGTTGATTATTAACATACTAAACATGGTGATTGGTATCGCAGTAATTGTGTGCAGGGTTGGATGTACCGCATTAAATCTATAATTAATTATGTACAAATATAAAAAACTGACTGGCCAGTCACAAAAATTTATCAAAAAATTTTGACACCAAATTCTGATTTTTCATCTATCCTACCCTGGCATATCGTTGGTGTCGCTGCTGTGCAACATGTTTAATGTAACATCATAAAGACAATCAGATAGTAGGTAACACAATATTAACTCTTTCCAGAAACTAATAAATTCCCTATTTTACAAATTGGATTGGATGCCATTTAAATGCCTCTATAAAGAACATCCTTATAGCTGTAATAATCACATTAAACAAGTTGCAGTTAACTTCTTTTATAAACTGACAAGTTTTGGTGGACAACAGGTATCCGGCGAGTTTATGTCTGCATGGGTAGATGGTATATTACGTTGTTGGGTACTGCAAGAAGGTATGAGTGGAGCTGAAACAGGTGTTAAACCGGTTCCACCGACCATTAGAGAATCAAAATTAAATTGAATTCCCGTTGACGGTGTACTGATAGCAATACCAGCAAGTTCTGATACATTATTTTTTGTACCCAAAGATGGTACTGTAGAAACGTTTAATGAACTTGGTCTATTAGGTTTAGCAATTGGCACAGTTGAACTTAACATCACCTTTTTGGCAGGTGATGGTAAAGGAAACATGTCGTTGTCTACTTCTGTTACTGAATCCTCGTTGATTTCTGTTTTTATTCGCTCTGAAGTTTTTCCATTAAACTGAGGTAAAAAAGGTTTCACATCTGGAGGGGTTAGCGGTCGACCGTTCTGCAATTTACAGCATTGAGAGGTACGATGGGATTCTAAGAGAAATTCAAGTTCCTCTTTTATGCCTTGTAATTCCTGTAATTCATTTTGAAGAGATTGTTTTTTTTGTTCCAAACCATCGGTTTCCTACAATAAAAAAGATTACATTTAGTTAAATAATAATAATATAAGATTTAAGCAGTGTAACTGCTTGTAACTATTGTTTTTGTAAAATATTAATCAGAATGTAGCTCCAAACATTATTCGGTACTTATCCTTATAGCAAATTAAGCTTTTATGTGATCCAAAGATGTCTTTTAATGGTTCACAGACAGATTTTATATGTATAGGGTGTTTGAGAATTAACGTCACGGAAGAAATCCATGGATAGGCGAAATGAAACTGAACAAAAATTCAAATAAAAAAATTTCCTAAATGCAATGGTTCAAAAGTTATTGCGATTATTAATTGGGAAACTGTCTTACTTGAGTCTAGCCACTTTAAAATTTTGTTATAGATAATTTTTCATACATAACATAACATCTAACGTAAACGAGCAAAGCATAGAATAACAGTAAGTAGCAACAATCGCGACGTTACTTACAGTTTTTGATGCTTCAGGTTCCTTTTTATTATTGTAGTAAGCTGAAGTATGTCACAGTAACCGATACTTACTGTCGGCGTTGCTTCCTAAAGTTTAAAGAGGAACTGCTCGAATAATTTTACGTAAAAAATTTGCTCCCCCCTCCCGCCAAAAACCTTTAAAAATAAAACTTGTTCAAATTCAAAATAGTTAACTAAGGTTTTTTGTTTGTATTAGTCTCAACTACCTATAACTTTATTACGCAACCTTAATCCCAAACACCCTGTATAATACTAGTATAAATAAGTAAATAATTATATCAATATAGTATTACTATAAATACAGTGGAATCCCGTTTATCCAAGTTAATGTGGACCAAGCTTATCTCGGATAACTAAAAAAGTCGGATAATACAAACTGACGAGCTACTGATTCGTAACCTATATTGCAATATAATTGTTAACAAGCCCGTTAAAGTAAACACGTAAAAACTAGTTAAAAATGTGCATATTGGAATCATAAATAACAAAGTTCTCGTTTTAATAATATACAGTAAAACTCCTCCAACCGACCACTCCTACAAGAGACCATTTTTTAGAAAAACCACAGGTTGTCGTTTTATAGGAGTTTTACTGTACTTAAAAACTCTAATTTATTGCACATTACAAAGTACAGTAGTTCAATATACGTAATACATACCTAAAATAACTAATAAACCAGAAAAAACAAATTCGAAACACTCAATCATGTAAGTATTAGTTTGTTTTTCTCTCCCTAATTGGCTTGGTCAATACGGACGCTCGGTTAATTGAACCTCAGATAAACGGGGTTCCACTATAGCTCTTTAATGCAATCTGTTCAGTTTTAGTTGTGCTACAAATACATGTGTTACGGGCAACATGGACAGGGTCGACATGCTGCAAACTACTATTAGTTTAGGTTAAAATACGTTAGTTAAGTAGATTAGAATCGATTGCAAGAGCGAAAAACAATGAGCAATGCAGAAATTGCCTGGACAGTGTCAACTTTGCCCGTTTTGTCTATGATACTTGCACCAAAAAATTCAACTGCGCTATAGCATTTCGCTAATCATTTTCATAACTTTCGAAGGAAAACAAATTCTCCTTCGAACGATATGCGAACCATCGGAATCGGCTATTGCATTTTTAACTTGATGTTTTTTTGAAAATTTGTTGTTTAAAGAAAGGCGACGCACAAACGTTTGTTAATACACATAATATAATACTAATCTAATTATTAACAGTTAACTAACCGTAAGTAAAGCATTGGTATGATCTACTCTACGTTTACGACATCGAGCTGCAGCCATTTTATTTCTTTCTCGTCTTATTCTACGACGCTCTTCTTCTTCAGGCGTAAGATTAAGATCTTTAACAGGTTTTCGACCTCCCATATTACGTCTAGTGTGTTCAGTATTGAGACCGTTTTTTGGAGTTACGGGAGGAGTAGGACGATTATCTAAATCTATATTAGGCTGCGATGGTGTTGAACTCCACAATGGCGTGTTTTTAGAATAAACATCTACTTCTGAAGCAGATATATATTGATTATTACCTAAAATATAATTTTTAGAAGTGTTAACAACTTTATAATACCTATCTATACTAATTATCTTATTGCTCAATTTGCATCAAACTTACCTATAGAATGTACTAATGGTGGTACAAAACCAGCTTCATTTTCGTGACTTTCTGGTTTAGTTTGAAGTTCGATGAATGTTTGCTCAATGTTTCGTAATGTTGTAGGAGTAAGCGTTGGTGTTGTTCTTGTTGGTACTCCCGAATTCAGTCCTTCTAGAGTTATAAACTGTAATTAAAAAATACAATATAGTAGGTGTAATTTTAAGCGGTGCACTATAAATATACAGTGTGTCCCAGTAAAAACATCCAGACCATGACATCTCCAAAAATAAAAAGATAACAAGACGATGTAAATGGCGTTCAAGAGGTTCGTTCAACTGGAACTGGAACTGCAATTACTTTACTACTTAATATTCCAAAAACTCTTTTAAACTGAGCATCCTCCACCCCAACTATAAAATTTTTAAATGGCATCATACCAATTTTCGTATATGAATAAAAAGCTTATTCGAAATGGAATTCGGTAACATAACTTAATTATTTTAATTGGGAGAATAAAAAAAATTAATAAAAAAAAGAAAAAAACCATGAATTCAAAACACAACCGATAAATAACGATAATTTTATTCTAATGACACTAAAAAATAAAAATAGAATAAATAAATAAAATTATTTATTGGTCTAATACAAGTAAAACATTCCAAGCGCAAATCTTATGTTTCGGTAACTAATAGGTAATTCTAGAGCAATAAAAATACTGATAACAAAATAACAATTTAAAATGATTCGTTCACTTTCGTACAATCATACCGCATAAGTGAATAATATTTAACGGAAGAAAATTAAATACAATGTTTGTTGTTATAAATTAAGATTTGTGCGGTACTAACAATAAATCGAAACAAGTAGGATACATTCAAGTTAATTAAATATAAGTACCTACGGAATTTCTAATAATAATATGTTACAAGTGGCACATTGGTAAGTAGGTACATTTAAAGATTTTAAAGTCAAATTAATAACGCCGTTTACTTCTTTCGTTGTCTTTTTATGTAGGTATCATTTTCCGAGATTTAATTTAATTTTTGTGTTTGAAAATCGAGGTCTTCCGGTTCGTGGAAAAAAATAATCGCGAATATCGCAACGCAAACGAAAGGAAACAGACTTAAAATGCCTTATTAGCAAAATTTAAGGAACTACCCAAACGCTACAAATAAGCTGTTTTAAGTAAAAAAAAAAAAAACTTTTCATGTGGAATTATCGCACATAAGTATCTTTTTTTATAATAATTGAGTTACCTAGCTAATTTTAATAACTTCTCTAAACATTAGATAACATTTTTCACTCGTTCGTAAATAATTTAACCAATCACCAGGTTCAAAACGGAGTTCTTCCAACGTGTCTCCATCCATTATGTAGCAAACGCAAACTGAAAACCGAGTTGAATTGTAAAAACAGAAGCGTTCAGTTCAATTGCACTGAAATTGAGACTGAAATGATTGTGTAAAAGGCCTCTATATTATTATTATACTCAAATTCATTAGAAAAATTGTGAGAATATTATCAAAATTGTCACATGTCTATTGTCTTTTTTTAACTGAGAAAAGTTAAATAAATATTATAGGTATATTGCATTTTAATATGTATGTACCCATATCTACTTACAATACCTACTTATAACGGCAATTAAATAATCAAAATGTGTTTTTAGATAACTACTTATACCAAACATAATACAATTTTCAATCGTGATAAATAACCGAAAGTTTGTACATATAGATACATATAAGTAGGTTCGATAGCTATAGGTACACTTCAAGAAATTTTTCATCAAACTATCAAATCAGCAGTAATAATCATTTTAATATCTAATAGTGTGTTAATTGTTTAAAATACAAATAAATTTTCTCCTTTGATCGTACGATTTCCATCTTCTAAATGACATCAATTTAATAGATACCTACATGTTCTATTGCATAAAGACCTATTGCATCCATCCATTTTCGACCTAATATTAGATATCTAGTTATGACCGTACAGAAACTATTACAATGTGACGTTAATTTTTACACGCGATTTACTAGTAACTACTAACAATACCTGTTGATAAAACAACTCTTGAGCTAGAAAACTCGCTATTTCCTTTTGATCCATGAGCGCCATGTTGTGACACACCGACAATAAGTAACACAACAAATCGATGTATCGGGAAATAAAAATAAATGAATCAAAAAATATTACGTTCTTTATAATGATATTCGAATATCGTTATCATCGAGTCGTTCGTTCGTTACGACGTCGCGTCGCCGTGCAACTTTTTACCGAGGCACAGCACAGCGCGTCTAAGAATGATTTTGCTAAAAGAGAATTTTGGTTTGTCGCCCACTGTTGCTGTTTTTAGCTCGAGGTAACCAACAGTTCGCACAAACTGCTGTATATTTATTTATATCGGTTGCATTTTGTTTTTAACCCGTGTTTGTTTAATTCTATCGTATATAACACAACAAAAATACCTTTAATGTTGCTTCGATAGAATTATTTCCTTAAGTAAAAAACAAAAATCGAAGCAACTTTTTATAGGTACGAATTAAAAAAAAACAAAGTTCGCACCCAAAAATAAAATAGTTCACATGGCAACATCAACCAGATATTTATTATTTACACATATAGGTCGGTTGGCAGAAGATTAACAAAAGCTTAAACAACATTAATGTGTTTTAAACAAAATGATCTATTTAGCGAAAAAAAAAATACAGAGTGTGTCAGACTTCGCTCCCCAGACCTGCATCTCGATTATTTTTGAGAATTGTCCCATCGAACTCTGTGTATATTCGTAAATGGTATGAAATACAAGTTATTGGTAAATTATTATTAACGATAATACGTTTTAATGACGTTTCTTTAATAGCGGCGTTCTTTCTTTTTTTTAACTATGATGATAAAGTTTTTTGTACTTTATTCGGTCGTTTAAACCAATAAGGGTCTTACATCTGAAACTTTTCGATAAAAATACGGTTTTGTAGGTAAGTGTAGGTTTGTCATGTAAATAACTGATTTTTGTGATTTTTAATCTAATCGGCGATGAAAACGATAGATTTAAAAAAAAATATTTCAGAATTTTCTTAATTTCATTGAAAATTAATTAATTTTAAATAAATATTTAGGTACAAAAATTGTTCCAATGAATAAGCAGTGTCACATCAAAACTTAAGTCATGTATGTCTTTCATGCGTTTTGCGAATACGTCTTTTACACATATGGTGCAAAAGAATTAATTACATAATTCCCATTATTTTCTTTACGTTGTTCATAATGTCACTTTTTAGTAATGGTATAATTCTTTGTCTATCCAGGTGTACGCGACAATTCATTAAATATTTCGTCAAATTAGCGAATTGCAGAGGCAGAAAATTATTAAATAACAAAATTCCTAAAAAATTACATTAAATCGTCCAGAACCATTAAGGTTCTGCCTTTCATAATATCCTACATAAATATCGTTACTTTCCGTTTAAGAGGATGATTACGCCAAGCACTAATATAGGGATTTCAATATAAATTCGGTCAGGTATTACACCTATATTGATAGAAATTTTCAATTTTTTATTAAAGAATCTGAAAATATGTATCATCAAGTATGTGAAGTCGTTCTTATTTTCTTAAGAATATATATACTTCTTATATAGTAACTATTTGAAGTTGGAAATAATTAGACTAACTTTTCAATGTCACTTTCTTGAATTAGAAGCTATATATTAAAAAAATAAAAACGTGTACACCTCCCATCTTTTAATTAACTTAAAATTTTTTTCGTAATAGATACTTATAAATAAAATAAGGGCTCAAAACATTTTCGTTTAATAATCGGCGAATCGCGGTCTTCGTGCTCGCGTGTACGCTCTATCCTTGTATCGCCGTCTTGCTCACGCTATCTCCTCGCTGCGTAAACTAAACTCGAGAAATGTTTATTTCAAGATATCGGCTTGCATATTACCTCATATAATTAGTAAAGAATGCGTTCGTCGAAATTTTATGTATGGTAAAAGTGGTTGTTCTAACAATACTTTTAATTGTCTACACTTGTATGTATTTTAAATACATATCGACGCAGATTAACGTAAACGCCATTTTTTGCAAAAATGAGTTATTCTGACTATCTTATGCATCAAAGGACCTAGGGCAAGACATCATATGTCAAGAACAAGAATCTGGTATCAAAAGACTGATTTTGTTCACCAGAAAAATCGATTTGTATTTCGGTAAAACGTATCTTCTTATATGTAGCTATGCTACAATACAATATGTGCGCTTCTGTAAAATCTACTTTTTGTCGTTTACGATAATCTGCCACAACTACCGTCGATATAGTTACTGTTACTTTGAAGCGATGCCGACGATTATCTACATAATTTTCTACTTCAACAGCTAGTAAAAAATTCGAGATTCACTTACACGGGGTTTTATTGTAGTTACTCAAGTGAAACATTCGTATCTTACTTATTAGACTTATTATTAGAAGTAACTACAACAATTACTTCTCCAAAACGTATTTATGTTTTAGCGAATGATTCAATACACACACACACACACACGCGCACACAACGCGCACGCACACGCACACGCACACGCACACACACACACACACAACTGCCTGAATACAATCTAAACTTACTACAGAACGATTTTTAATTTATTTAAAATTTAACAGAATGCAGGTTTAGGGCAAATCTTTTCATCTTCTGATAAATTTATCTGACAGATATGTTCTATGAAAACGATTGTTCGAACAAAAGTTTCTACAGGAAATATCTGTCGGATATAATCAGAAGATGGAAGGAACGCCCCTTATTATAATTAATCACATCGATATGTATAAGTTACTCTGGGTTTTTATTCCATAAATGCCATTTTGTCAACAACCACAAATTGTTAACATGACAAGGTATAACACACTAACACGAGTGGTTACGAGGGTATTGTTATAACAGTAGTTATAACATTTGCCACTAATTTTAGAATTATTCGGCCGATTTGTTGTAATAATTGCACAATTGACAAACGAGATACTGTAGAATATAAATTTCGAACAAGTTACTGAATAATTATACCTATTTAAAATAATGTCTTGGAATTTAATAGCTAGATGTTTATCAGAATGTTTACTAGATAAGCATAAATATTTTCTGTACTGAAATGAAGTGTGGCGTGGGCAAACTTGTATACTGGAATACTGAAATAACGTGTAGATAACATACTTGTAAAATTGTATTTAGCTTTTCTGCGCGAGCGTAATCATCCTCTTAATAGTTTAATCGAGTTATGAATCCAGGCGTTTTTAAAATACCTACGAATAAAAATCACGTTTTTTAAAACACATGTTGTAGTAACTTTACGCCTTTTTGGAAAATTATGAAATTACGTATATTTAATTATATAGGAATAAAGTAGATATCTTTAGCATGCAGTTTTGTTTGAGTAAAATCGTTAGGTACTTTTTGAGATATAAGCTTTCAAACTCGGCCGCCAGAACATTTTATATTTATAATACTTACAATTAGATACAAATTGCAAAAATCAGTTATGTATGGTCATGGTAAATCTACACACTTGAACTTTAAATCGTATTTTTATTGAAAAGTTTCAGATGTTAAATCCCAAATTGGTTTACACGATCGAAAAGAGAAGAAATAATAAGTTCTATCAGAATTAATAGTTAAAAAAATACCTGATACTATTAAAGAAAACAAAATTTAAAGCTGCATCTCTTCTCTGACCTCTAAAGAAATATCGTTCATAATTATCACCGACTTGTAAAGAATATCAAACCATTTACGAATATGTAGGGTTCGATGGGAAAATTCTGAAAAATAATTGAGATATAGGCTTAGGCAGTGAAGTCTGAAACGTAGGTATGCTGTATACTAACTGAATGCTAACATTTTTTTATAAAATCTGGAAGATTTATTGAGGAACTAAAAATTTTCGATACGTTCGTTTTTAAGATTTTAAAAACTCCCCTCGGCAAATCACCCATAACTGAATTCATACGTATACATACTACGTTCAGGGTATAATAACTATACAAGGTAAGATCTGGAGACGGAACTGCGAATATTGTTTGACGTCACTGGAGGGTGAATAAGACCGGCAGACATCGTCAGACATTTTCCGAATACCGATGGTACGGGTACGTTGTTCACAAGTATAATAAAACGAAGTTTCGGCATTAAAATTGTTTTTATGTCTCATCATAAACATGAGGTGCGCGGTGTTTGATTGCAACTCTCATAAGAGACTAATAACTGCTTTTTTCTGCTTTCCTCGCAATGAACCTGAATTGAGGTTATAGTGAATTGTTAACGGTTGTTAACACTTCAAGAATTTGTTAGAAACATTTTAAAAATGACGATTGTGAGAGAAATTTGAAATACGAACTATTGAACATGCCTGAAGTAGTCTTTAAAATTTCTACAAGTCACGTATTGTCACGTGCTACTTCTCGCCATCACTATCATCACTGCGCGGAATTGAACGTGTTTAGAACACTCGGAGAACTATACCTTGTATAGTTATTATACCACTTACTACGTTAGTATGCAGATACATAATACATTATATTATGTGAAAGGAAAATGGAGAGATATAAAATAGATAATAGTTAGAAAATTCATACATTGTACCCAGTATTCTTTATAGACATATTCGAGCGGCTCTGCGCATATTGCAGAGAGGATTTGACGTCACTCGTGAGAAAATTCAACTAAATAATTAGCAGCTTCTTAAGCTGGGGACACACTGCCGACACGTCACGCGCCAGCATGGAATTTTACATTAAAGCTGGGGACACACTGCCGACACGTCACGTGCTGGCATGGAATTTTACATTAGTACACATAGGACGACACGTGACGCATCTGTTCAGATGCTCACGCAGCACGATTCAAATAAAGATATATTATCTTACCGCCGCTATTTATTGGCTTGAAATTGGTATATCAAATAAACTTAGATAGTGAATTGTTATATATTTACTTATTATTATACTTTTTTTGCACGCCGGCGAGTAGTGCCATAATGTTGCGTGCCGTAACGTGACGTGTCGGCAGTGTGTTCCCAACTTTAGGGAGCTCACTTTAAGGTACAAATTCGCTTGTTTTACGAAACTTTCGCTAAAGATATTACAGCCAAAATAATGATTTTGGAAATTTAATCGTTGCACTATTGTATTATATTAAGTTATAGAATTTGACGTATGCATCGATTTTGTAGAAAAAAATGTTTATTTGTTTATTTTAAATTTTTATTATTTAGGTTTTAGGTAAATGCCATTTATTTTGGAATATAGTGAAAATTGTATTGAAGAATTACAAGACGATATCTTTGGTATTAGGTACATTTTCAGTTTTACCTACAATAAAGTTAGAAGTTAAATGTAATTTTCAGAATACATATTTAATTATATATATATATATATATATATATATATATATATATATATAAATAAGTGTATGTTATGTAACTAGTTATTCTGTTTATTTGAAAGTACTTGTTATCTCTTTGCTCAGAAGATTTTTTTTTATTAGAAATAATACAAGTATGTGTACCTTTAGTAGGTAAGGTGAATGTAATCAACTCTTGAGTCGTTACAATTTTTAATTTTTTGGGTATAGATACTATACTAAAGAATAATAATTTATTGTTCTAAATAACTCTAGAAAAATCGTAGTACCTACATACTTATGTTAATAAATGTAAAATGGGTTATTTTATGTTTACAGTTTTTTTATAGTCTTTTACCATTTAATAAATATAGTTTAAATCAATTTTAATAAAATTAACTAAAATAACTACCTATTGAATAATAAGAAACTAATTGATTTAATTTTATAGTAATAGACAGTTATACCTAAAGTAGTACCTACCTACTTTACAAACAAATACAATCTTCTTGTAATTCGGTTGATTAATTACATAATATCCGCCTAAAACGGAAATTGTGGCAATTAAAACGGCGTCGGCCGTTGCGTCGGCGTCGTTGAATTTATTATAATATAAAGCTAAATATTTTGCCCTATTCAAATGCACGAAAATATGGTATTGTATGCGAGACTTTACAGGAAACCTGAATTTGATTAGTTATTTATAAAACATTTTTATTAACTTAATTCTTTAAAATTTAACTTTGATACTTTCGATACCTAGGTAAGTATAGTATATGTTCGACTATGTTCAACTTTATCAATACCTACATATTTCGACAAAAGTTCGATAACATTGATAGATATGAAATGTGCAATGTTTTGTTTTGCAATTAAAATCCAGATAAATACATACTATATATGTACTTATATTTTAACCCACAATCACCGACAACGAACTGTCTCATTTTCATTTGTTTTGCAAAATAACATTCAATCAGAGCTTATTGTATATAGATTATTTTGGGTCACAATCAGATTCAAAATAAATCTAACATAGGTACTATAATTACTCAACAGTTTTTCCTGAACGAAAATAAGCGCTCACTTTCGTATTTTGCGTATGATCTTCATACATTCAATTCACTTCAACATTTATTTGATTGGCATTTAACCGTACAAATTCAACATTAATAAATATATAATTATAGATATACCTACAACATTAGTTATTAGGTACAATAGCATTAAACGAAAAATTATGGAACAATAATAGCAATATAAGTGATTAAAATTATCGTGTTAGGTGCAGTATCTATAATTTAGAGTAGACATTTTTATGAATGAAATTTAACTTTTAATTACAATAGTAAAAAAAATACAACAAATAACGAAAACACCACGATATCTCATGCTTGAGATATTACAGGTAAGTAATAAGTATGGCCTATTCAACCGTAAGCGATCACGTCATCAAGAAAAGGTTACTAAATGATGACGTTTCACACAGTGCTGTCACCTCGTACCTGGTATTTTTACAGTTCTAATAAATTATAGTCTTTCTTTATACCATCTAATATGTGTGCAGGTAAATCGTCTAGAGAATACGCCACTTTCCAAACTTTAAACCGAATTACAAATAAACAATCTAGTAACTTTTTATCGATAACGAGTCGCTTATACGCTTAGATAGGCCGTATATGTACAGTATGGTCATTATTAATACGGCCGACAACGTTCAGTATGAGTAATAAATAATAAGAAATTAACCAATTGATACCTAAACGAACATATAGCATAAATATTAAAAGCGCTTAAGTATACAAGTTATATGTAGGTATATGAGACACATTATATAATAATATGTATATAGACGCCTGTAAAATACGCCTGTAAAGCATGTTGTAGACGATATTAATTACATCTATGACAACAGCACATGTTGCGTATGATGATATTACTCTGATCATTTCGCATCACCAATAGGTATATAATTACATAATCCTATCGATAGCAATCAATATTCATATTTACAACAGTTAAGAGAAACCTAGTTAACTATTATAATTAGGTATGTATGTGTACTTAAAGATACTTATTGAAATAAATTAGTTGTAACACATCTTTCGTGCCAAGTTAACCTTTACCGATTAGGTCTATGTAATGGAATGTAGAGTATTTCCGATTTGTGTGTGACTCACCCGCGTCGCTAATGTTAAGTACAAGTAACCGCACTTCTGGCGTTCTCGGCTCGTTAGACTGCCAAATTTTTTTGGTGATTTTTGTTTCATAAAGGATGACCATATATTAGGACGTTTTTCTTGAATCAATGTACATATTATATAATCCTGATTCTCCTACTAGAGGCTATTAAATCATTATAGTCTAGATAGTTGGTCTAGAAACTAAATAAGCAGAAGATAAATTTGAAAATTTACATTAATTTGACGGTGGAAGGTCGTATTCAAGGTTACAGAAAACCGTGTTTGTGTATTAGTTGGAAAATGTTCGTCATGCATTACGTTAAGATTAACAAACGTAGGTATACATAGGTAGCTACCTACACAAAAAAACTAAAAAAATGATCCCGAACTACTGTTCGGGATCACTCTATTTTTTTAATAAGTATATTAAAAAAATAGAGTCGACTTGCGAAATGTATTTTATGTGAATTTTAATGCACGAAGTATATAAATACGCGCCTTGAGTAGTTGAATCCCTGGGGCCTAGGCGCCGAGCGCTGCACAGTGAAACAAAGGTGATATTTTGAACTCAGTTATTTTTTTAAATTTTTATAAATTTCTCGCGTAAATATTATTTCTCAAAAATGTATTTCTTTTGAGAAAAATTAAAAAAATTTTTGACTTGCGACACGAAAATTCGATACTGAGGCTTGCGCGCGGTCGAATTTTTAATATTAAGTTCATTTACTAAATTGCGCTTGTTAGAGCTTTATCCTTTGTAATTTTGTTCTTATATTACTCCCGCATTTGGTATTCCACAAACATAGTCTGCCATAATCAAGGTAGAGCAAACATATGGAACCAAGTCTCTCACGCCTAAACTATTTGCTTTTTGAAAAAAATTTAAAAAAATGTTAAATAGGATAAAAAGGCGCATATTTGGAAGTTATCAGTTGAATAATTAATCTTATCATTTTTGCGTCTGACGTCATACATTTCCTATTTTCCAATATTCCAATCAAAAAGTACCTACCTACATAAAATTTTCTTTATAAATCTACACAATAATGCTAAAATAGTGTCATCGATTTTTTATTAATAGCGATTATAAAATTGGTAAAATTCGTCTACTCAAAAGTTTTCGGTTGCAATCGATTAAAATGATTAAATCCTAGCTTTTTTTCGATAAACCGTTTACGAAATTAAGTATGCACTTCACCGTGCGCCGTCGACCGGCAACAGAAAACTTACGAGTAGACGAATTTTCTTTATGGATTTACAACGGAAAATTTATGTACTTTTTAATCGGAGCATTTATAATAGCGGTTTCCATTAAAAAAATATATATGACGTCATACGCAAAAATGATAAGATTAATTATTCAACTGATAACTTCCAAATATGCGCCTTTTTATCCCATTTAACATAAGTTTTTTATTTTTTTCAAAAAGCAAATAGTTTAGGCGTGAGAGACTTGGTTCCGAACTTTTGCCCCACTCTGTATTTAAAATTATTGACGTTGGTCGTCCTTCCACTATACGACCATTTTTTCACTTGCCTAATATTAATAAGGGCCGATCTTTTCATTTCCTGATAAATTTATCTAACAGATATTTACCATAAAAACGTTTGTTCAAACAATTGTTTCCATGGTAAATATCTGTCAGATAAATTCATCAGGAAATGAATAGATCGACTCTAAGACAAAAATCCGACCGCGCGCAAGTATCGGTATCGAATTTTTATGTCGCATCTCACAACTCCTTTTTTTAAAATTTTTCTCGAAAGAAATACATTTTTGAAAAATAATAATTACGAGAGATATTTATAAAAATTAAGAAAAAATAATTATCACATTTTTTTCATTATTTCCAAAACGGTGCATTCTATCGAAAATTATAAAGAAACATGATCGGTAGAAAATTTTATGCCGATTCCAAAACATATTTCACATTACCAATCCGATGAGTAATAACGGAGATTCGAATTTTTTTAATTTTTTTAACGGTCGTCATTTTGAAATGGGTCGGTCGATTTGTCTGACTGGTTAACGAACTCGTTGTTTGTTTTCGTAAAGACAATACGCTGTCCAAATTTCGGCTTCCTACGATCAAAATTGCAATTATAATTGCAAAAGTTCCAATTTTGACCGTAGGAGGTCGAAATTTGGACAGCGTATTGTCTTTACGAAAACAAAGGACAGAATTATTAATTCCTATATTTTCGTAATCTAAGGGTCGAGATCGGAGAAAAGCCAAAGGGCACGCCTCGGTCCTGTCATCCGACGGGCTGCAATTGCTTTATTTTCTATGAAAATTCGCTAAAAGCAAACATTAATTTTATTTATCCACAACCAAAATTAAAAGCAATGTAGGTAGGTACTACTGTAGGTATAGTCCATTCCCTGACCGCCGTTGAAGTCCTAAGTGTGAAGGTAACAAGACGGATTATAAGTTTAACTTATTAGAATTACTAGACATAGACGATTCAGAGTTTGCAGAGACAATTATGTCTTCTTCAATACCGTGTTTTCCGTAAAATAAGAGCCGGACTTATATTAATTCTGCACCCAGAAAATGCACTAGGGCTTATTCTCGGGGTAGGGCTTACATGTTTGCGGGAAAAAATCGAAAGACAAAACAAAGTTTTATGTTCTTAAGCCAAAGGAAATAATTGTAGAAATCCATGTTTTTAGTTATCAAAATTTTTATTTATTTGATAGTAAAGTACCTAAATATAATAATAAAGTACATTATAAAATAAATTGTAACGTAACCGCATGACCAGAGTCATACAACGGTAATGTATGTTTTTTTTCACTAGGACTTATTTTTGCGGTAGGGCTTATATTAAAACCATCCTTAAAAATCATGGTAAGGTTTATTTTCAGAGCAAGTCTTATTTTAGGGGAAACACGGTACTTGAAAAGGAGTAAGAGCGGCGCCGGCGGTCGGAACTTGTACTCGGGGGCCCTACAAATTTTTCTGAATACTGTTATTACTTTTAGCGTTTAACAACAACCGGTATCGTTGTGTTTAATGACTAAATCATTCAAATACTTGTAATCTTTCACATTCTTTTGTTAGGCGATTTAGGCGGAGATCAGGGAATAGACTATACCTACCTACGTCTACAGGTTTCAGTTTATACACTTGATGCAACTGTGATGATTCAATAATACTGAATAAAAAGTAGAACCGGATCTACCTTTTTCAATCATCAATCTCGTTGAACTTATAGTTGCTCGTGTCAATCAATACTCATTCAATTTCATTAATTCAATGAAAGTATAAGCCTTAAATATGATCTGTATGAAATGTTTATATAAAAGGTACGTTTAAGGGTCCGTTTTATAATCAATTCTAAAGTTGTTTTAAATTAAAAGAGGCCTTAAATCACCGATCCATAATAAAAAAAACCCTTTTATTTTACAATAACTTCGAAATTAAGATACAACTGGAAGTTATAATCAGAACTATCAGCTGCACCTTTAATTATATAATCGTTGGCTTTTTGCGTCACGTCATAATGGAAAGTACGCATCTAGATAATAACGTTGATAACACAGGATGTGCCACACCACAATAAAGAATGCGAAATAAGTACAAAATATTTTATTATTATTTTAATGAAAACTATCATGTCGATAAAATTTATTTTAAAAAATATGACTTTTCTATAAGAGATATTTCACGGTCATTTTATTACAATTAATTAAATACCCTTTATTACTATCTGAATAAAAGGTAAGTGCATACTTATAATAATTTGATCGATACGATCCAACGAATTTTCTTTGTTATTAAGATGTAGACACACAATACCTGTTATTTACACTTATCCATAAAGCTTTTAAAGCCTTTACAGGATAATCAAGGTTTTTAAGCCGACAATGGTAAAATTTCAAATACCTAGTATAAAACTTCTATTACTGTTTATTAAGAATATCAAGGTTTCATCTGAAAAGGGAAATGTCCTTATCTTTGTAAAATAACGACTTAACGAAATTAACCTTAATTTGGCGTCTTTAAACTCTTAGTGACCTCTCACCCCACGTGGTCAATTACATTTTCAGTTTCATCTAGAACTTCTCAAAACACATGAAGATACTTAACTATAAATAAATTAAACCGGCAATTTTCTTTTAAAAGATATAGTTAGGTACCTACCTATTTCGAGATTAATTAATGTTTGACGTTAAGTTGCTAGATTATCTAAATATTTAGCTTATCGTTTCGGGGTAAAAGTAATAAGTAAGTAAAATCGATAGATAACTTATTCCAAAATTTATATCCAACACTTATTTTTTTCTTACAATGTATTTTTAGACCGATTAAAATGATCTGGAGCTCAATTCTCGAATGGTTCGCGAGTTTTTCTAAATTTTGTTATTTTCTATTCCTTCTGTATGCTTTCATCGTCTCCTTATTTTTATTAAACGCCCCCTCAAATACACCCAAGGCTACTATCACCCCTCTTGATCGTTCCACTGCTCCCTAGGGGGCGGTATCGCTCACTTTGGGAACCATTGGGTTAATTTAAATGAAGAGAAATGGCACAAAAGAGACGTTTAGGGTTTTATATCCTTTGTTGGTATTCCGCTATCTTCGTATTTGTTTCTCTTTACATTTGTATATTTAACAATAACAGAACACAGTACCTCGAGAATTAAACAACAGTACACGAAACACCTAAACAAGAAATAAAGTGAGGAATATGTAGAAATGGGTTAAGAAATTTTATTGGAACATTGACAGGTAATTTAATTTACGACAATCAGGAGCCGTATCACATCAAAATATTATGTTAACAGTTTAATGGTGTGACAAGCAGTTTCAACAGTTTGTTCAAACTTATAATGGTAACGTCATCAACTCAGTTTGATAAAACTGATTCTGACATAGGCTTAACGGCGTACCTAGATCACCACCACTGGACGAACTGATTTATCATTGTTATTGCCAGCATATCACGCGCGTAGAGTGTAAATATCATATCAAGTTTCAAATTATTTAAATAAACCGTATCCGAGATAGTAAAAAAAAAACATTGTCTTTCAAACATTTAACATTCCCTATTTCGGACAGGAATTTATAGGAATTTTTCGTCTTATTTTGGAGTGAAGAATACGCTCTTAAAATTTGTCCAATCAATTCAATCAATCATAAATTGTATAATATGTTGTACGTACCTATATAATACAGGGTATTTTCAGGAGGAATACTTAGTAAATATTTTAGGAGATAGTATGGACTATTTCGAGTAAAACGGTTAATATAAAAAAACGTGTCCAATTTTTCAATAGATGTGGAGATACAGCTCTGTTCGAATGTTATGTATAAAAAAAACTTACAAAATGTAAAAAGGACAGATAAATGACTTATTAATTGCATTTATTAATTATTTAAATGATATCAATGATTTACTTATCATAATATTTAATAAATAATAAAAACAATAATAAAGACGAGTAAAATACAACTTCAAAAGGTATAAGTAGTATAGCTACTTATGTTATAAGAAAAAATGGTAAGTAGATACTAAAAGCGTTTCAAACATTTAAAGGCTCCTGTTTTATATTATACTCTTTTCATCGATGTGCGTAGAGCGCATGCAAAGTCCGAAAACGACCATTCATTGGTCAAACCATTTCACCCATCCTATAGGCTTGGAGGCTTGCAGATTGGCAAAGTCCGAAATGAACTCGTTTTTCGGGCTTTTGCTGTCTTTAAATTGCCAAATCTATGTCTGGATGTTTACGGTTTACTAAAGAAAGCAAAATTGCCCTTGTTTTTCAGGATTTGGTCGACTTAAAACAATAAAACTTAGGGTTGAGCAAATTGAAAATACCCAAAGTTAAAATAATATATGAAATAAAAAACGAAACGTTTACAATAAATTAGACTTTTTTTGCTATTTTTTTCAAAATAAATGATACAAGTAAGATTTTTGAAAAAACTACCTTAAACTTAAAAAATAACGTAACGAAAAATATAACTTCAAACTAGCGTATTTATTTGGACTATAAATTTAAACGACGAATGCGAATATTAATTCCTATGGAATTGTACAGTATATAATTATTAGTTCTTTTGCTTCAATTTAAATGTAGGTAGGCACATACATAATTATGTAACTACTTACAATACTTCAGCATCAGAAAAGAAAAGCTCGAACATCGGGAAACGTAGTATAGAATTTTCATGGACATTTAAAACGCATTATTTTGGTTGTAACTCTTTAAAAAAGTCTCGAACGTAATTTTGTTATTGTATTGTTTCTAATTATCCTAATTGTTTACAATAATGTAATTAAAAACGATGTTTTGTTATAGAAAATTAATCATTGGTAAAAAAAATTAGTAGATAGGCACGATATTATTACTGATATTAGGTAGGTATTATAGGTATATTATTATGACATACATGTACGTACATAGGTATGTGTATTAACTACACAACCTTGAATTCTTTTGAGGACAAAATTACAGTGGGTACTCGAACCGGAAACTGCGGTTAAATTGTTTAAAATCCTATATTTTCAAAGTGCATTACTACAAAACTATTCCTACATAATGCCTCCATGTACATAGGTATGTAGGTACCTACGTGCCTTCTGTGTGCATAAACGTTTTTTAAAAAATACACTATAAGGTTAAATATTTGGTAATAAATATAATAATTTATTATAAAAATTACCCAGGTATTTTTTTAATAAGTAATACACAATGCAATTTACTTGAAATATAATAACTGAGCGCGTGGTAATTAAATGTTAGACAACCACAAAAACAAATATATACCAAGTTTACCTTGTTGGTTGAAATCCATAATTAAAAATCTACATGTTGCGTAAAACTTGCTTTTAGCAACGGAATACCATACATATTCAAAACTTACCTATGTTTAAAAATCTAAGTAATACACAAGATCTAATACAAAATTATTCCTTTGTTATTTAAAAAAAAGTACTACTCCTGTAAAACAAAGAAAACGTGCAAGAAAACCAATAAAATGCCGTCTTACATACACCGAACTAAAGTTGTCAGAATACTAACTTATCGGCTGGAATAGTTGGAATTGTTTCTCGTGTCAGTTAGTGATAATTCACATGACCATGACGTCATCGGCCTTCCAAAGTATTTCATCGATGATCTTCCATGTGCACAAAACCACAATTAACTATTAATAGTTTATTTAAAAAAAAGCATCAATTATTGCACAATATTGCAACATAATTCGAACAATAACCCAAGTGGAAAATTTCTTAAAAGAATCAACTTCTTTTTCAATTTTCTCAAATATTAAAATAAATATAAGATACGTACAATATAAATGTATACGTACATAGTTATGCACACGTAAAAAGTGCAATGAAGTTTTATATGTAGATTTGAAACGACATCGACAGTTTCATAAATAGGTACTACATAGGTACCCAATTAGAAAGTTATTTAAAAATTGTTGTGTTAATAAAAATATGTAAGTATAGATATCCCTAAATTAAAAACATGATTCTATATTTAATGTAGGGGCGAAGGGGGACCCCTAAGGGGGAATAGATTAAATAATGATAAACAAATAGAATATTTTAGGGTACCTATTCAAAATTGGTTTCAATATCGTTTATGTACATAAACGTATTTATGTATTAAACGTGTATTAAAAACAAAACGTATTTATGTATTAAACGTGTATTAAAAACAAAACGTGTTTATGTATTATAAACGGAACAAACAATAGATAACTCTCTAAAAGGTACAGGTACTTACAGTTGGAATCTCTTATTTAAATTTCTCAGACTATGAAAGGAGATACCGGGAGTTATGGATATTTATTTAAAACGCATTATTTTGGTTGTAACTCTTTAAAAAAGACTCGAACGTAATTTTGTTATTGTATTGTATAATTTTATTAGTGTCTAATTACCCTAATTGTTTACAGTAATGTAAATAAAAGACGATGTTTTGTTATAGAAAAATAACAAAAAAAAATTATTTTAAAGGTACCTCACAAACAGACAATGTACCTTTGAACAGATTCAATTTTGGTCAATAATAACATAAGAAAATTAATTTAAAAACAAAAAAAAACAATCAGTTTTAAGTATACGCGTGAATGAAAAATTTAAAACAAACATTGGTTTAGTCTACCTATTTCATGTACCCATGTATTTTAAAATTCCTAAAGTTAAGGTGTCACGGATACCTATCGAAAATTAATACATAGTTCATAAATCGTTTTTTTTTATTGTTGGTAACGACTTGTTGGTAAAAGTTTCTTGACATTGTAAATGATGTACTTTTTATAATTATTTGTTATTCTGTAATAAAAATTTATTGGTCTAGTAAGATAACAAAGAGTTGACTTTTTATCGAATTTATAACTATTTTCTAATTGTTTATTTTGACGAGTACAAACTGACTAATAAATTGCTGACGTGAGCAGTTAATTTTCTTGGAGGAAATTCGAAGATATTATTACAATAGAGTCACGTTAATTCGGGCACCGTTTATCCGGACGTACTTTCCAGAAGAAATAAATCAGCCTAAACGATGCACCGGTAGTTCATTGCATTGACTGAGCTGTACCGGCGGCGGCGCGGCTTATGCAAATACTTGTTTTTAAAACGAATTTATAATATCGGTAACGTTACAAATTTTACAGGAGCGCACATTTTGCGTTGTAACTTAATTATAAACAAATATCTCCTGAAAACCGCGTATATAGCTAATTCGGGGCACGTTTCTATAAAATAACGAATTTATTCTACGATGCAGTCACTGGTTTGTCTAAAAACGGAATTGTATGGAGGTTAGATACTATCCTTGAACGAGATACAATCGGGGGTAGAAATCGGGGGGTAGAGGGGTAGAAATTAAGCAATTTTTACACATGCCCTTCGGGCAATACAAATTAATTTTTCTGGTGAAAAAAATCGAAATGTTATTACCAGATTTTACCGAATTATGCATTTGCCTTACAATTAGATGCATAAAATAATCAGAACAAGTTTTTTTCCGAAAAAAAGTGGCGCTTACGATGTTCTGCCGAAACGCCATAAATAATAATAAATTCAATACATAGTTCATTACAGTAGCAATTAATTAGTTTTATAATAATTCTGTTTAACAATAATTTTGTATTTTTATAGCCTTTCTAGTTAATCCGGATTTTCGGTGATTCGGACAGGATCCGGTCCCATCAAGACCGGATTAACGACCGTACTAATACCTACTAATTTATTAGTTTAGGTACAGTCATCGTCATAATTAATGTTACCGACAACGTTCAATATGAGTATTAAATAATAAGAAATTAAGCAAATTTATACTTAAACGTATCACAAATATTATAAGTGTAACCTATATATCATGATACTATTGTATCATAGTTAGTTATTACTATACAAGGAAGATATGGAGGCGGATTTGCGCATATTGTTTGACGTCACTGCAGGACAAATAAAACCGACAGACACTACCAGACATTCTCCGAATACCAAAGGCACGGGTACGTTGTTCACAAGTATAACAAAACGTAGTTTCGGCGTTAAAATTGTTTTTATGTCTCATTATAAACATGAGGTGCGCGGTGTTTGATTGCATCTGACAAATAACTGCCCTTTTTTGCTTTCCTCACAATGAACCTGAATTGAGGTTAAAGTGGATTCATTCTGTACTCCCCACCAATTTTCAAGTAAATTACCGATGTTATTGATATCGCCAAAATGATATTTAGATTATTATGTTTTTAACACTTAGGTATACATTTGATACGAATATATATAAAGTGGATTCATTTGTGTTAACACTAAGAATTTGTTCGAAACATTTTAAAAATTACGATTTTGAGAGAAATTTTAAATACGAACTATTAAATTTGCCTGAAATTAATCTTTTAAATTTCTACCCATATTGCTACTGATCACCATTGACGTCACTGCGCGAAGTTGAACGCGTTTAGAACACTCGGATATCCGACCTTGTATAGTTATTATACAATGCCTGTATATTATATACAATGTCTACCGCTGTTTATCGGTCTTAGTCTAGATCCAGTAACGTCACACAATATGCGCAGAACCGACTTTACCTTAATATTCATTGTATCATGCTTATATGGAATGAATCGACTGCGTTTTGGCAGAAGAAAGTAACCTACAATTTTTTAAAAAATAAGTTATTTTGACTATCTTATGCATCATCTATTAAAATCAAATAATATTTAACAACATTTCGATTTTTTCTACCGGAAAAATCGATTTGTGTTTCCGCGAAACGTATCTTCTTACAACTATGCGACGCAACAAAATATGCTCTTGTAAAATTTACTTTTTATGGTTTACGCCCATTTGGAAAAACTACGTCGATATAATATATAAACCTATGTGTTATATATATATATATATATATATATACCCTGGTACAATAACTTACTTAGGTAAAATATCCGAGTGTTATAAACACGTTCAATCCGCGCAGTGACGTCAACCGTGAGAGTACGTGCCTATTCGGAAACTGTCAGACTTCTGATATTTTCACTAGTGACGTCACAACCGCTCCGATATCTTACCTTAATAGTTATTGTACCATGATATATACCTACATATAAAATACGCCTATAAAGCGTGTTACCGACGACATTAATTATGTCCATGACTGTACCTACCATTATGGAAATGTTTAATAAGGTCAAATGTTTTTTTTTAATTCCTTATATAGATTTGTTTTACTTAACAAACTTTGTTATTGAAAGAAGTAGACAATTTTATAAAGACGATACAACTAGAAATAAAACATTTATTAAATTATTCTATTTAGGTAAAATTAATCATTAGCCGCCTTCTAATTTACCTGCAGGTGTTTTTTACAGCGAAAAAATATTACCAAAACATCGAATCCAGGTATTAGGGTACACAATTAGAACAATAAAGTTAAAGAATTTTAAATAAAGATGACTTGCTTATTGTTCTATAAAATTCAGAGTCATTATATAGCGATAACAGCCACCTGGTATAAATATACAGTATAACACGCGCGGCTTTGTTAAACACCAAATGAATCATAGAATTCCAAAGAGGCCAGCAGGTTACTGTCAGAAAGGTAGTTAGAGTTACCTGTGCGGCGAAATGCGAAAGCGAATATGTAGAATTTGAATTTCGTAAATTCCGATTAGACCGGATAATCCGGTCAAATAGAACTTCCATTATCCGGAACTTTAATTATCCAGATCGCTTGTTCTTCTTTCAAGACCATTTAAAATTAAGTTTTTTGTGAGTTTTAGTTCATCTAAATAAGTTTATTTTCTATAACATTTGTTATTAGATTACACCCAACTAAAATACGATAAACGAAAAAATTTAATAATCCACTTTGTTATTAATAAATAAGTATTTGATCTACAGAAAAAACCACAAACCCAATTTATCCGGATAATCGGAGTTCTAAATACTAGTTATACAATCAGAATACAAATTCCTCGGATTTGCTTTCACATTTAAACTAGATACATACCTTTCTGGTAGTAATAATCGGATTTTTTTGGTACAATTTTTGCGAGACACGCCGCGCCGTTCGCCGTCAATAAGTACCAAAAACCGTATTACCAAATTACAGTAAAACCTCGTTATATAGCTATTTAAGGATTATATTAAAAAAAAGCGCTAAATTGGGTTGGAGTAATAAATTATTATGAAATAAAAAATACAAATCTTTTTTTTTTAATTAATACTATATAAAAGGTAATTTCAAAATGGCGTACCTACAGTGCGCTGTAGAGGATCGTTAATAGAGCATCGGAAAAATATTTAAAAAATTTTGTTCGACAACTCATTGAGAAATGAAGAGACAAATTAGTAAAGGATTCAACTTCATATTCATATTACTCAGGATTCGTATTGTAAGAAAATTTAAAACATGACACCATTAGTCCAGACGATTTATGTTTTAACCCGGAAATAAATAAATAACGTAAATCTAAAAATTGGTAGAAATGTACTATCGAATGTGTTGTGTAACATACTAAAAGTTCCCAAAAGTTCACTGCCGGCTTCATGTTTATTTTCGAGCCGAGTAAATTGGAAAATTGACCAAATTTTAGCCTCCATTTTGGAAAAAAAAACATGAACCCGATAGTACATTTCTACCAATTTTCAAATTTACGTTATTTATTTCTAGGTTTGCCTCTTTTTCGTCCTAAAACGACTGGGCTACATTTTCTATAGACATAATGTAACTTCGATTGCAGTATAATAAGAATAAACATTCGCAATGCCTGTTTTACACGTAATTTTAATTTTGAAAAATCCTATCTTATTGTTTCCCGTTGGGGGGGCGTGTTACTTAAGCTTGTTTGAGAAGGAGCGGGATGATTTAAGTATCAATACAAAAGCGATTCTATATCGTCAAGGAGTCCCCAGGCACTCAATATTTTTGTGCAATAGTATTGTGTTGTGTTGTTGTATACTTCAATATATTATTATGCAGCAGTAGGTATTATCGCGTGTCCGAGGACACCTTAAGAGAGGCCCATCCCTTTTTATGAACAAAAGTAGATACTGGGTTAAAGCAATCATTTTTATTGTAGGATAATATTACCTGAACTAGTGCACAAAAACAATCCGAAATTATCGTAATACATTTTTGAAATAACTAAATACAATTTATATTAATAATACGTACCTATTATATTTGTTAAAAATAAAACTATTTTAAACTTCAGTTTTAATACCTAGTTATTAAATATTTTGCAATATAACATTTTTAATAATAATAAAAAACGGGCATCGTTTTTACATCTCTGAAGTATGATACCTATATGCATAATATGTAGGTATGACACGTGGAAACTTGTAATACGTGAAAAGGTTAGGTAGCAACGTTTTATTATAGTAAAAACCACTATTATTATAAAAAATTGATAAGCTTTATTGTTTATATTGTTATACTTATAGTGCAAATTAATCTTTTAAAACAGTCTAATAAATTGTAAGAAAGTTAACATTTCTTGTTATTAAATAGGTGGGCACTTATGATATTTTTTCCAAATTATCATGTTAACATTACCTATCCATTTTATTAGTGCGGTCATAGTACACGAGCAAATACGGTACCTAGATGTTCGCTTGTGATTTACAAACTGATCAAAGTGCTTCGTTTATATTTAGATACCTACAACTTACCAAGGTACATATTTTTGTTGCATTTTATTTTTGTTGTAGGTAGGTATGTATACTTATTAATTTGAAAAGTTTTATTAATTGTTAAATACAAATTCTACATTTATCTACATGCATAGGTATAGTAGTCTTCAAAAAACCAGTCGTACCTACGTATTTTTTGTGTATCTAAACGATTTTTTTCGAATAAGTATGTTTAGCAGGTATGCACTTACCTACCTAATAATAAAATTTCAATCGGTTTAATAGATTTTAGGTAAGTATAGGTGTATGATCGTATGTAAAATATGACATTTTTCTGTTATAATAATTAAATTTTATAGGTTAATTTATGCACTGTCACTTTTCAACAATAGAAATTTACATGTTTGTCGTAAAAATGTAATTAAAATTTGTAAATATTAAAAATGTTGAAAAACTAACTTACCATTTTGGCGTTATCGAGAGAATCGTAATTATACAAAAACTGACTATCCTGGGAATCGTCGAGCCCAAAATTTAAGTAAGGCACAAGCTGAGACATAAGTTGGCTGTATATTTAGCGAATATTTAAAAGAAAAATATGTTTAAACACGGTGAACAATCACTCACTACACAACTTTACACGATACGTCAAACGAACAACTGTTGTCTTGCGATCGCAAATACTTGCTTTATAATCTTACAAGGCCGCTATTGTCGTCTATCTCATTTTCACTTTTAAACTTTCGTTATATGTTCGTCTCTATTTTAAGAGAGGATTGATATATCTACGTGACGTGCTAGCGAGTTAAATGGAGGGGATCGCATAGAAAGCTATTAGTTCCTAGAACATAAGTATACATATATATCTACCTATGTGTATATATATTTTTATTTTTAAGAAACCGGTTATCGCGTTTCTCCTTCAAATTTTGTGGACTTCGAGGAAGTACAAATTGGAAATAAAACGGAAGTAGTACTTTGGCTTTTCCAAATTTTGGCGCTACATAGTTAGTTGCGATGTTACATAAATATAATTATAATTACATATTTGTATAAAACTATTAAATAATACCTATGTAGGTACATAATAATATAATTATGTAGGAACCTACTACTATAAATTTGGGTTGGCATTATGAAAAGTTGTTTGATAATAATAATTTATGAAAATACGATAATTTTGGAAACTAGAAAAAATAATCGGCTAAGGATAAATCAGAATAAATGTACTTACCTAACTATTTTGTTGTTAAAATTTAAAATGCCGAATAAGTTACCTAGTTAACGTTAACAAACTTGGAAGGAAACTATACGTTATTCAAGATAGGTTCCAATGCACGTCATCAATAAAATCTGGTATTTTTACAGTAGGTAATATATTAGTATATATTGCAGTCTTACTTTGCCATGACGTATGTGTGCAGGTAAATCATCGGTACAATATTATTATGCTACGTTCAAAACTTTAAATTGAATATTACAAATATACAATTTAGTAAATTTTTATTGATGAAATGTATTGGAACCTATCGTGAATAACGTATACTTAGGGAGTCCATTTTGCAAAAATCTGTTAATTTTAACGTCATGTTAACATGTTATCATCATGGAAATGTACGAAAATCTCGATTGTGATTGGTTGTTAGTTTTCTAACAGGCCTTTAAAAATAAAAGATTTGTTACAGAATAGTTGCCTTAGACCATCGATTCCCAAAGTGGGCGTTACAGCCCCCTAGGGGGCAGTGGAACGATCGGGTGCATTTAGGGGGGAGGCGTTTAATAAAAATAAGGGGGCAGTGAAAGCATAAAGAAGGAAGAAAAGGTAAGAAAATTTAGAAAAACTATTTATAAAAACATGTTTCACCTGTTGTGTAAAATAGGGTAGCATTATTGTTATAATAGAAGCCCGGTTTCACCAACATCAAATAAACAATTAGTTATTTGTAGAATATAGTTTATTGGTTGATTAAGGTTATGGCCTATCCAAACCTATATGCAATTCACGTCATCAAAAAAAAGTTACTAGATTGTTTATTTGTAATTCAGTTTAAAGTTTAGAAAGTGACATATTCTATAGATGATTTACTTGCGCACATTTGCGCAAAAACTGCAATTTATTATAACTGTCAAAATACGAGGTACGAGGTGACAGTACTGTGTGAAACGTCATCATCTAGTAACCTTTTATTGATGACATGAATTGCATTAGGTTTGGACGAAGTGTAGTTACGTTTCACCACGATTCTACAGTTAAATAATAATTGACAGAATAAAGCGTTGGCCATTGTGAATCAGGATAAATATTGCGCGCTAATCTCTATAAACAAACTAATAATTGTAAGCATAACCTATTGTCAATCCGTTGGTTCGTTGAGGTTTAAGTGCGAATGCAATTTCTGCATGAAACATTAATAAATTAGTAGTTGGTATAGCTTATCCAAACCTATATGATGTTCACGTCATCAATAAAAGGTTACTAGATGATGACGTTTCACACAGTGTTGTCACCTCGTACCTCGTATTTTGACAGTTGTAATAAATTGTAGTCTTTTTTATACCATCTAATATGTGCGCTGGTAAATAATCTATAGAATATGTCACTTTCCACACTTTAAATCGAATTAAAAATATACAATCTAGTAACTTTTTGTTGATGACGTGAACATCATATCGACGCAATTTTTCCAGAAGGGCATAACCCACAAAAAGTAAATTTTATAGGAGAGCACCTTGTTGCGTCACGTAGCTATAAGAAGATACGTTTCGCGGAAATACAAATCGATTTTTCCGGTGGAAAAAATCGGAATATTGTTACTAGATTTTTTAACAAATGATGCCTTTGCTTTAGATGCATAAGATAGTCAAAAATAACTCATTTTCGCAGAAAGTGTGGGTTACGCCCTTTTGGCAAAATGCCATCGATATAGGTTTGGATAAGCTATAGTACATACGTAATATAAATCAGTTTAATTAAGACAAGCTTAAATTAGTTTTTCTAATTTAGATAAAGATCATCACGTACTGCCTGTATGTTTATAGAAAATCGCCCCTTTCGGTTTCTATATATTTCGCCATCATTCTCTCCTGGTGATTGAATTTTACTTCGCAACATAGCAATTTGTTGGGACACAAGAATGCATAATTAAGAATGTGTCCCAACAAATTGCTATGTGATTGCTATTGCTAAACTGATCGGCTCACATCACGAGTATCACCTGTACACGTTTGAAACGAACCAATAGTATAAAAATTCTAAGTGCAATTAACAGTTAGATTAACTGCACTTATGGGCCTGTTTCTTAAATTTGGCCGTTATAAATTACCTCCAATAAAATTTATAATTTCTTCAACAGATTATTGTTTGGAAAATCGAAATATCATCTTAAAATCAATTTTATCATACTCCGCAATAATATTTCGGCGATCTAGGAGTAATCTTGGCCGGCGAACGCGCACTTCTTCGACTGTCATGTCTGTGCTTTAACGAAGGATCTATTTAGTTTTATAATTTTATTATCACCAGCACTAACTAACAATTACCCATATAAATAATTTTTGTGCAAGATTAAAATCGCCAAATATAGCCGTTTAACTGGAGATATTTCTCGCCGATATAGATGAATTTATTCTTCGAATAGCGCTATTTTATATTGGTGAAACAAAACATGTCAATTTTATTCAATGAATAGTTATGATCTTCAAATAAATAGCTATTTATCGTTGGTGCAACCGACCCTTAGCCTGTATACCACGTGTTAAACATTACCAAACGTGTGCAGACATTTGAATTAAATTTAGTGGCTACTAAAATCATGTTTGTTTGTCTCCATAGAAACGGTTGTTGCAACAATCGTTTCTTAGGAAATAAATACGAGGTATTTTTGTAATCAATAGTAAAATAAGAAAGAAATGTTTCTATTTAAGGCAAGCACACGATGCTTTAAAATAAGTAGGTAAATGATACATACATTATTAAATTACTATTTGCACTTGTATCGGATCGTAACATAATTATTTGCACAATATTTAGCCACTGATACTGATAAGCTGCTGTTTTGATTCAATTCAACAAAAATTGCCTAAAGGTTTTATAAAAATGATTAAAAATTTAACGTACTTACAATTAAAGTGACATACATATTTGTGAAAGCCATTATCAATATCATTTCGGGCTTATGCAGTGAAGTAAACTGCAAATTTAGTCTCCAAATTGAGTAGTATACCGTGCGGGTATCTTTGTTATTATTAAAAATAGAGATTTGCTTAAATAGGCAATATTGTGCAATTTTGAGTACTGATTCAGATTCCGTTTAGAAAAATTTAAAATTCCAAACAGTTTAGAAGTTATTTCAAAAAATCTGAAAATTTCAATTTTTAAAAAGACAAATATCTATCTCCGTAATTATAAAAATATATAAAAAAAAGTTTAATATAAAAGTTACTTGATTTGATGAGGTCAAAATAAAATTTAAAATGGCGATTTCCGAGATATCGATAGCAACTTTTAGACGCCATATTATATTTTTATATGATTAAATAGAATTTTTTCCCTCTCGTCAACGACGTATAACAAACATTAATTATTGTTCTTATTTTAAATCCAGTAACTATACTTATAGTTCTGAATAACTAATAACTGTAGAACAAACTTTGTTATTAATATCACAGCGAACTGTCGTATGAAGTAAGTTTCTCAAAAGTTTATTAATTATTAAAAACTTATTTAGTAGTTGAAGTTGAAGAAAATTCTGCTGAAGTTGCGAAAATTATTTTATGAATTGGTGAAAATGGTCAATATAGTAATATTTAATTGTTTCGTTTTTAATTTATTTGTTACCAAAATAAAATTCACGTGTATTCGATTTATGTTTGATGAAGTTTCACTACAACAATTTATTACATTTAAAGGCCCACCAGCTAGATTATAGCATTAGATAGTATAATAATTATGTATGTACCTATAAATACAGTAGGTACGCTGTACAATCAGCGTTTTTTCGTACAAGTTTTTAAGCAATATTTCTTTATTTATAGAAGACCCAGTCTCGACAAATTCATTTCTATGTGATAAAATGCATACCTAACTACTATTTTACACAATTCCCAAAAATCTTTATACATACATACATATAATATGTAGTTACTAGGTATTTATAAAACTATAAACTGTAAAAAAAATAGTAGTGTTTATAGTACTTTTTTTTTAAAGAAAACTTAATCGGTAGGAAAATTTTATATAATTTATTATTTTTTAATTAAAAAAGGAGAGTTAAACTTTTGTTGTTAGTAAGTAAATTGTACTTACGCACCTACGCTTTAAGCTGGCACGATTCTATTCTAATAAACAAAATTAAAAATAATAATTGCAGAAAGCATTTGATTAGACTTACAATAAATTGTAAATATGACATGTCATGGTATTGGGGCGAGATCGTGTCTACCTCGTTACTCCCCTTCCATACTTTTATTCAGTCCCCTTGGTGGCCAAGCATTTGATAGTTGCTAGTATGTATTATACATAATACATATTACAGATCTAACTGGCACCCTGGCCCCTCGCATCTCGACAGACGGTCCGGCGCCAAACTCTACGGATCCACTGACTGACCACCCCCAAGTCTATTTTACCCTCCCTTCGCATACTTTTGTTAGATCGATAAAATTTAAGGGTGCATAATAAGTTAAAGTGGCAAATACTGTTCTAATTTTTGCTACATCAATACGTATCTATGTAACTATTTCATTTATTTTAATATAGTAATTTTAACCATTTCCAGTTCATTTTCAAACAAAAAAAAATAACTTTTCGCATTTAAATATTCAAGACGACGAATTGCTGTACGGATCAAAAGCAAAATTTTTTCAAACAAAAAGTATTCTGCTTTTATGTAAAAAATAGTATATTGTATACTACTGTTATACGCTATACGTTTTCGACGACCGCAAGTGTTTATTAAGTAATCCGCGAAAAGAGGATGCTCGAATTTTAACGTTTAACGTTTGACACTTTAAAAGCGACCTCTATTAGTTATCTCTTTAGTAATCAAACTGCTTGTGCGCAACGACATTACGTGACAGGTTAAAAAGTGTTTGACTGGCCGAGAAGCGTGTGCAATGATTGCACGTGCGGTACGACGTTTATGATTGGCTAACCAGTTTCTTTACGCACGGTTGGCCTATTTGTTTGTAATGCTTAATACTTTCGGTAACATTTAATGGTGTGAATTTATGTAACATAGTGGTCGCCGAAAAAAATTAATACATATATAAAGAAATATAATAAACGTTTATTACGTACTTCTAATGATGAATACCCCTAATTTAGTACAAATTCTTGAAAATGCAAAACAGAGACTTAACTACACAATAAATGCGAAAAGAACAAAGTACCTATGTTCAAAGAAGATTCGTTAGTTTGGTAGTTCTGTGTAGTACTTTTGAGTAGCAGGCTCACAAAATGAAGCAGTGTGAAAAGTAGCATTTTCTTCTGGTTTTCTTGCTCTACAACGTCGAACTGAAACGATGCACATGAATCAACATAAATACCCGTTTTGTTCGTCATTACTTTTTAAATCATTATAGTACTGCAATATCTACATCCTGTTATCCCTATCTGTCGATTCGTCCGTTGAAAATATTGTAATCTGTTGCAGTTACATGGCGGGCCCAATTCATGCGATTGTAATCTCATTATTTTTATAATATCAGTCATTCTTCCTGTTTTTCTTTGATTTTTTTTGTAGAACCATTTTCTATCAATTTACACGAATCAGTTTTAAAATTGTATCAGTTAAAAATTAAAATTTTTAATCAGTCATGCAATGAACTGCACGAAACACAAACCTACACAGTAAACACTTTCATACAACTAACAAGAAAATATAGATAACTATTATTCTTGTAGTTCTAAAAACGTTCCTAATTTTCTCCTTACATCACGGACATTCCTTGTTTCCTTTGTTGTTAAGGAAGTTTAACATCCTTTGTTTTGTCCTCGTTTCTTTTTAAACCTATGTCAGACTATCAATTAGTTTGATCAAACAGAGTTGATAACGTTACCATTACAAGTTTGACCAAACTACTCAAACTGCTTATCACATCATCAAATTGGTACCATCAAACTGTTAACATATTTTGATGATTTCCTGAACTTTTTAACCATATCCAACTTTTTAATACATATTCGCTTAAATATACTATACATATTCTTCACTCTATTTCTTGTTTAGGCGTTTCGTGTAATGTTTAATTCCTGAGATACTATGTTTTCTGTTATTGTTAATTATAAAAACGTAAAGAGAAACAAGTACGAAGATAGTGGAATACCAACAAAAGGTAGAAAATCATAAACGTCTCTTTCGCGCCATTTCTCTTCGTTTAAATTAACCAATCGGGTTTGATGACACTGTTGTAATGACGTCACGTGACGTCATTATCTCAATTTGATCAAACTGTTGCACATATTTTAAATTTTTAAATTTTTCAAACATTCCTTGTTCCATTAGTTCGTTGAATATTCATATTAGAAAAATGTGTTTTTAACAAAAGATCTTTAAAATAATATCTTGTATATTATTGTACATTTATTTTATTTCAGGGTTTAATGAGATTTGAGCAGTAATATGCAACTTTTTATTTTTAAATGACACCTTGTATATTTTTTATATATTTTTGGAAGAACTAATTTTTCTCTATACGGTGTTATAAGAATATTGTGGGGTTAGATAACAAAATTACAGTGTTAAACACAGTTAAAGTTGAAAAATGTCATATTTAACGATATCATCTAGTAGCCATGAAACAAAACATTCAAAAAAGAAAAGTGGAAACTGAAATAATAGTGTTTTTACAATGTTCGTTTATCAAAAAATGACTTGGTGGGCATGTTTTTAGTAATTTGTGAATTAAATTATTGTGGTACAGTACACGATCTACAACTCCCGACGAATTAGAAATGCGTTTATCGTTATTATTGCTGAAATGTTAAGAGCCAGTTGTACCAATGTATGTTTAACTATAACCCACAGTTTAAACTACAATGCTGATTTTGCTTACAATTAGTCATCATTGTTATTGCTATGGAAATGAACTTAAATGAAAACTTAAGTTTTAAGTTTAAACTGACATTTTACGATTAGCCCTAAATCACATTTTCAAAATTCGTATCCAGCATAGAGAGTTAAAAAAGTCCAGTCAAATTTTATTCCGATGCACGTCATCAACAAAACGTTACTAGATGATGACGTTTCACATAGTGCTGTCGCCTTTTGCCTCATATTTTTATAGTACTAATCAATTATAGTCTTTCTTTGCCATATAATATGTGCGTAAGTAAATCATCGATAGAATATGTCACATTCCAATTATGTAATTTGAACTGAATTACAAATACATACATACCTATATAATCTGTAGATCATTGAAATTTTATTCCGATGCACGTACTCAATAAAATGTTTTATTTCAAAATTTGGAAAGCAACGTACTTGGTAAAAGTGACTATTCGACCGCTGATTTACCTGCATACATATTCGTAGGTACATGGTAAAGTAAGACTACAATTTATTCACATCATGTGTTTTTCACCACGTTTTATTGATGACGTACATCAAAATAAAATTTAAATCACCTATAAAATTCCCTATAATATGGATTTATAATCTAAAAACCAACAACAACTAAAATTAGCCTATTTATCTACCTATTTAAATTGAATTAATTGAATAATAAATAAATGAAAAATTATCTACGAATATTTATTGCCCGAATCTTAATTAAGTAGGTAATATATAGGTAGTATTTATATAATACGTATGTACATAGTTAAAAACATAAGTAGGTACCTACCTATACGTTATTCACGATAGGTTCCATGCACGTCATACATACAAAATTACTAAATTATATATTTGTAATATTCAATTTAAATTTCTGAACGTGGCGTATTCTATCGATGATTTACAGGCGCACACACATCGACGCAGTTTTAGCAGATTATCGTAAACGCCATTTTTTGCGAAAATGAGTTGTTCTGACTATCTTATGCATCATCTAACAAGGAAGGTTAGGCAAAGATATCATCTGTTAAAATCTGGTAACAATATTTCAATTTTTTCCCCCAGAAAAATCGATTTGTATTTCCATAAAACGTAGGTATTTGCTTATAGCTACGCTACAACACAAAATGTGCGCTCCTGTAAAATTTACTTTTTGTGGGTTGTCGTTTTGCCAAAACTGCGTCGATATGATAATATGACACAGAAAGACTGCAATCTGTTAGTAGGTACTGTAAAAACACGAGGTTTTATTGATAACGAGTTTGGAACCTATTGTAAATAACGTATACATACATACGTACATACATACCTATTATAGTTCAAGATTTTATTGTTTCAAACATATTATGTAGAATAATTAAAAATATTCACTAGTAACTTGCTTTATTTAGAATTATTTTTCTGTCCTAATTTTATACCTGCTTCATTATGAAGTTTTGATTTCTAGTAAATAAGAAATATGGATGCTAAAATGTGCGAATAAACAATATTATCAAATACATTGATAATTTTATTATTTGTTCAAATAATGTAGGTAAGTAAATATTTACCTATCGTCGAACAGTAAAGCAATCGACAAAAAGCAACAAAATAGACAAAAATCAACGATCGAGGTAAACTAAACCAGTTCAAATTGATAAATGAAATTAAGTACATAGTTACTAAAGACGTAGGTACTTAATAAAATCAGTGAAGAACATCAAACTGTGTAGAATACTGCAGAACATTGAAAATTTAAATAAAACTTACTGTAGTAGGTGTCAATTGAAGTCCGTTTCCCGACGAAGAAAGAAACTCTGCATTGGACATTTGGGAATTTTGACTATCACTAGAGAAATCCGAGTTGGTAGAAAGTCCATCACTATAATCCAGCTTCATTTTAAGAATATTTAATAACTTAAAAAAAACACGCGGTGATGTTTACTACCGATAGAACACGAGTAACAAAACTTGCAACAGCTGCAGATATTGTTGTATCATAAAATAACAAAAAGCCAGGCGATTATCTATTAACTGCTATTTACTGTAATGTATAAGAATAAAAAATATATCGCTTCGCACAAAAATAACGCACGTTCTACGCGAAAACTAGTAAATGAGTCACAAAGGAAAACCCTTCGTAGAACCACCGACCACTCTGATGTCACAACTAAAAATAATTCGTGACAAAAGAGAATACACATAAACTACTCGACAAACGCTGTAAAACGAATAGACACGAAACGTTACGTTGATTTTCGAAATAGTTTTATCGTACCTTGTCAAAACCGCCGAATGTTTTCGTGGAAACATGACTCATACAGTTGCGTAGGTTTGAGTATTAACTTTATTATTATTCGAAAAGAAGCAGCATAATTACTTATATTATAATTCTATTTTGACCTGTAGGCCACACCGGACACAAAAAAAACGCACTCGCTAATTGTCGTCTTAATCACTGACTCATTCTTCAATTATCATTATGACGATTATTTGAATAGCGCATTGATTTTATTTTTGTAAAAGTAGATTACTTTAAAAAAAACTCTGGATTAAACAGATCGACGAAGTAAATATTTACTATGGTAAATTTTATCCTTATGGACGATCTTTTCATTTTCCATTTAATTTATTTGATAGATATTTAACATAGAAATAATTGTTATAATAAATATTGCCATGGTAAAAATTCGTCAAATAAATTTATTGGGAGATGAAAAAATCGGTTCTAACACTAACATATATAAAAATCAATGAACCATCAAACAAAATGTAAGTCAATAAAACGATATTAAAAATTGCAAGCACTTAAAATAATTAATAGGGGTGTTTTAGTACATATTAGGTAAATAATAATAAAAATTTAGTCGTAATCTTTGAATATGACCCTTCTTCTATAATCTATATCAATGGTAACCAAGGAAAATGCATTTTAATCTGTAGATAAATGAGCTATATCGGATTAAATGTCGATAAGCAAAAAAGACAAAATGCGCATCCTTCTCGTGTCTTACTTATTGGCCATATGTCAAGTTGGACCACCCATTAGAAATGTAACTCCCATTGAGAGTTGAATTTCCGACTTATAAAGATTTTGCTCGTTATGGACGTTTAGTGCTTGTTCACAGTGAGCGTAAGACGTAAGAAATTATAAAATAAAAACTAAATTATAAAGAATGTATGATTTTCTCATGTTGATATCGTTTTTGATATTGTTTCCAGGTGAACATTACGAATCTGATATAGGTTGTCTAAAATTGAAAAAACTTAAAAAAAAAAACGAATTCTGTGCTACGATTGTGTTTTGTTACTAATTATTCCATAAGAACAAGTAAAAATTTTTTTGACATCATCGATTCATTTTATAGATACTACACACAGTTTATTTCAAGATTATACAAATCATTATAGTCACAATATCAAAAAAATATATTTTTTTTCTATAAAACCAAATAAATATAAAATTATGTAAAATAAAATACTTATATAATATATACATTATAGTATGTTAAAAAATAATAGTTTAGTTATATAAATACTGTCAAGTGGCACAATCGTGCTTTTTAAACTTAAAATAGATAATTTTTATGTGAATATGGCAACGTCATGAAGTTTTTAAAAACAAAAATGTTGAATCTCATATCGATTGATATAAACAATACAAAAGATATTCAAATCAGACATGAAAGTTTAAAGATAATATTTTAAACAGTTTCCAACTTGTGTTTATCAACTTCTTCACACATGGCATTAAATGCTGTTGCCCACTTTTCAAATTCTTCTTCCTATAATTAAAATGTCATTAAAAAATATGTTTAAGAATAATTTCAAATTACCTCAGCTGCTGTACGAACGTCTTTACGTTTCCTTTTCGGTTTTTCTTCTTGTTCTTCAGAGGGTTCTGAATTAGTTGACAACAATCGAACTTTTCTACGTCGTTTAGATTGATAAACATTTTGGACTGGCTATAAAAAAGATGGAAAAAAAATAACATTCATATAATAGAAATAATAATATGTATTATAGTATAATTGATAAGTAAATAGCTATTTATACAAGAAGTAAAATAAGTGATAGGTACTTTTATCATTAAGTGTGAAAGACAAGTGTGGAACACTATAAAACACTGTGGAACACTTTTACCTCGTGTTCTGTATGTGTTCTCGTGTTCTATCGTGACTTTTATGATTTTGTTGTAAAATGTAGGAAAAATCAATAAGTATAATACATTCTTCTTCAATTTATGTTCATTCTGACAATGCTAATTTAGCTTTCTCAAATGATTAATATTATGAAAAATCTGGAAATTTTATATTTTTATACATAATAGGTAAATACGATATCTACAGGACAATTATCGATACGAGACACGACAAAGCTACTTGAAAAATGTGTACTTCCTATACCTTTTTTACGTATGTAAAAATATTAAAAAGTTCTAAAGTACAAAATCTAATAAAACATTTTTACCTTAACTTCCTCTAGATCCTCAAAAAGACCTATTCGATGTACTTTTTCTTGGGTGTCTATTTCGGTTGCATGGTATTCTGAAGTATTATTAATCTTTTCTTCATCGTTTTCATCTTGGTTTATTTCATTAAAAAACTTCTCCACAACTTCATCTCTATATTTTTTAACTTGTTGTGCATGTATTCTCATAGGTCCTTGTGAATTTTTATTATTATGTTCAAGTTTATCTTTTCTTTGCAAATTTTCTTTATTTTCACGTTCTTCGTCGTTACAATCAAAACCAAAATAATTTTTCATATCAAATCTGTTATTGGCATTTGAATTTAAAGCAATTTCCCCCAAAATATTCCTTTTAGAGTTTGTTTTTTTATTATTATCATTATCAATAGCTTTAATTTTAATGGGGCTAAAAGTATCATTATCAAATAAAGTACTGTTTTGAACAGTTTCAATTGGATCAGAGTTACTGGAATTAACAAAATCTAAAATGCTACTTTGTACTAAAGTCATATCTTTACGAGACTGATCCAAACTAGATTGTTTTTTTAAAATATCTAGTTTTTCGAGTAATTCTGAATTTAATATCATTTCTTGATTGTAACAGGGTAAAGAGGTATCTTTTACAGCTAACCAATGAGGATTACGTTTGAAATACGCATTGTCTCCTCTCCAAGGACTTACACCAGTGGTATCTGATGGCACTTGATCGTTATAATTTTCTCCAAATTCAAAACTTTCATTAGAATTTGAATCTTGCTCGATTCGAGGTGTTAATAACACATTTGAAATAATATTTATTGCTTTTGATTTTTTAAAGGAAATATTTGGTATTGGTGTAGAAGTTAATGATGTAAATCTTCCAAAATTTGATATTTTTAAATCTTCAAAGTTAGTATCTAAAATGATAGATTAATTATTAATAAGCGTAATCATAATTAGGGTTTATTAAATTTTAGATTTATCATGGACCAGTTGCAGAAAAGAAATTCATTACTTAATCCAGAATTATGTTATTATCATTTTGTCAACCAAAGTTATTGACCAATGTCAAGCAACTAATCTAATGTTAAATTTAGTTTTGTGCAATCCGACCTATATTTAATATTTATCTACTTATTTGTATTCATTTTGGAATAGTTTAATCTAATTCATTGTAAAATATAATAAGTACTTACGTAAGTTACCTGTCGCTTTTGATGTAATAAATACTTCGTTAACATTATTTGTTACAAATCCAAGAAACAAATCCGCTTTATGTTTTATTACTTTACTATTTCTTTTATGAATGTCTAAAATTCTTCTACTGATCTTCAATATGTTCTTATTAAGTGAATAGATGACAGACTTATTATTTGGACTTCCTATCTGTTCAATTTTATTATTATTCACAATGGTATTTTGACAGTTCTTATCTTTTCGATTGCCAACTAGCTTATTTAGATTTTTCCTTTGTTCGTTAATTTTTTTTGCAATTCGTTTTCTAAACAATTTAAGATCTTCATGTACAGCTTTATCATAAATAATTGAATCAGAATCAGAATCTGATAACAAATCGCTTTTTATTTTTTCTTTTTTCTTTTTAGAAGGTTCAGGTATAAACTCGAATGGATCTTTTTGTATTTTTACTTGTTTAGTTGGTTTCTTTTGAAAATAAATTGGACGTTTTCTGATACTGTCATTGAAATTCGAGTTGACTTTTAAACTGGTTCGAAATGATAGTTCCGCATAATTCTTAATTTTCCTCTTTCGGAGCACTTTACTTTTTTCATTTATGGCTTCGTTCTTTGCAAAATATATAACTTGTTGCATTTTCTCGTTTTGTTCTGTTTTAATTAATTTTGTATAATTATAGTTATGTACATGTGGTTCCTTTTTATTAGGCATCCCAGATCACACGTGATAATTTGTTATATATATATATATATATATATATATATATATATCATATTGTTATTGACTCATTTTATATTATAATTTATAATTATTATATATAGTCAAACTAATAACAAACACGGGTTTAACAAGATCCTGAATATTACCAGCATTTTACATGCTTACCTACATTTGAAATTGTAAATTTGTATTCACTCACAGTTTATTTTATTCCCGGTTTTATACAATATTGTTATAACCGAGTTCGATTGTACAGTCGAACCTGGATAACTCGAATCTGAACGAAAGAGAAGAAATCTTCAACCTAAGGAAAGTTTGAGTACTTGAGAATTCCAGCCAGTTCCAGTAATCGAGATATTCCACTTATCGAGGTTCCACTGTATATACATATTTATATTTTATTTACACTTATTACAATATTAAACTAATTACTTAAGCAATTTTATACTTAAGTTTTCACTTATTTTCTCAAAATTTATCAGAAATCTGTAATATATTTTAATCTGTATTGGTTTATCTATCTAAGAGTTAATGTGAAAAAAAATTGTAACTTTCCTTAGTACTCTCATAATTTTAATACTTATGATCACACGTCTTAGGTAACAATGAAACGTCTATAAAAATTAAAATTATGAGATTACTAAAGGGAGTTGCAATTTTTTTTTCATTCTAACTCCTGGATAGATAAATCGATACAGATTCTATAAATGTAAAAATATATTAGATTTGATAAATTTTGAGAAATGGGTGAAAACTCATCTTTGTTATCGTACTAGACCAATAAGTTTTTTTTAAAGAATACCTATCAAATAATTATAAAAAATTCATTTATAATGTCAAGAAACTTTTCAAATTCGTTATCAACGATAAAAAACGATTTATAAGTATTAATTTTCGAGCAGTATGCCCTCCCCTTAAACAATTATTTTTTTTATTTTTCATTAGTCAATATTGTATCATACAGCTTTAAGAGCTCTAGGTACACATATTATGTTCGATATTAGAATCTGATAACAGACTGAATATTAATGTAAATAACGCAAACAAGTTTTTTTAATAAAACGGCACATCAAACTGATCATATTAATTCATTTAACGACTTATAAAAATGGATCTTATCATTTGTACGGAACCCAATAAGTAATAAGTACAACATATACAGTGAGTTTTAAAAAGTTATTTCCATATGGAAAACGTTTTTATGAATAAAGTAATTTTGTAATATATTGGAAAATTTTATTAACAAATATTTTTTAGAATTACAGGTAATACTTCAATATAAATTTTCATCGCCATATTTTGAACTTGAAAAATTTTGGGTGTTTTGGCTCTCATTTCTTAAGTGCCTACCTAATTATTTGATAGCAAATTTATGTCTACAGAACTGATTAATTAGACTTATTTTCATTGTTTAACAGGAAAGTTAATTTAAAATTGACTAAATAAAGTGATAAATTTTATATTTAAATAAAAATTCTCTGAAAGATTTTATTCAAGTGGAAACTTGACTAATTTTGACTAAATTAATCACAATTTTTGAAATTTTTTAATTTACTATATATTTTTTAATTGCAAATTATAATTTATTATTATTTTTTTAATATTATGGTCTAAAGACTAATTATTTTTAATGTTTAACAATTTTTTAATTTTTAAACAAAAATGTTTCAATTTCAAAATATGGCAATGAAAATTTATATTTAAGTATTACTTATAATTCTAAAGAATATTTGTTAATAAAATTTTCTGATATATTTCAAAATAATGATACTTTAATCTTGAGCAAAATTTACCAATCCTCATTTCCTCGCTTACACTTATATCCCTGATAGGTCCATTATTAGTTTTAGAGGATGCACCAACTTTTATTAAGAACGAAATTTTCTGACAAACTAATAATAAATAGGTAAGTTTTCCATATGGAAAGAATTTTTTGAACCTCACTGTATGTATGACAAAACAAAGCCAACCGATATGCCAATAACAATCCTTTTTTTAAATAGTTTCACGTTTCACTGGAATAACTAATTAAAAGTAATGGTGGATTTATACTAAAAATTTAAAACATTAAACATCAAATTAACAAAATTAAAAGGTTGAAGTTTTAAATAAAATTATCCATGCATCGAATTATATATTAATGTAGGTAAGTAATTCATTATCTTCAGGTGCTTTACCACTTTCGGCTCTCCCATACTTTGGACCATCCAAAACTACACCACCCAGATCTTTCCGGCCACCAAAGTTCGATATGTGGTCCACTCTCATTCCCCACATATCTTGGACAACCAAAAACGGGGCCCACCTGGCTCTTCTATTTACTTATTAATGTAGGTACTTTTGCAGTTAAACAATAATTTTTAACTTACGCATTAAATGTTAAATGGTAACGATACCGATGGTTAAGTGAGACATTTTAAATGTGCAACGAGTACCCACAAATTTTAGTAAGCTTCGGAAATTTGAATACATACGTACTTACGATATTAGATAATGTTCGATATAGATAAATCCACCATTTAAATTACCTTCCAATTAGTGTAACTAATCTGTGAACTTACCGTTTGAAAGTATTTCATGCTTCTGGTGTAACGCACGTTTAGTACCAATAGATTTACTGTTAGATCGTTTATTGAGATTAGTTTTATCAACAAGAGGTTGTTTCTTCTCATTTTCTTTGATTACTATACGATTGGATAGATTCATTTTAATAAAAATTTTAAATACACAAAATATTGTAAATTTAAAATAAAAATATAAATCTTATATATACATAATATAAGAGTTTTGATAACCGATATAGTTTAAAACCGTAAGACACGCATATAATTTAAAATTATAAATAAAATGAAGATAAACAAAGCTAAAATTCAACACTAACGTTTTAAATAATTACCAACGTAATAAAATAAATAAACCCAAATATTATAATTACGGTGTTGCTATACGTAAACTGAAACTTTCGTTTCTGCTTATGGTCGAAACTCGCGATCTTTTTTATAACTGACAATGAGATAAATATTATGTTTCTTGTGAGTACTGAAATATTCTAGTGTCTATTGAGAGAGCTGATTACTACTTTTTGAATATTAACTTACTATATAATACGTTTATTAATACTTAAACATTGCTCAAGAAAAATGCACTAACAAATAAAAAAGATAGAACTATGTGTTTTTGATAATCTGACAATAAGTGAAACGAGTTTTCCATGGTTGACATGCCTTTAGATTATTTAGGGTATTTTACTTTTTTCATGTTTTGTCATTAAAGAGCTCTTTTGATAACCCTAATATAAACAATTTTAAAATAAATTTATTTTCTTAAATATTGGTTAAAATTTTGTTAGAATATAAATATTTTTAAATATGGGTAGTTATGCGAAAGCCACTATGACTGGATTTATTTGTAGACTTTGTTCGGAACATAAAAAGAGTGTTATACATTTTTATAGTGCAAAAGCTCAAGAACTAGGACTTTTACAGAAACTTACATTACTTCCAATTACAGTTAGTTTTTATTTTCTGTCATGTTTTGTTATAACAGTAAAGATACATATTTGCAGGTAAACATGTACGATAACTTACCAAAAACAATTTGTCAAGAATGTATAAAACAACTCGAAATGCAACATCGATTAATACAAAATATTCGCAATTGCTTCGCAATACATCGCAGACATAGACTATTTCATGTGAGTAAGAATTATTTAACACTATTATTGTGTAATGGAATAATTTATAGAGTAATGGAACATGCCCTGAACAGTGTCCTTTTCATGGTGAAAGTGGCACCGAGTTGGAAGGTTCTGATTAAATTGAGGAATTTGAATAAACAAATGTAAATCTGATTGTGTAATTGACAATTTGGTAATGTTGAATTGATGAAAATACATTTAATTTTTTAATTATTATACTTACAAATCCAAAGAATATATCTATAGTTATCATCTAACTAAGGATTAATTTAAACTAGGGAACATGCAAAGATCTAATAATAAAAACAAAAATAAAATTTTTGACGTGAAATTCTCTTATGTACTCTCCCATGTTTCCTTCTTGATAAATGTATTTCTATTGTTTTTTTATTATTTCTGGTGTTTAACTTTGTGGATCAATATTTTTTCTTTTACTAGTTATAAATTTAGGCTTTAATCATATTTAACAATTGGATGCTGGTGTTATTTTTTATTCTACTTCATTGGATAGCTCCACTGGTATATATATAGATTTTATGGAATGTCGTATGTTTTTATAATCCCACATTGTCTTATAAATAGGTAGTAACTAAATCATACGTATACATTTACTTAAATTTTGATTATAAATTATACGGAGTATTTTATAACACGTATTTCATAAATTTGAGTAAACAAAAAATGAAATGACAGTCGGCCAACTGTCGTATGGCAGTTGAAAGTGTTAAAACACAAACTGTTGGCATTTCTAATTTACAGGTTTTTTTTATTATTTTTTTTATATTAGAATGTCACAATTTCATTAAAATAAAAGTCTAATTGTGGCATGTTAGTAAAATACCTAGTGTGAGCTACTTGAAGCTACAGTTTCTAAATGTGATAATATTTTAAAATCTAAATATTTGACAAGAGATAAATTAAGAAAATGCTGAAATTATTGGCCAAAATAAATTATAAAAAACACGAGCCAATTTCTATTTTGTGTTTTATACCCTGCCACAAAATTTCTTAATGTAAAATGTTTATATTTAATCTGCTAAAATGCCTAATTGAATACTTGTGTAAGATAAAAATTGAGGACATCGTAAGAACACTGATTACCAAAATTTAAAAACAGTTTAAAAATTTTGATATTTTACGTATCTTAATAAAATTGTAATTCACGAATAAGATGTTTTTAAAATTTTATCTGCCTAATTTAAAAGATACACGAGATAGTAGGTAAATGATCAGTATTTTTTTTTTTATAATTAGAGATATTATTTTTGTAAATCTTCACTTTCAGTACTTTTCAAATAATATTTTTTACTTATCAATATATCGTAAATAATGTTATATATAATATTTATTTAAAATATAATGTACATGTACAAAAACATTCTTGTTTTCATAAATATCACAATAAATTATGACTCTAAGTTTTATTCTAAATATTAGTTAGATAACAAAAATATGTATATCATCTACCTATTTATTGATTATTTTATAATTACACTAAAATTCATTGAACATATTAAACTTTATAATAAAAAAATATCAGTTTGGTCATGAAAACAAAGTTACACTCAAACTTCCATATAACGAACTTTTGTTGTAGAAGCATTAAAATAATATTTATCAAAAGGTGTTATTTCTATATTATAATGAAATTTTCCTATAGCAAATATTTTTTCACGATTTATCGACTTCATTATATAGAAGTTTAACTATACTTATTTTTTTATTATTTAAGTGAGAATAAATTAATATATAGTGATTTACAATGAGCATAAAAAAAATAACAACTTATTATATCACATTAGGTGGTATGCGAAAAAAAATTATTACGTCATAGTACTTTGAATAAATACTTTGCAAGTAAAGTATCTACCATTACAAACTACTATTTTATATATATATATATATATTATATATATATATATATTATATATATATATTATATATATATATATATTATATTATACCATAGCATAGTATTTACTGAACTAAATACGTATTACAGGCTCATCATCAGCAACTATAAATTGGCATAATGTTGGCAATTACAACCGTGAAAACTCTTAAACTTTGCCTTACATAAAAGTCAAGTACTTGGTCATAGGTTGGTTTATGTTTTAGCGATAAAAGAATTTACCATGGTTTTGGAAAAATTGAGATAATAAAAGGTTATCCTATACAAACCTACTATTAAAGATCTTCAAATATTTTTAGGTATTTTGAACTATCTGTGTTCTTTTACAAAAAAATTGTCATAAAAAACTACGAATTTGCGTCAACTCAAAAAATTGTATATTTTGGCAATGGAATAATAAACAGAATTTCAAATTTGGAAAACTAAAAGAATGAATAACAAATGCACCAGATCTAACATATCGAGCAGTTTTGGCAGAACGACTTAACCCATAAAAAATAAATTTTACAGGAGCGCATATTTTGTGTGAAATACAAATCGATTTTTCCGGTGGAAAAAATTGAAATATTGTTATCAAATTCTAACAGACGATGTCTTTGCCTTAGATGCATAAGATAGTCAGAATAACTATTTTGCAAAAAGTGACGGTTAAGTCATTCTACCAAAACGCCATCGATATTATGATCAAAATAAATCACCAAAAATCTCCATAGATTCATCAAAACATTCAATAAGTGCTGTTATTTTACATGACAAGATAATATGCATTAGCATCATTAACAAATAGTTAACAGAATTATGTTCAAATCAAGAACGAGCTGTTGGCTATATACTTTTTGACAGCACTGAATACCATCAATATATCTATTCAGTATCCAAGTTATTAGGTTCAAATACACATCAGCAATAAAAGGTTACTATATGATGACGTTTAACTCAGTGCTGTCACCTCGTAATTTTAGTTCTAATAAATTGTAGTTTTTCTTTATACACCATCTGATATGTGTGCAGGTAAATATGGATAGAATATGCCAATTTTCAAACATAAAACTGAATTACAAATACCTATACAATTTAGTAACTTTTTATTGATGAAATGTATCGACAGGCTGCTTGAATAGACTAATGTTCATAATACTTTCATGAATAGAGATCATAGGTAGCCTTTTTTCATAATTTAAAAAACCATTCCGTATGTTAAGGCAGCTTTTGTGAATCACATATTATGTAACTTTAGTCTGAAACCAGCCTTACATTACAGCTTTCTTTGCAGTTTTTAAGCTACTGTTCTTTTTTTTATTACAGTTGAATATGTAAGAAATTTCTGCATCAAGATCGTATTTTACATTAAAAATTGTTTCTACAACTCGAAGTAAAATTTGGGAGTTTTTAAAACGATGAACTTTTTAACTCGAATTTTTGTACAACATATTTTTGTTTTGTGTATATTTTTCCATATTTTGTATTTATGGGTGTCCCAATTTTAACATTCCTCTTAATATTTGCTAATGATTGGGCTTCCTCAGGTATTTACCTATCTCCAAAATAATTGCAAATGAAAGTGAATACTTTAAGACCTTTAACACTAAAATACTTCGAGTAGCCCTAAAAATTAATAAATTACTATAGCTTGTCGTCGATTGTCATGTAGTGTACATAATTATATAATATTTACTGTCGATACCTAAAGCATGACATAGAAGTGTTGTGTTACTTACTCATTTTGCATAGGTATTTCTATAACTCTATAACATAAATAGAGATTTGCAGATATAAATTGTGAATTGCCATTCCACAAAATGATGAATAAAAACTGCTAGTAATTAAATACTTTTAAATTGGCTAAAAATTAAGAAGCTGTAGCGGCAGTAAAGAACGATTCCTACTGATTAATAAAAAGAAGCTGGCTATAAGATGCTGTAATGTAAGACTGACTTTATATTATTGTAAAGTTGGTGCTAGCCACCTAGAGCTCGTCCAGAGCAGAATTAGTCCGCCCAATTGTTCTGTTTGAACCCCTATTAATAGTAGGCACATGGTATTGTAATAAAGTGTTGAGCAGAAAGAATACTGTGCCGTTCGATTTCGGAGTGGTTTGAAACCATACATACTTGGCGCTTATTCTATTTCCTTATTTCTGGAGGGGTCCTCCACGATCCTTATTTCTACTCTGGATGAGCCCTAGCAATGCACGTTCAAGATTTGCAAATACAAAACACATTTTCTAACACATTAAATTTAAATTGTAATCGATTAAGGAACTAACTAAACAAATGAGCTTCCGTTACTGTTAACATAACCAAACTTGATTGTTTGATAATTTTTATTTATACGGACTAACTATGTATAGAAAATTGCAACTAAATTGAGAAAACTGCAAAGAAGTGGACTATCTGCCAGTCCATCCTCTCCAAATTGAAGCAATGCTAGCGGCAGCACTAACAACAAGTCCTCCTGCTATACTACTGGCCTGTTGCGTAGTAGTCATTTGTGTAGTTGGCACAGATACAGCACCTGCAGGAACTTCTGGCATTTGTACATGTGGAACCTGTATTGAAATTTAATAATAGTAATATATTACATAATATGTAGGTACAAGACGTTAAAGAATCGATTGGAAAATATAATTTCTTCAAATATCTGTAAAACTACAAAGAATACAATCCTAAATATTAACATAACATAATATAATATACAAAAAAAAAACTAACGTGGGATACAGAAATTATTGCGCTATGAAACATCTTTTTAAAAGTAAACTACTGAGTAATGTAACCAAATTAAAGATATATAAAACAATTATTAGTCCTACAATTGTATACGCATCGGAAACATGGATCCTAACATCAGTAAATTCTAAAAAAGAATTCTCCTTTGCAAGGAGGAGACAGTGAAATTTAGCAAAGGACAGAGAGTAAGGTGGTGGGGACATTTGCAATGAATGGAAAGCAACAGAGCAGCAAAAATCATTTTCAAATGGATTCCACAAACAGGTGGTAGAAGAAGAGGAAGATCAAAGGCGCGATGGGAAGATAATGTAACTGATGACCTAAAGGCCCTAAAGGTAAAAAACTGTTGGGAAAAAGTGGAAGACAGAAAAGTGTGGCAAAAACAAGTGAATCGAGCCTCCGCACTATAAAATAACAACAATGTATACACTGCCACAGTCTGATCAACTGCAGCAATGACTCCAAGATCGGGCATGCCTTCTATGCAGGCAATAACCCACCAGGGGTTGTGAAGCCACCAAAGTAAGTAAGGAATATAATATAAACAACTGGATAATGCTCTAAAAAATAAGTACTACAATTAACAACCCCATTGTCTGTGGAATAGGTCCAGGTTCTGCATTGGAATTAGATTAAGAAAATAGGTAATAGGAACATCGGGATAAAAAACATTTTAAGGAATAAGTACCTGTTAATAAATAATTTCAGTTATCATCTAAAATGTTATTATCCTAGACAAAGAAACAAAGTAGTAACTTTGATTACATAGGTTTATAGACACCTAGTCAAAATCGGGCAACACCTGAATGTGGTAAATTTGATGCCAAAACCACTTCAACTGTGCGATGTTAAAATTCGTCGATGTTTGAGTAATTTCAGACTTATCATAACCCCATCCATATTTACATTTTATGGTGCGATTCTGAACACGAATGTAAGCGCCGTAAGTAGTCAAGGTTACATAATGTAAAGAAAATACTATTCTGTGTGCAAATAATGTAATGTAATGATACATTGGCGATGTAAAAATTATATTGAGGGAAATAGTCGATGGATTGTTACAGTGAACATATAAAATTTGACATAAGTGCTCTAGTAGAAAAAATTGATTCCAAAACGATGTGAAAACGTTTTTTTCAAGTATTAAACCTTGATAATTGATCACAAATTCATCAAATGTCCGCCCTTTGCAACATTTCAAGGAAAAATTATTTGAAACAATTCCACACTGTAACAAAAACGATTTTTTAAATCAAACATTGTTTACTTTTAAAATAATTTACGGTAATGTTTTACATACTTCATAGAAATAAGAATCATACAACTATTTGCTCTTGGTGCAATAACAAATCGATTTGAAATTATAACAAAAATGTTTTTATATATCAATTTATTGTAACAAATTTGCAACATATGGAAACGATTTTATTCTACTAGGGTAGTGAATAAATGAATAATAATGAAGTTCCCATGTTGATATTAGAAGAAAATTACCGAATAGATACCAGAAAAAATTAAAATGATTCTACAGAAACTACATGTGTACATGTAGAAGAGCCATTCTATATCCCAAATGATCTTTTTGTTAAATATTATCGCCTTGATAAAAGTGTAGTAATGGAACTGGTAGCTTCTCTTCGATCCTTTGTTGAAGTTCCAGGGAATATAAATGCTATACCATTGCATTTAAAGATAAAAGTACGTGGCATTTACTATTGTGTAATATATAACAAAACTATATATCAGATTTGTTATTTCACAACTGTCAGTTTATAAAATAACGATGAAGTTGGCTGCGTTGTAAAGTAGGGCTGCAGATCACTTAACATACAGCACTACTTTCAGAATAAACATTTTTCGTACGATGTAAGATTTCCAGATACATCTCTGCAAGTTTCTGGCACTGTAATGCTTTCATTTCAGAATCGCACCATTAGTTGATATTTTTCAACAAAGTTATAGCGTAATATATGATTACTTACGATTACATCAAACGTAATCTACAATCTGCGTTTGTGATGTTGTAGATATCTATTTGAAGTTCCACAAGCATCGACAAATTTTTGTGTCACACTACCAAAATGATTTTGGCATTAAATTTACTATGCTCAGGTGCACCCCAATTTTCCTATACGGTTAACTATTTATAAGCTCCATAATCAAAGGTAGTAACTAGCAACAAATAAATTAAATACAATTATAAAAGTAATAAACACTTAGTAACATATTATATACTTACAGCCTCCCATTCGTTAGGAAGTGCATCACAATCGTCAGAATCAGAATTTTCACTACTACATAGATCATTTGCTAACTGTTCCACTAATTTGTTGGCGACATAAGCATTTACTTCTATTGGGCCTTTTCTGAAATAGTATTTTTTAAACATTCTTTTTATTTTCAATATAGAAAATTTACCTTCCTAAATCGCTAATGCTTGTATCCAGTAATTGTAAAATATTATGAAGAGTGCGTGAAGGATGTAGGACTTCCAAATTTGTATTTTGAGAGAAACATAACTGAAGTACATTTGCATTCAAACGGGCCACTCTACGAACAAATTGTTGTTCTAGTATATCACTTCCACAAAGATCACTGTAATATATCACATGTTTAATAGCTACTAACATAATTTCATAATTATTTAAACCTGTAACACATTTTATGGGGTAATCTAACATCTAAATAAAAGGCAAGAACATTGACTAATTGGGCAGTGTAGGTTAATGCCGCACTGATATTATAAGCAGAATTGTGTTCAACTGCAATTACGCTATTACTATTTGGTACAGCATCCTTATTTTGAATAACTAAAACATCATAACATAAATTACTTTCTATCGACATTGTTTTTGATTATTATTTACCCCAAACATTATAAGCTGAATAATTACCAGAACCCGGTAGAGTCGGTGCTATGATGCAATGTTGTAATTCACCAGAATTATCTGTATAAACCCAACGATCGCTAATATATGTTGTATGAGTTGCTTCTGCTAATGCACTCACCATATCTGATGTACTCGATTCTACTTCTCTAGAAATTCTTTCGTATTAATTATACATGATTCGCATAAAGAACAATTTTAATAATAAAAGTTAAACTAATATAACATTTTCACAAAAGAAGTATGGAGAAGTTAAAAAATAAAAAGTTTGTAAACTCTAACAAGGGCTAGTTGTAGAATAGTCGATCACCGTTGATCGTGACCGTTCCAATCGCCATTGAAATGATCGTGTAAACAATTACTTACATGGCGATTGGTTCAGCAATGATCAGTTATTGCACAATTGACCCTAAGCAGGTATAATATTGATTAAAATGAATAAGAAACGTTCAATTAAGGCGGCAATTGTAATAACATATCTTCTGTAGGGTTAAATTGACCTTATAGCATTTGATTTAAACATACTCTTTTAAAGCTATCTGTTACAACTTTTAAATATGATAGTATACGAATGCTCTTTTGTACATAATAATTTTATAAAAGAAATGCCTTACATTTTGGGTTGCACAATTGTGATTGGGAAAATGTAATCCATAAGTTGTTGAATTCTAATTCTCTTAAGATGCTTTAATTCTTTTTGTTTTTCTATTAAATCATTTTCAGATTTTTGTATTTTGTCTTCTTTATTTTCGACATAACAGCCCAATTCTTCAACCTTTTCTTCGTACTTTGGAAGGCTCTTGGCTAATTTTTGATTTTTAAGCGCAAGTTCTATTAATTCTTTCGTTTTTATATCGCTTTTCTCTTTCTTCTCTTTAATAGCAAGCGTAAGAATAGAGATCAAATTTTTTGACTGTCTTATTTTTGAATTCTAAAGACAAAAACATAAACAAAAGACGAGGTTAAAAAATGTTGACAGCTGAAAAAACAAAAGCAACATACCAATTCATCTATTTTTTGCTTTTTCTGTAAAAGTTCGAAGCATCTGCCCTCGTAGTGTTTTCTTATTGCCACTAGCTCCCGTAGTCGTAATTGTTTGTCAACATATCTAAAAGTAGAAATAAAATTTCAAAATTATCGTAATATTTGTTACCTATGATTTTCACTACTTTTCTGAATTCAAAGTTGAACTACAAAAATCTCCATTACGAATGCAGTCTTTACAGTAAAATTTCTTTCTGAAGTTGCTACACAATGGACATTTCTGACGAATAGGGCTATTTCTGCTGCCACTGTCGAGGGATGAAGAAAGATGAAAATCCTTTGGAGCTGTAACACTATCGTCCGAACTGCTAGTCGCCATAACAAAACTGATTCTTCATTCGTTATCAAATGAAACTCTCAACTGAAACTCTCAAGTGCTAATGGAAAATACTAGACGGATTACGTATAAAATTAAAAAATACTTTAAATTGTACTCGATTATTTAATAAAGTAAATTTTTTATATTCGAAGTAAATAATAATAAAAAAATGTTATAAATATACTTATAAGTGTATTAAAATACATGACCTATACAAGAAAGTTGGAACGAAATAGAAAATATAGCGCGCAATTTAAATAATAGAAAAACAATAAGTCGATTTTGTCATCTTTCGATAAAAATTTACTAAACAAACATTTTTTGATTGATAAATCATTATTAAATGACAATTGGTGTTAAATTAAAATTAGATAATTAAAATCTAATTCTAGAAATAAGTTTTTCCCTAAATATTTTAAATACCTACAAATTTCATAATTTTGTGCCTTGGTGTGTCGTAAATAATATACCAAAGTTTAAACAAAATGCCATTCGCGGAAGGGCCTTAAATTTATTAGAATAGAAACAGATTTTTAGGACCTGATTTTTCTACATATGCCCGATGCCCTTTCATTTCCGGTTTATCGTGTTTTTTCGAAGTAGGTCAATCACACGTAAGTACCATGGTATAACAACTACTAAAGGTAGGATATGGAGGCGGTTCTGCGCATATCGAAGAGGAGATTTAACGTCACTTGGGAGTAAATAACCATGGTATAATAACTACTAAAGGTAGGAACTGCCTGCGTTCTAAACACGTTCAACTCCGCGCAGTAATGTTATCCGCGAGTAGTAGCACGCAGCAATATGTGTAGAAATTTAAAGGGCCACTTTCGGGCAAGTTCACTAGTTCGTATTTCAAATTTTTCTCAAAAGCGTCATTTTTAAAATGTTTCAAACAAATTCTTGAAGTGTTAACATTGTATTTGTCTGACTGGTAACACAAATGAATCCACTTTAACCTCAATTCAGGTTCATTGCGAGGTAAGTAGAAAAAAGCAGTTGTTCTGTTGAAAGTTTTACTTTTGTTGTCAGAATTGCAATGAAACACCGCTCACCTCACGTTTATGATGAGACATAAAAACAATTTTAACGACAACGCCGAAACTACGTTTTATTATACTTGTAAATAATGTACCTGTACCACCGCATCGGTATTCGGAAAATTTCCGAAGGTGTCTGTTAGTGTCTATTTACTCTCCGAGTGACGTCAAATATCCTCTTCGATATGCGCAGAACCGCCCCCAGATCCTACCATTATTAGTTATCATGGTATAATAACTATAAAAGGTAAGATCTCCGAGTGTTCTAAACACTTTCAACTCCGCGCAGAATGTCATCGGTGAGTAGAGCGCGTAGCAATACGTAGAAATTTAAAAATAGTACAAATTATAGCCAATGGTTTTGTTATGGTCTTATTTACCTACGAGTGACGTCAAAACAATATGCGCAGAACCGCCTCCAGATCCTATCTTTAGTAGTTATTGTACCAGGCCAGGCTTCGCTATCGTATTCGTAGGTTAGTAGAGAATGTGGTAAAATGTTGGAATCGATCGTTTTTATTGAATTACACAAGTCTCAGTTAGAATCATCAGCTGTACCTAAACATTTTTGGAACACTTTGTACGGTAAGTTACAAGGATCTGTATTTGACGCGAACGAAGTGTTTACATTATTTAAAATCGATTATGAAATCGAACGAGGACAATACGATCCACCTTGGCAGCTTCGAGTAAATGCGGAAAGTGGAATTAAAGCTGACGATCCTAAACACATCTACTTAATTGATCACGCATGGACATTTCGTACTGAAACTGCGAGGAAACAACTCCAAGAAATAAATTCCCTTGCAGGACGAATGGCATCTATCGTTGGTCTAGATTGTAAAAAATTAACCGAAGAATTCTCGGACGATATATTTAACGAATTGTGGAAGTATTGTAATTTCTATTGGACGCAGAATGCAGAAAATGTCCAAGATCAAATACCAGTTTGGTATATTATGGACGAAGTTGGTTCGGCAATTCAACACAGCGAGACACCAAATTTCAGAATGGTTCCTTTCGTGCATATTCCAGAACAAATAGTTTATTCTATAATATTTCCTATTACAGACGTAAATTATGACGATATTGTCACACGTAACTTTGTCGAAAAACTAACTAATAATGTAAAAGAACGATTGGCACTTACTTTACCTTGGATTTACACATCGTTTTATAATGAAAGCTTTCTTCATGAAAAAGCGAGTCCCGATTACTTTTTAAGCGGCCATCTAAAAGAATCCTTACCAATTTTAGAGAATCTAAAAACGTTTCCGAATGTCAAATCAAAATACAGAGTTTTCACAGAATATGACTTTAATTTGCAAATATTTAACTAACGAATGCTTTGAAATAATTAACGACGAAGACGAAGCAGATATTTTATGGTATACGAGGCATTTTAGGGATTTTGAAAATCTTTCAGAAAATTGTAGTAAGTATGTCAATCAGTTTCCTTTTGAATATGTATTAACAGTTAAAGATTTATTATGCATAATATGTAGACGTAATAAAGTGAATAACGACATTTCGTTATTAAATTTATCACCTTGTTGGTTACCAATAACCTACAATTTAAAAACTGAGTTAATTCAATTTGTAAGTCATTATCAACATCGTGAAAATAAAAATTTAGATAATCACTGGATCATTAAACCGTTTAATTTAGCAAGGGGATTAGATATGCATATAACAAATAATTTGAATTATATTCTACGTCTTCCATTAACGGGACCAAAAGTTGCCCAAAAATACATCGATAATCCTGTTTTATTTTATCGTTCAGAATGTTCGGGTAAAGTAAAATTTGATATTCGTTATGTAATCCTACTGAAAAGTGTGAATCCTCTAGAAGCTTACGCATACAAAAACTTCTTTCTACGTTTTGCTAACCGACCTTTCGAGTTAAATAATTTCGATGATTATTCCAAACATTTCACAGTTATGAATTATGTAGATAATGCGATAAATCTCAAGCATATGCTGTGCCAAGATTTTATAAAAGAATGGCATCAACAATATCCAAACATATCCTGGGATGTTATTGAGAAATCGATTATGGACATGTTAAAAGAAGTGTTAAAATGTGCAACGATGGAATATCCACCATGTGGAATTTCTGAAAGTCCACAATCGAGAGCCATATATGCAGCCGATATTATGTTAGAATGGAAAAATGATAATGATGTTCAACCTAAGCTTCTGGAGATTAATTGGACTCCTGATTGTAAGAGAGCTTGCGAATATTATCCCGACTTTTTTAACGATATTTTTAAATTGTTCTTTTTAAATGTACAAAATGTTGATGTTTTTTATCAATTGTAAATTTTTGGAAAAACATTTTTACATAATAAATACATTTGTAAATTTACATTAAATCACAAATATTGACCCAGTGTTATACAATTATTGATGTTTATTTAAGAATTGACAAGTAATTAGATCGTTTTTAGATTATTATTGCATCATAAAATTGAAACAATCTATAGCTCTTAAATAGGATGGCATTTTAAATAAAATATTTACACATAAAATTAAACTAAATATAGATATTAGATGCCAAAAATTTACCTACCTAACACAAAATAAAATCTTAATATTCTAAGAAATTATTTAATATCACATCATTCAACTTCACTGTTGATTACAACGTAAACTTGTGCTAAATCATCGTATGGATAAGTTCTTTTAAGAAATGTATCATGTAGTCTTATTCCCGAAATAGACCTTAATCCAGGAATTAATGGAATAGCTTCTAATTCGATTTCCTGTTGACCGTGAGGTGGTAATGGTTCAAGTTTGTTGCCTGAAATGCCTTGCCAAAATAAGCCTTCCACTGCTTCTAATGATAAAATTAATTCAGCAGTTCGTTCGCTACAAAATCATTTTATTTATCTGTATTTAACTAATATTTACGATACTCACCAATTATTAATTAATTTACATTTGATAGTAAATGGTTTCTGTAGTTCTACAAAATTATTTAATTCCATTACTGATAGTTTAATATCATCATAATCTGGAGCCTACGATAATTGTTATAACTTTAAACCATCAATCAAATGTACATTAATTTACCATTCGTTGAAGCTGACTAGTTTGTAAGCGACCTCGTTCGCCTAAATTAGACCTCCATACTATATCTAATTTACCTATATTTGTAGCACCATTTAACAACTTTAAATTACTAGCAAGTTTGGAATCGGGCGTTAGGCAATAAAGAAATTGACAGCTTGCTTGTGGTTGTAGAAGAGTGATTTTACCAAATATACTGTCACCTTCTGGGGATACATTTAGCGAAGCCACTGATTAAAAAAATATATACGTTGCGTAAATACAAAATATATATCTACACCTATATAATGAAACCTCTCGTGACGACCTATATCTGTAGGAACAGTTTTAAAACAACGTAATTATTAAGGTTTGTTATTCTTTAACCCGACCATGACCCTTACAATTAGACGACCACCTCTAAAGAAGATCAGTTTTAAGTCGCACTGAGCATGGTTGTCTTAGAGAGCTTTCACTGTGTGAATATATATATATATATATATACACACACATATATATATACACACAAGTATTTTAGAAAATAATACTTGACTGCATATACAAATAACGATTACCATTGAATAGATGTGATGCATCCAGTGCCACCTTTTCTAAACAAATAGGACTATTTGTAATATTTTGTACTTGCGCTTCTAAATATACATCATCTGATTCGGCATTGTAAAATTTCGTTTTTACATCCAATGGTTTTAACACTTGAATTTTAAAGAACTTACGAAAAGACATCGAAGTTTCACTTGGCGACTGATAAGTTACTTCGCAAACTAAACTAAAATATTTGTTATTCTAATATATAAATAGCATAATATTAAAGATAATCGACATACTCACATATGAGCGCCGATGTCTTTTACCTCATGATGTATAATGACATTTACGGTATCCTCTGGATTTAAAATAGGGGTTGGTGGTTTTATGGAAAGTGGTAATCTTTGCGAGCTTGTTTGAAGTTCAACCTAGAAAATATTTTAAGCAGAAATCAAAATTAATGTATTATAAATCCATACTTTAACAGCAACATCTTTAACAATTTTATCAGTTTCGTTAAACACACAAACGTAACTAGAAAATGTTTCTCCAAGATATATATTAACCGGACTTTGAGGTAATAAAAGAAATTTTCCCGACATAATAGTTTCTAATCCTTGAACTGCAGTTGGATCTTGTTGCAATGCAATGTTCAGTAAATTTCCTGGTAAATCTTTACCATCACAAGTAACTGGCAAAGGACATGCTAGCGTAGGTCTCGTTAATCGCATTACTGTATTAAAAAAAACTGTAAGTATACAGTACTTTTTTTTACGTATTTTCACCTTTTAATCCTAGCAAATGTTCCTCTGTGTCCATTATTGGTCTTCAAAAGTCGTAATTTAACAGTAAACAAAGATATTTTATTTAAATTTTGTAGATTTTAAAATAATAACATAACCTCAATTGACTATTGACCTATAAAATTATAGATGTTACAACACTTCAATGACTTAAAAAAAACTAGTTTTGTTATATAGGCTATCGCATAATAAATTGCTTCCCCACTTCTAATATTACAAGTACTAAATAATATCATCTATGTAAATTATAAACTATAAGAGAATGGTCGTAATAAAACCCTAAATTAACTATTTATTATTTAGTTTTCTTTATGTCACATGCATTCAATCTCATACACAATTATATATAACCGCTACATAAACTTTGTCTAGTGGTCAACCTGTCAATAACGCTCGCGGACATTTTCAAACTTCAGATTGAAATTTGAAATTAAAAAATCTAATTTATAAGGATGTTATGTTACGTGTTAATCAAAATTTAATTTTCAAATTTAACATATTTGTATAAATTCTGTAATTTATCTCTACTCCTATCAAGCTAATTAAGCTCATAATCGAGTTTATTAATACGAAAATAATAAATAGAACTAACAAGTAATCTTTCAAAGTCGCTAAAAAAAGTTTGGCATATGACAAAATAGCTAGCCGAAGTAGAGAGAATCATGATGAAATGAAAGGTCGAAAAGCCAGAAAAAGTAAAAAATAAAAAGCAAAAGTAAAGTTGAAAACAATTTTAAGAAGTTTTTTATTATTATTACGTAAGTATAAGTATACCTACCCCTACTGAACAAAATCAAATATTCCCCTTTATAATATTAATATTTAATGTTAATATTTTTATTCATTGTTTCTCTAGTTACAGTTAGTGTTTCGTCATAATAGGATTATTAATTTATTATAAATAATCATATTCATATCATACTTAAGTGTACAAGGTAGGTACACAATTTTTAAATGATAATAATTTTAAACGCGTCAGACAATACATTAAAAACAATCTGCATGTGTTAATAATAAATTGAAAGTTAATTAATAAATTTAAAACTGTCAATTTAACTGTCAATATTAAAATAGGCAAATTATATGAAGATTAAAAACAATTAATTATTATGGGCTAACAAATTTTAAGTTAAAATTATATGCAATTATTCTTGTTGTTATTAAGTTGATTTTAACAAATTTAATTTGGTCACTTAAATAACAAGTTATCTAAAAGTACTTGCAAGCTAGTTATGCTGTGTTAAGAGATGAAGTAACAAGTATTAGTATAATAAATAAATACTGCCGCTAACATAAGTAAATATAATAACAAATAAGTAAACATTGAAATTCGCCATACATTATATAGAAAAATGGAAAATAAAGAAAATGAACCTAATGAATCTAAAGAAAATGAACCGAGTGAAAAATCTTCTGATGCCTTTTTTAAGGATTTATTTTATAAAAATACAGAATCATTTAGATGTTTGGCACAAATTTTAATATCGAGAAGTTCAATCTTTAGACATCCATTATATCATTTTCCACCACTTGAAGATCAAAACATCGACGAGGTATTTAATTTTACAGGTTTTAATACTATATAGTATTAGATTTTAATTATATTTAAATAGAATAATATTTTTAGAACCTGCTCCAGTTATAGATGATATTGGATATGATTCTTATGTACAATTATGCAAAGATTTCAAAATTATTCCAAATAAGCAAGTCTTACGGTCACTGTGCACTAAAGAATTAAATTTAAAGGTAATAAAAATGCAATATAATGTATTATACTAGTGAACTGAATAGGAAACAACAAGGAATATTTTTACAACTCAATACCATGCATAGAATTTATATAAATATACAAGATGTCTCAGCCTTTCGTGACAGGTGAAGACCTTATTCGAGTTATAGATTTATGGACATAGAAAACCTGTTAAATCAAGGTTGACACACACTGTTAATCAAAGTGAAAATTTAATTGAACATTAATTTTATATAAACCGTAAACTTTATTTAATAAAAATATAATAAGCAGTATCAATTATTAATGATTAATAAATGCACTTTTAGTATTACGGTTTAACTGAATTACAAATTCGAGCAATATCGACCACTCTTCATAATAATAAATACGTACTACATCTTATTTTGGAAGATAACTGGTTAACACCAAAAGCGGCAAAATATCTAGGGGATATGTTTATTAAAAATTTAACGCTAAAATATGTAAATTTAAAAGGGTGTATTATGAAACCAGAAGGTCCTATTTATTAATTTTTTAACGTTTATTAATAATAATAATATATATATACATATAATATCTAGGCGCTTCTAATATCGAACAAGGGATTTTAAAAACAACAAGCATACAAAAATTAAATCTTAGTTGGAACAATTTAGAAGATAGAGGTATGATCATGTTGGAAACTGCATTAACAAATAACACTTCCATAGTGGTACTTAATTTAAGCCACAATAATCTTGGAGATGATGCTGCAAAAGTGTTAGAGTTAGTTTTTAGTGATAATAATTTTCTACAAGATATAGATTTATCGTGGAACAATTTCAATACAGACATTGGTAGTATTTAATTTTTAATTCTATATGTGAAATGATTTTACTAGTTATTTTTAAGGAAACAAAGCTCTCTTTTCTGGATTAGCACTTAGTTTAACGATTAAACGAGTAAATGTTGCATGGAACAATATCGGTACCGTACAAGCAACGACACCAATTGTAAAACTCTTAGTACAAACTGAAAAACTAGAATACTTTGACATAAGTAATAATAGGTGGGTATTAATATATGAATTTTTAAAAAGTAATACTAATTTTATCGTTCCTTAGACTGACTGGTGAATCTTTCAATTTAATTCGAAATGGAATAACAAAATGCGCAACTTTAAAAACACTTAAAATAGGAAGTAATCTTATAACTCCAGGCGAAGCTTACTCTTTACTTAAAGTTTTTAATGCGACTAGAAATGCGCTAGTAGAAATAAATATGGAAAACACCTACGTAAATAGAAATTTTGTTCCGGTAAATTATTTGATTGAATAAGAAACTACAGTCAAATTTAAAAAGGTTGATGTGGTAACAGTAAATTATTAAACTACTAAATTTTCGTCCGAGTTGTGAATATTGCAGGCCTCGGCTTGTAATCGTAGTGCATACAAAATATTTTGGGCTTAAATGTTTAAACAATTTATAAGCATGCTGCTATAACGAATAAATGCTGCCTTTAATATAAATTTAGTGACGACGAATTAAGGGTGTTAAATGTGAGTTTTTGTCTGGATGGATGGTGGTGTTGAATTGAATTTGAGTGTTACCATCCATTATACTCAGTGTAATCTGATGCTAAAATTCTTATCTGAGAAAACTATCTATCGAAACCAAAGTCACATTCTTCAGGTCCTAGCTCACCAACATCAAAACATGTCAGTTTTCATGGATTTCAATTTTCCTCTGACCTTTGAAATAAATGTTTTACCATCCTAACATGGTACAATAACTGTGTTCCTCACAAATTTACAAATAAATCGTCGATATTAGCTACCTTTTATGCTGTTATAATAGTTCACTATGATATTTAAATTATTACATACTTGGTGTATTATAATTTTAAGACTTATATACCTAAAAAATTCCAAATTTAGTTATTACACATAATAACTAAAGAGAATTTAGAAATTACGCAAAATACTTAAATGGTTTAGTTTAGTTTCGTTTCAGTTATTATGCAATCTAATTGAATAGTTTAAAGTATAAGTGCAATGAAAAGATTAGTGTAGATGAGGTGAGTTTAGACTAGTGCAGATACACTAACCTAAACTAGCCTCTCTAAAACTAAACCTCTATTAACTAAAACTAACTGACACTCAACAGTAGTTATGCTTAATTGCTAGCAGAGTACCGGCAAGTATCCATAAAAACAAAAACTATTAAGTTAGGATGGATAATAACCGAAACTGTTAGTGAATACCAATAACAACTAAATTTGGATATTAGCGGTAATATATATACATTATTTTTCAATTAGCTATGGAAAATTCTTTTAAAAAAAAAAAAGATAATAACAATAGGGGGCATTCTTAGTAATTATGTAATAAAAGGACCCGATTCTATTAAACTTTTATTTGAACGTGCCAAGTTTTTAACAATGAAAGTCAATAAAAAGAAAAACCAGAAAAATTTTGGGTAATTTTTAAGTAGGTATATTATATTTATTTATAATTGTACGATAATTTTAGGCATTTTATTCTTTCACTACCCGACAAAAATAGATCTAAGCTGCAATTTCAAGATTTAATTGCAAATTCTAAAATGCCCAAAATAGACGATGATTTAATTAAAGCTATAATGCAACAATTTCCTGCAAAGAAAAAAATCTGTGTTGAAGATATGAAAAATTCTTACATGAATTATTATCCTGACACAGGTTTGCCACAAACTAAGGTAAAAAATAATGCAGAAAATAGAATAGATAAAACATTGGAAATTCAAACAGGAGATAATACCGAAGAACGAGCATTAACTAAAGAAACTGACTGAAAGATGGAACAGTATACAATTGATAACATTATCTATTAATATACTGAATTATAAAATTTATAAATATATGCATTAAATATATATAGAGTAATTATTTATACGTAATTTAATCGAGAGTAAAAATTCTAGCAGCAATATCATCGATTAGCCAGTCAATACCATACAATAAATTTTGTCCTGTCACTGCACTGCACCATACAATTTTCCAATGATGTGTTTTAATTTTATCCAATTCTAGGATCTATAATTAAAAAAATAATAGCTATTCACTTACTAGGATTATTACATACATTTCTCAGTTCTTCTGCCGAAAATGATCCAGGTAAATCTTGTTTATTTGCAAATACCAAAAGAGTTGCACCGGCCAGTCTCTGCATAAAAATATATTAAATGTAATGTTTTAAATAAACTTAAATATACACACATACCTCTTCTTTTAATAACATATGTAATTCAATCCTACAATCTTCGAGTCTCCGCTTATCGGAACTGTCAACGACCCATATTAAACCATCTGTACATTCAAAATAATTTCTCCAATAAGATCGCAACGATTTTTGACCGCCAACGTCCCACATATTAAGTTTGTAACTAAAACCTTTTAAATATACATATACAATAACAAAAGTAATATATATTACCCTCTATGTTCTAGTGTTTTTATATTAAAACCTAGTGTGGGTGAAATTGTATTAATTTCTTCACCATTAAACCTTTTAAGTATCGTTGTTTTTCCAGCATTATCTAAACCTCTTAAAAATTTAGGACCATAATTATTATATGAAATAAACATAACCTATCTACAGTATTGTTCTAGTATTCGTATTTAAATGATTCTAAAATACCAAAAGGATACAACATTAAAATACGCATTTCCTTTTCTTTTTGTTTCATTTTTCGTAAAACAGTCAAAAAGCCCATTTTTATTATATTTAAATAATTTTATTATTATGTTTGTTCACAACCCTTTTCACGGTACGACCTTGTTTGGAAAGCAGCGCTACTTTCTCAAACTACATGAACTACACACCGTTTTAAAATTAGATACTCTTATTAAATAATTTATTAAAGTTGACAACGAAAATTAATTTAACAGAAACCACTTTTGAAAACGGCATTTTTCTTAAATTTAACATATATATAAATATTTAACCATCTATAAGGCTAGTTTCATAATCAACACTAAAATTACTTTAAATTTAAAGGAACTTTAAATCATTGTTACAACAATGTGGTACCTTTTTAAATATTACGAAATTGGGGCTTAATCCAGGTAGGTACTTATCAGGATCGGACATTATAGGTAGTTGAATTAATTGACGTTGAATAAAACATTATAATAATAAACATAATTTATATGAATATAAAAAACCAAAACCAAAAAATAATTTTTTATTTGCATTTAGTAAATATAAACTTCAGTTTGTTTCACAAGAATTACTGCACAGGAACTTAGGTCAAATGTTTTTTAACATTATGTTATGGCTGCACATGTACTACAATGATAAAGCAAGAAACTTGAGGTTATATAAAAAAATGTTTGTGACTCCATTCCGCATAATACCCATTACTATAAACAAATGCATGCAGAGAATGCTCGATCAATGTGTCGCTTTATGCTAACAACATGTAAGACGAAGTCGGATCTACTCACAAATGTGTGCTATGGGATTATATAGGTACATAACGATCGTTTATATCTACTGCACGACAAAAATTAATAAGGTATAGGCCAGTAAAAATATCATTAAAACTGATGTTTTTCATAACTGGCTAGTAGTAATAGTAGTCATCAATTATCATTATATAAACACAAAAGTCACAGTTTTAATTTGTCTATTCACAGAAATGTAAATTTTTACATGGGGGAATGGGAAGTACCTAACCGATACCATTATTAGCTATATCAAATAAGTTGGCATAAAAATTTTGTCAAAGTTCATAGACTCACTCGTCCATAAATTGAATACATATAGTGCAAATATTACAACTTTAAATTATATCACAGTTCTCACTGGGGTACAAAATATGAAATAACGACTATGAATTCACTTATTACTTAAAATATTTGATCGCTATTAAAACTAATAACATTAAGTAACATTATTACAGAATAATCATTTAACAAATATATATACAGCCTGTTTACATCAAAATCAATAATAAAGGATTATCTTTCTAAAACATTTTTGAAAAATTCAAATACTTTTGAGTATTTTATACATCAATCTTTGTAACAACTGTACAGCACACGACATTACAGTTATATTAATGCTAAGAATTAACAAAACTATAGGTACATATAATAAATTTATTACTACTATAAAATATGGCCGAACCTCGATAACTCAAATCTGAAGGGAAGAGAAAAAAACTTCGAGCTATCGAAAGTTCAAGTAATCGAGATATATTTACTTGAAAATTTTATTTGTAGTTCACACAGTCAGTTCGAGTAATTGAGATACTTGACTTATCGAGGTTCCACTGTACTTATAAGTATTTAATAATTTTATTACAAATCGGTAAGTATTAAAATTTGATTAAAATTTTTATATAATTTATCTTGGACAACTATATCTAGGAATAATTCACAGTAAGTCTTCAAAAATTCAACTAATGATCACACACTGAAATATCTGTATCTTAAACCAATTTAAATAATAAAATAAAAAATATCAACTAGTCACTACATAAAACTACTGATAAAATATATAGAACAATCTTTAACATTTTAAATAATAAAAAAAACCAATATGAAAAGTAAAAACTAGCTGTTTTTATGAAATTCAATTTTAGTAGGTTTAGGTAATATAAAAGAATTATTTTTACGTAAAAGGATATTTTGATTTGCTTTAATATTTCCATGCAACTTATTCTTCTTAGATTTGTCTTTAACTTTTAAAATATTAGGTTGATGTTTCAAAATTATAGATCTTTCTATATATGAATTTGTACCAATTAAAACGGACAATGGATTAGAAGGTGAAGTTATTTTTTTGTGTTCTTGGGATATCGATTTAAAATTTGGCTTTAAATTTTCCTCGGCAGGTAAAGGAGATGAAGCAGAAATATTTGATGCTATTTTAATTGTAGGCACTGAAGTTATTTTAATATCATTATTTTTTCCATTAATAGAAGATGGAACTTGCACCAATAAAGGGGTAAGTACAGGTGTTAAGGTAAATATACATGGTGGATTTGGTTGAATCGGCATTACCTGGTTAGCTACCACCTGACACTTTTCTGCCTTCTTTAGAGGTTCATCTTGAGCATTTTTCATTGCTAAATGTACTTCTTTCACTAAAACAATCGATTATTATTATATGCTAATTTATACAATTGAAACAAAATTGAAACTCTCTTAACATTTTAAAAACATGTTTCTTATATATATATATATATATATATATATATATATATATATATATATATATATATATATAAAGTATAGTTGATTTCGATCTAGGCAATGTATACCTTACTAGCGTGTATTTGGCAAAGCCCAAAAGTTAAATAGTGCAATTTTTAAATATAAAATAGGGTTTAGTTCACGGTATTTTGTAGATATGGTAAATTCGATTTCAATTTTTAATTCAGAGAATAAGCTTAGTAATGTATTACTTATATAAATTATTTAACATATAAAATTATTATGTATGTACAAAAATTATTGTACATGCCCTCAAATACGTGAGATGTACTGCATTTTAAATAAATATCAACCAAGTCTTTAAGAAATCAAAATATTTAATAAAATGTATATAATGACATAATGATTAGTAAAATTTAAGTAACTTTTACTTACTTATTTGGGGATCCTTCGAAACTGAACAATTTTTGTGATATAAAAGCACCGACTTCAGTCCTACAACTGCACTTTTTAAATTTTGATTCTCTAACAATAATTCCTTTTTTTCTTGCATCAACAATTTTATTTGACCTTCTAATTCGTTAATAAATTTTTTCTTTCTTGCTCTACTTCGTATTTGAGCAATTCTATTTATTTCTCTTTGTCTTTCCAATTTACTTTTTAATAACACAATTTCATTTTTCTTTTTGCCCTGTCGATCGTTTGAGTACACTAAATTATTACTGTTACCATCATTTCTGTCGTTAACCTGTTCTTGAACATTTCTTCTATTTAACAACTCGTCATTTGGAGATAATTTTAAAAATACATTTTTAACTTTAGGCATTTTTAATCTTTGTTTTAACATAGTACTGTAGTTATAAATTTTAGGTTTCTCGATTCTAATTTTATTTATTAAAGCTTCTTTAATCTGAGATTTTACTTTTTTCATAATTTCATCCTGAACTTTTACATGTTCTACATAATTTTCATTACCGTTACTATTAGCGCTACCTGAATTATTTTGAATCTTTGTTACTTCTATAAAATTATCAGAATCTCCGTTTTCCTTAATAACCTTCTTATTAATTAAATTTATTCTTGATAATGATGTATGCTTTTTATTACTAATAACTTTTATAACATTTTCTAACCTTTCTTTACTTTTGCAATGAGGATTAGATTTTTGCATATCATTTACTATTCCGTTTAATGTCATTTCTTTGCTATTTATTTTCAAAAAGTCATCATTGATTGTTGTAACAGAAAACTCCAATATATTATTATTATTATTAGCATTATTACATTTATTTGAATTTTCTTGCTCGAGCTGAAGAAAAATATGAGGAGTATGTAAAGTATCATCTGACGAAGATTTAGGAACATACACCGAACCAGCATTAGCAAGTTCTGTGGCTTTTTGAAATGTTTCATCAAACGGATTAACATTCTGTAAATCTTGAAAAAGGCCCACTTCTTCACAATTTCGTATAAACCTAGTTGGAGTAGGAGTTTGATCGACTGTAATATAATTAAATCATTCTTTTTTGTTGAGTTTTTACACAACCATTAGATATTTTATTATTATCACTAACCAATATAGGTGTAAATCAGAGGCGATAATCAAGTGATAAAACCAAACCAGTTATTAAAATTTTATAGGTTTACAGTATATAATAAATTATAAGCAAATAAATTGTCTAAAATACTTTTTTTTTATGTATCAGTTGTTAAATATTTCAAACGTCAGCTATCATTTCTTCACGCAACTTGCATATTATTAGCATAGCATATAATATACTATGTAAATAAGTATAGTGACTTACCAATGATACCATTGTTTTGAATGTCTACATTAAAATTAAGTAGTAGATCCTGTTTCTTCGTGTGAATGCCAAGATGATCCTCATTTATAAAAGCCATTTTAGAACCATTTTTTAAAATAGACAAATGTTTTTTTCGGTTCCATCTATGCTTATAATTATATGTTATAATTACGAAGATTCTTCATTTTAACCAACATACTTTAGGTTAAGTTGAATGTTTGACAGTTAAATTGGTTGATATTTTTACCATTTCTGCCATTACGTTTTGGTATTTTTGTACCTTTGGTTTACCTGTAAGTGTAACCTTAACCTTAATATTATTACTTTATGGGGATTGTTACTGTTTAATCACCGAAGAAGAATTTATTTATTTACTTAGGTAATTATACGAATTTATATAATAAAAAAACATAACCTCAAAATATGTAATGTTCATGACCATTTCAAGTTACGTACAACACACAAAATGCTCAACAATATTAGAATACATACTTACAAAACGTTTTCCTATAAAATGTTACATAATATTGTAATAAAACAGGAGTAAGCACGTTCTTTTTATATATTGTTTAATTAAAATAAACCGCATATTTTATTAAAATTGATACCTAATGCCTACATACATAATAAATTATTGTGTCGATGAAAATGTAATTGTAATGTATAAATTAAATAACTATTGTAATAGCATTATTTTTTTAGTTATTAGAATTTTTATAACTCCACTTTTTATTTATTATATACATCAGGGACATATGTTGACAATGAAAAAATTGTATTAGATTTTGAAAATGAGTTTAACTCACTCTCACCAAGTTAAACAATTGTACAAAACCATTTTGAAGTTGCATAAAGGTTTACCTAACGATCTAAAAATACTAGGAAATAATTATGCTCGTGATGAGTTCAAAAGGCATAAAAAATGTAATTCGAACGAAGCTAAAATTTTTATGAACGAGTGGCTAGTAAGTAAGTTTCTAATGTTTATTTCTATTGATTATAAATTTAAAATTAATTTTAGAAATATGCAATACAGTTATCGGAACAACTAGGTCTGCGTGGTCCTCACATGGCTAAAAAATTTGGGTCTGGTTTGAATATATCAGATTTAGATCATTTTCGTGATGAACAGTTGCAACAATTATATGAATTAAAAATTGCTGCCGAAACAAAAGAAGATAAACCAGATTAATGAAGAAAATATTTATAATTTAGAAATTACTTAAGAAAATTACAAAAATTAAAAGTAAATTAAGCTACGTTTATGATAGACAAATTCAATGTGTCAGTTGACAAGCCAGGGAATAATTTAAAAATGATATAATTGTTGGGAATGTCGATCAAATGTTTGTAATATGTAAACAGACATCCAACACAAATTCTACAAGCCGACATTCCTGATTCTGAATTATTTTTTATTATTTGCAAACTATTTGTTGATTGACATATGTTGGGTTTTATTGTAAATGTAGTTTTGTAGTAATCACATTAAATATGAGTAATGAAAAATATAACTGTTGCTAATCAAGGTAGTTAAACAATAAATGTTTCATTCCTAGTGCATTTTTTTTATTATAAATTGTATATAAAAATGTTCAATCACATCGGAATTAACAATAAGTATACTTTACTACATAAATTTAAATGTTACACGTTACCAATTTTCTGCATGGGCTTAAAATAACCAAATTTATTAAAATAATATTCCAAGTAATCTAAAGAATAAAGAATTTAAATATTAATTATAAGGAAGAAAATGCACATGTTAAACTATGATAAAACACAATAAGAAATAGTATAGTTTGTTACATTTTAGCTGAACTATATTAGATTAAACGCCCATGACGAGCAAAAAGGACAAAATAGAAATGTTAGTTTTGTCTTATTTATTAGACATATGTAAAATTGGATAGTTCGCTAGAAATATAACTTTTATTCACGATGAAATGCGAGAGAGTCGTTTTATGTTAAAGATAAAGTTATAATTCGACTAACAATGAGAAGTTACCTTGAAGGTAATGAGAAGGTAACTTCTGATTGTAGCTTTAGCTTTGTGTTTAACGTAGAACAACGACTTTCGTGCACTTCGTCGTGAACGAGTTATATTTCTAGTGAGCTGTCCAATTTTACACATGTCTAGTAAGTAAAACAAAACAAACATTTCTATTTTGTCCCCTTTTTGTTTGTCACGAGCGTTTAATCCAATATAGTTCAGCTAAAATGCAACAAACTATATAAACATTATTTAAACCCAATACGCATCGATGGCTACGCAATCATCAATACCACTGCATTTATTTGACGCATCTAAGATATTAGTTATTTAAAATAATATCCTCTACAAATAGAGCAATCATTTTTATTACTTTTTCTTGCACAATTTGTTTCACGATTGGTTCTTTTTTCTTCGGAACAAATATGCTTATACACTGCAGATGCTATTTTATTTACAATAAACTTGATCATTTCCTTAAGTAAATGATTACTTGAGACAACATATTCCAAAAGATAATCTAGAATCTTATTGAAGTAATCAACTCCTATAGTATTAGATTGTGCTTCATAATCTGCTGTTTTATTGTTGATAAATTCAATAATAAATTTCATTATTTCATTATATTGATTGTCATTTGAAAATTTTATGTCTAAAATATTAATTACTATTTGGAACACTTGTACAAGTTTTTTCTGCATTATCTCAGAAAAGATACCCAAAATATGTGAGAAATTATTCTGTATAGATGAATTTGAATTTAAAATATTTAAACTGTCAAAACTATATGATGCACTTATATTAATCGTTTTATTCTTATTAACAGATGGTTCGGGAAGTTTCGATAAATCGACAAGAGCTTCTGTTCTTTGATGTTTTTCCATTAATCCAAAGTTAGATAAATCAACAGTTTTTCCATTTAGTTTAATTTCACCATTTTCCGCTTTAAATTTAACACCGTATTTATTAAACATTTTATTATTACGTGTCAATACGCCAAAAATTTCATCTTTATTTCCCATATTTTGTATTGTTGCAATAACTTCTGTATGTGCAACTTGACGTTCGCCATTATTTTGTCGGATAGTTTCCTTTACCATTTTGTTAAATGTTTTCCTGTAAATTTATATTAATCTGTTAGTATAGCTAAAAATAGTATAAAATAAATAACGTAGAATTAAAATGCATATGAAAAAAAACTAAAGAAGCAATAAACGAATATATGTATAAAACATGTAGGTAAGTATGATTTTAATAAAGAAAATAAGGTTAATAATATTTTATAAGGAACTTTGGAAAAAAAATAATTAGCTTATTATGGAAGTAAACTAAATTTCTGTTTGTCGATAAAGAAATTACAGATATAAAATGTCATGTCCCTAGTTCATATAATGGCCAATTCCTTTGAAAACGAATATTGCTACAGCAGTGGTTTGTTAAATTATGTTGATAGTTGCGAAAGAATTTACCACTTTGTTTACTAAAACAATATATAAATATTAAAATAAAATAATAATAAATACATAGTCCTGTTATTATACATATAATATACTGAATCATCCTGTATGATACCTATATATTAATTTAACTTATTTTAATTTTACCATTAATATATAAATTGAATGAAACTCACCTATGCCTATTGCTTCTTAATGACTCTTCGACGTTTTTAAGAATATTTACTTGAGTTTCTTCGATAATAGTACTGGCCATTTTAAAATTATAAACGGCATTACCAAAGAATAATATAGACGAACTTAACTGAACAACTGTTAGTAAGGAAGGGGCTCTCTGTTCTTCAATCCAATCGTTGATAACTTGATACGTAGAGTTACACACTCCTGCTCCATTTGCTCCGATATTCATAAATCCAATGGTATTAAGTGTTAATCTGGCTCCCTAGAATTAAAACATAAATATAAATAAAATTATCGTTATCTCAATATTTAAATTTCAAACCTGTCCTATATTCACGCCTCTAGAAACCAAATAAGATACTGCAGTAGTAGCTCCCATTCCTACAAATCCTAAAGCACCTGCTACAATATTAATGTAAGAACCGCGAGCTTCTGAATTAAAAAACTCAGTGTCTAAAATAAAAATTTAATAATAGGTAGATATTTTTATATATATTGTACTCACTTCGTCGTGCACAAATCTATCATGTATATTGGTAGCATTACGAATAAGCGAATATGCACCTACACAAGCACCAGTAACAGATGCTACTGTTAAAGCAACAGGTGCCACCGCTATTGTGGGTATGATTGCTGCTATGAATACACCTCCGGCTATTAACCCTGTTGCAGTTGCACCAGCATCTAAACCTTTCAATACCTTTGCTCCGATATTACAAGCTGGCGAAGGATATCTTTCTAATACTACTCTCCCTTCTTCATCACTACTGTACTTGCCGTTGTTAGGTACTACCATATTACATTTATGAAGTTTATTCTCATTTAAATATTTATTCCACGAATTATATACACGATTATCATTATCAATAACGATTCTGCAGGGATTTTGACTACCTATACACCTACGAATTATAAATATCGGAATAGGCATTATATCGGTATCTGGATTGTAATCATTATATTTTTCTGATCTAGTTACTTTTTCTGCTGGTAGAGGTTCTAAACAATTATAAATAATTGAAATTATAATTTGATCTGACCATTCGGCAAATTTATTGTTATATTTATGGATTTGTTTATATGTCTTTTCGATTACATTTTTCTGTTTTGCAGTATAACCACTTTCATTTTGTGGTGGCCCAAATTTAGCAAATCCTATTTTATTTTTTAATAATTCGTGTTCGTCATATTCGAAACAATCGTAAGCTCTATCTCCTAATCGATCACACATCATTTGTTGAAAAGTTCTCGAGTCTATGTCATTTTTTGTTGTCAATTTTTCTTTTATATTTTTTAACTGTAATTCATTTTCTATTTCAGATTTAAAACTTTCGGTGACTGCTTGAAGACCGTCCAAAATCTCCTTTACTTTTGTTTTATTTCCATACAACGTAGTATATAAAACGATAGAACCTTCAATTGGATACAATATAAGTAATGCACAACGCTTTCTAGTTATCCAATGTAATATTTCTATAGGCAATAAATATTTATTTAAAGACGTTTTTAAAGCACTATGATATTTATCATCGGTAATATCCCAACCGATAAAATAAAATGACTCTTCGATAATATTTTTAATAACGCCTTCAACAAGAGTTGGACAGAATAATTTCGAAAATGGATCCGTTTCATTATTTAAATACAATGCAAGAATTTTACGCTAAATTAAAAAGATAATAAAAATTAAAAAAAACCAAAAAACATAACATTATGTATAAGTACTTACTGATTGAATAGGTGCATTAGCAGCTTCTTTCACTGCTTGATCAAAACTACATGTATGAAAAGCAACATGAATATCACCATAAAGTTTTGAATACTTCATAGCAAAACTATACGATGCCCCTACGTCTGAAATTAAAATTAATTTTTTACAATTTCAAAGGCGGATTATAAACAATTAATAGAAATAACTTTAAGCGCAAGAAATTATAAAATAAAAACTGAATTATACAGAATTCGAAAAAGTATCTGTAATGAATGTACGATTTTCTTATGTTGATAACATCATTACGTATTGTTTCCAAATGAACATTAGGAATTCATAATCTGATTGTTTCTAATTCAATTTTTATTTTATAATTTCCCATGTCTGGACCTCGGAACCAGAGGGTATTAAGTCACATTTAAAAAATTGTCAAGACCAAGATCTTGTAGATAATATTTCCGAGTTATTTGAAAATTTAGATTGATTAAAATTGTATTGGAACTTAAATATATAGTTTTTATAGTATTTCGTAAATGAACGGCACTTAGGAAAAAAATGTGTATTTCATGCCTTCAGAACCCCTTAATATTAAAAAAAAGGACTTAAAGGACCTCTGGTTCTGAAGCCCAATGTATTGCACCCTTGTGACAAAAGTGACACAACTCAAAAATCCTGATTTTTGAGTTATTACCTTTTATAGGTTCCTTAAACATAAATCTATCAGCCATCAAAAGTATATTAATGTCACAAATCAAATCAATATTTTGTCTTTCAGTTGATTTTGATTTCTCTATAATATTTCCTTAAATTGGAAATAGTTTTTTGCTATTTCTGAAGAACTTAGTTTATTGAGTTGTGCCACTTTTGTCGCAAGGGTGCGATATGTTTAATCGTCATCTACAAATTTATTTCATAATAACTAATTTAAAAACGTTAAAAATAGTTACCTGTATATGTGGTATTCATGATTATTTACGTTCTAATATTATGCCCAATTACAATTATTTATAAATACACAAACAGTTACAAAATTAGCCAAGTTATCACAGATTACGATATTGAGGCAATCTATATTCGTTACCATAAATAATACTCAAAAATTCAACTAAATTCTTATTTGATATAAATTTCCCGAAGTTGCCATTCATCCATTATAATATAAACACATTTTATAACATTATTTAATTGGAATTTAATTTATATTTTTGGAATTTTAATCTCTTATCTATAAAGATAAGATATTAAAATTCCACTTAAATTAAATTTTCAAATTCTAAACGTTATGGACGGTGTATTCCATAGCTTTTCCAAGTAATCATCTAGTAACCTTGTATTGATGACGTTTTACACAGTACTGTCACCTCGTGCCTCGTATTTTGACAGTTCTAATAAATTGTAGTCTTTTTTTATACCATCTAATATGTGCACAAGTAAATCATCTATAGAATATGACAATTTCCAAACTTTAAACCGAATTACAAATAAACAATCTAGTAACATTTTGTTGATGACGTAACATCATATAGGTTTGGATATAAGCTATACATGATATAACTATACTGTGTAATCAAACAAAAATAGATAAGCAAACGGAGTTATCGTTCCTGTATAATTTTTGTATGACTGGTGTAGGTAATAAAACTATAAACGCTATAAATATGTCAAAAATATTTGTGATATGCAAAAACCATAAATCTTTTTTTTTCAAATTTTACAGCGAATTTCTGTTGGTTCACTTGAAAATATTTTTAGTCATTAGCGTTGCAAAATCGTTTATCTCATTATTAACTTATCATTATAAGTTATAAATTTGCTTAAAAGATTTATGTAGATAAATGTATAGGCATTTCGGTAGATATTGTAAGTTTTTTCGTTTTTTGCGAGTGTTTTTAATGGTTTAATTTAAATTTGTTTTATTGTACGCCATTGCTTTTACGAATGGCCAATAGAAAACAGGGACTTTAATATTTTCATTTTGTGGTTGTTCTTGAAAATTTATTACTATTATTGATACCTACAAAATGGTAAGTAGAAATTTTTGTTTTTTTGCTTCTACTTACTATTTATAAGCAAAAAAAAACACTTAAAAATTCATACTCTTTTTGGATTCTATTTAGTAAGTTTAAATTATATCATTTCGGCGAGATCGCTTAGGGTAATATTTGTTGGAATTTTATATAACCTCATTTGATTTAATATTTACATTGTTATTGCGCTTAAATTTTAGCCTGCAACTCCACAACAGTTATCGCCTGTTGAAGAACAGGAAAAACTTTTAGACGAAGCTTTGGGTGTCGTAAAAGTACAAGCTTTTCAATTGAAACGATGTCTCGATAAAAATAAACTAATGGATGCCCTAAAGTTTGCGAGTGCCATGCTAGCTGAACTGCGAACTTCACTTCTATCGCCAAAAAGCTACTACGAACTTTGTAATTCTAGCAGAATCAAATATGATGGATTAAATTCATGGTTAATTTTACAGATATGGCAATAACAGATGAACTAAGACACATGGAATTGTATTTGCTGGATGAATTTCAAAAGGGTAGAAAAGTTTCAGATCTTTACGAATTAGTACAATATGCCGGCAACATTGTACCAAGATTATATTTGCTTATAACTGTTGGTCTTGTTTATATAAAATCCAACTCGGGTTTAAAAAAAGATATGTTAAATGATTTGGTTGAAATGTGCAGAGGTAATCGATAATAAAAAAAATATTTTTAAGGAATATAATGTATATTTCAGGTGTTCAACACCCATTACGAGGGTTGTTTTTACGCAATTATTTACTACAATGTACAAGAAATGTATTACCGGACAGTTTGGAAGTCGATAACGATGATGGAAATGGTAATGTACGGGATTCGATTAATTTTGTGTTGATGAATTTTGCGGAAATGAACAAATTGTGGGTTCGTATGCAGCATCAAGGACATTCGAGAGATAAACACAATCGTGAAAAAGAACGTGAGGAATTAAGAATTTTAGTCGGTACTAATTTAGTACGACTAAGTCAATTAGAATCTGTTACGATGGAGAAATATCAAAAAATCGTTTTACCTGGAATTTTAGAACAGGTTTATTATTTTGTTTTAAAATGCTACTAACGTTCAAAAATTTTTGTTATTCTTTAGGTAGTCAGCTGTAGAGATGCAATTGCACAAGAATACTTGATGGAATGTATAATACAGGTGTTTCCAGACGAATTTCATTTGCAAACTTTAAGTCCATTTCTTAAATCGTGCGCTGAACTTGAAGCAGGAGTAAATGTTAAGAATATCGTAATCAGTTTGATGGAGCGTTTGGCAGCATTTAGTCAACGATCTGAAGGTGTTGGAGATTCCGTAAAAACCATGCAAAGTATAAGGTTTTTTATTGTAATATAATTGTAATATAATTTTAACAATTTCTAGGTAATCCGACAAATTCGCAATTCGATGTTCAATTATTTGAAGTTTTCTCAGACCAAGTATCTTCTATAATTACGAATCGTCAAGATTTACCTCTTGAAGATATGGTTTCGCTACATGTTGCTTTAGTTAATTTAGCTCATAAATGTTATCCAGATAGAGTAGATTATGTTGATAAGGTTATGTTAAACAGCAGTGAGGTATATTGATAAAACTACTATTTGAATATTTGCTAATTTCTTGTCGTGTAGGTGTTGCAGCAATTAGCATTGGATCATCTGGAATCGAACACGTTGGTTGCAAAAGAATTACAAAAACTTCTTAAGATACCAATCGATAATTATAATAATCTTCTAACTGTTTTAAAATTACAACATTACCCTCCACTGATGCAACATTTAGATTATAATGGAAGAAAATTGTTGAGTATATATATCTTAAATAATGTTTTGGATAGTGAAACTCTCATCTCTACTCAGGATCAAGTCGAACAAGCACTCAATTTAGTTAAAACTCTTATTAATGATCAAACTGATCAACCTAAAGGCGAAATTGATACCGAAGAATTAGCAGAAGAACAGGGTCTCTTGGCAAGATTTATTCATCAGTTTAAATCGTCTTCGGCCGATCAACAGTATCTCGTTCTTTCATCAGCACGGAAGGTATGTGAATCAAAATAAATGTTTTATCAGAAATTGTCTCGAGTATTTCTACAACTTCAAAAAAAATGAATGTAACTTTGTAACTTTCAAATAAATTCATTATAAATTATAGTTTATGATGAGAAGAATGACTATTTTGCAATCTTTGATTATAAATAACAACAAAATTGTAAAACATTTTAATAATCTTCTCCTACGCATAGGAGGCATGTAGGCCGATCTTTCTTTATAACTGTTGCGATTATAAATAAGAGACGATTTTCGATTTGATTTCATTTCATTTCATTTTTGTTGAAAATAAATTTCCGATTTCCGATTAAATTAATTTTTGTAGCGTATAGTAATTTTCATCACTTTTTCAGATTTTAGGTGCAGGCGGGCCACAACGTATCAAATATACCCTTCCACCTTTGATATTTCAAGCTTATCAATTAGCTTATAAATACCGAGATTTAAAGAACGAAGATGAAATGTGGGAAAAGAAATGTCAGAAGATATTTCAATTTACTCATTCGACCATTATTGCTTTAGTGAAAGCCGAATTGGCCGAACTACCTCTCAGGTTATTTTTACAAGGAGCACTCGCTATTAATCAGATTGGTTTCGATAATCATGAAACTGTAGCATATGAATTTTTATCGCAAGCATTTTCTTTGTACGAGGACGAAATATCAGATTCAAAAGCTCAATTGGCTGCGATTACTTTAATTGTAGGTACAATAGAACAGATTAGTTGTTTTGGCGAAGAAAATGCCGAACCTCTATACACTCAATGCGCATTAGCTGCCAGTAAACTATTAAAAAAACCGGATCAGTGTAGAGGAGTGGCTACTTGTTCTCACCTTTTTTGGAGCGGTAAAAGTTTAGCTAGTAATCGCGAAGAAGTGCACGATGGAAAACGTGTAATCGAATGTTTAAAAAAGGGCCTGCGCATTGCCAAGCAATGTATGGATATTAGTGTACAAGTTCAACTCTATGTCGAATTATTAAATCATTATATTTACTTTTACGAAAAAGGAAATGATCAAGTAAGCATCCAAATTCTGAATCAAGTCATTGGTAAGATAAAAGAAGAATTGCCAAATCTTGAAAGTTCTGATGAAACAGAACAAATTACAAAACACTTTAATAATACTTTAGAACATTTACGAGCAAGAATAGAAAATCCCGATTCTGATAATATTTCCTATGAAGGTTTAGAAATTTAAGATGGAGATTCCATAACAAAATGTAAAAGGTATGTAGGAAGCTTATCGATCACTAAATATTTCAATTAATAATTCTTATTTTACAATACATTTTTATCAATCAATCCAATTATAAGAATAGAGTAATATGTTGCTAAAATATTTTATGCAAGCCACAAAACTAATTACTAATACCTACTTTTAAGTATTTTTATGTTACTATTTTAAATATATTTTAGAATACTGTTGTTAATATTAAATTTCTATAAGTATATTATATTATGAATATTGTGTATTTTAGTGTAATTGTATCGATTTATTTGAATATGCATTGTAATTATATTAAAACTGTTAAATATATAATCTTAAAGTTATCGAAATTTTTAATAATGAAATTATTTGACAGATTTTATTATCCTTTAAAAATCAAAATATCATAGCTGAATCTTTCAAAACGCGTAAAAACAAAAATTGACAGTTTGGAAAATTCAAAATTTTAAAATGCATAAAATTTTTCGAAGGGTCTTTTATTTGATTTTTTCTGCATGTATAAATTACGTTATAAATTTATTGGCTTATTTGACACTTTCTAATACTAAATACAGTTATTTATATCCATAAAATACGTATCTATTAAAAATATCGAACTTTGAACTACAATGGAACAGTTTTATTATGATGTCGAAATAGAACATATAATAGAGATATTAAAAGATAGTCTTTATTTTGCAGTACTTAAAAATGAAGATTTAAAAGTTTTAAAGAGTACATACGATGTTTATTATTTTAAAATAGATGATGAACTCGTTTATACAAATTATTATTTCGATTTTGGACCATTAGACATTTCCTGTTTATATAAATATTGTTTTAAGCTGAATAGTTATCTACAATATTCCCAAGGTAAAAAGCGAATTGTACATTATACAAGTTCCGATCCCAAAAAACGTGTAAATGCTGCATATCTTATAGGATGCTACTCTGTTATATATTTAAAAATGGAACCTAAAGAAATTTATGAAATACTTTTAAAATGTGGTGGGCAATTTAAGTAAGTAATACCATACGATAATACATTAATTAATTTACTTATCTAATTAATGTATTATATCTTAATGTACCTTTTTACACCACCGTTTATATTGCAAAAAGACAATAATGTTAGGCATATTTTTTACAGATCTTATGTAGATGCGTCTCAGGGATATTCTCAATTCACAATACAAATTCTAGATTGTTTTAATGCAATGCTGAAAGTTACTACTTGTAACTTCATTAACTTTTGCGACTTCAATGTGTCTCAATATGACTATTGCGATAAATTACAAAATGGTGACATGAATTGGGTACTTCCTAGGAAATTTTTAGCTTTTATAGGACCTACAGATAACGGATCCATAAATGGACATTCGCCAAATTTTTATATTAAATATTTTTTGGATAACGATATTAAAACAGTAATTCGACTAAATAATAAGCTTTACGATTCGTCTATGTATGTACTGAAAATTACTGGTATTACAGTAACTTGAACTGTATGTATCTTTTCAGTTTTTCAAATGTCGGTATCGAACACCACGACTTGTTCTTTCCCGATGGATCGGTGCCAACAAAACAAATTCTCGTTCAATTTTTAGAATTGACAGAGACTGCTCGAGCCGCCATTGCTGTTCACTGTAAGGTAACATTTTATTCTTTAATACTTATACAAATAGGAATTAATTATGATCGTGTTTAGGCAGGATTGGGAAGAACTGGATCTTTAATTGGAGCCTACATAATTAAACATTATCATATGACTGCTCGAGAAGCAATTGCTTGGTTGAGAATCTGTCGACCTGGTTCTGTTATAGGACAACAACAGAATTGGTTAGAAAAAATAGAAAATTGGTTGTGGAGACAGGGATATCAATACAGGTATCGTGTGTTTATTAAACTTTTTTGTTATGGCTAATATAATTATTATTAAGTTTATTACCTTGAGATACATAAACATATATAAGTATTGGGAATTAATGCTGAGCAATATGCACTATAGCGTTAAACGGGGAAGTTCTCTAAACCTGTAGATAATTGTCATCGCGATTAATTAGTTTATAATTTACTTTATTATTTAAGTTTATTATGTTATAGGTACCTAATTATTTTATAATCAGATTTTGAGTAGTTACATAATATATGCGGCTATGTACTTAACATTACTTCTCAATAACTATAATACTCTCAATTATTACTACCTAAGTTTAAAAATAGTTTTGTTTGTGCAACAAGTTTATAATAACACGAATGTGATCATTTATGTACGAATTGTATACTTACTTTATAATTTTTATTGGTATAATTTGCTGAATAATTTTTTTTAGATTACAACATTTTGGGAATGGCGATAAAATTCCTCGTCATAAATATGGTATATATAGTAAAGAATGGTCAAAGGAGAAAGATAAATTCCTCAGACATGTTTTTAGAAGACAGTTAAAGGAACATAATCACTACATTCAAGGACACATAAAATCGGAAAAGTTATATAAAACTTACGATTATATTTCACCCATGGATTACATGGTACATAAATGCCTACTTCCAAACTCTTTAGTCACAAAACCTTCAATTTTTCAAGATCAACAATATCAAAAAGATTTTAAACGAAGTATTCCATTTCGGAATAGCGTTGAAATTAAAAATTTGTCTAATAGCATGTTACCAAAGAATAAGCAAATACGTGGAAATATTAAAAAACAAAATATTGACTCGTACAATAATCAAAATCAAATTATCACAAGTAATGAATTTTTGGATAATCGTACATTATCTAAATTAGAAACAAGTAACAAAATTCATGATAGTAAAACATGTCAACGCAAGTTTAAAAAGCAAAAAGAAACTGATCAAGTATCTGAAAACAAAGGGAACCCTAAAAAGATTAAAAAAATAATCGAATATTCAAAAAAAACTCGAGAAGATATTTTAAATAAAATTACAATAAAAAATCAAATTAATTTGAACAATCTCGATGATTTTCAACATAGAAAAACCACTATGCATGACCTCGAAGCATGCACATCTAAAAAAAATCATTTTAAACAATACCCTTCCAGTTAAAATTATATTAATGTTACTGAATTTATTCAATGCACTCTTATAGGATATTAGTTTTATATTATATATATATATATATATATAATTTTTCTTTTTAAAAAATGAAATGTAGGTATACATTTGCAGTAAATTGTTAGGTAATGCATTTGTGATATTGAAATTAGAATAATAATTAAATTACTTATAGGTACATATATAATAATATAATATATTATGTATATGCTTTACAAGAATAAAATAATAATTAATTATGACCTATCCAAACCTATGTGCAATTATGTCTTCAAAAAAAAAGTTATTAGATTGTTGATTTGTAATTCGGTTTAAAGTTTGAAAAGTGACATATTCTATAGATAATTTACTTGCGTACATATTAGATGGTATAAAGAAATACTACAATTTATTAGAACTGTAAAAATACGAGGTAAGGCCTGTCCAAAGCTATTTGATGTTCACGTCATCAATTGTCTACCAAAACCGTAATATGAAATTTTCGTAACAGTTTCGTGTAAAAATGATGCGATAATTTTAAAAGGACCTCTATCCGACCGCTACCGATATCTGCGTAACCTGCATTGTTCGACATATCTGTATGTTGTTATCTTTATCTAACACGTTGATAACATGCTTCGCGTCCGTATGTCTATTTTGCGGCATATGCGTACGAGAAATATATAAGAAATGCGAACGGGAGTGAACTTAGCAGACTAAAGCTAGCAGCCTAAAACATATGTGGCAACGTCGCACTGAACGTTCCCACGGACGGATTATAACACTCGCTTAATTATTAACAACTAATTATGGACAAATAAAGTCAATAAATACCTACAATAACAACGAAACTAACAATAATAGATTACAAATTGTATAATATTGGCGAAATAATAGTTGTTAATATCAAGTTTGGAGAAAACTAAAGTATATAATGAACAACTATTAAATTTAGTTTATAAATTAAAAAAGGCACTTCTAATCGAGGTCCCCACATGAGACTCGGCATGAATGTGCGCTCATGTGTTATAAACAATATACCAAAGTTTCAAAAAAATCGTATTTGCGGAAGGCCCTTAAAAACGCTAGCAGCCCAAAATTTTTGTATTTTTCAAATTCCTGCATTTCTGCGAAAGGGGCACTTAGCGTCGAGGTCCCCACATGAAACTCGGCATAAATGTGCGCTCATGTGTTATAAACAATATACCAAAGTTTCAAAAAAATCGTATTTGCGGAAGGCCCTTAAAAACGCTAGCAGCCCAAAATTTTTGTATTTTTCAAATTCTGCATTTCTGCGAAAGGGGCACTTAGCGTCGAGGTCCCCACATGAGACCCGGCATAAATGTGCGCTCATGTGTCTTAAACAATATACCAAAGTTTAAAAATCGATTTTGGGAAGCCCTTAAAAACGCTAGCAGCCCAAAATCCGTATGTCTATTTTGCGGCATATGCGTACGAGAAATATCTAAGAAATGAACGGGAGTGAACTTAGCAGACTAAAGCTAGGCAGCCTAAAACATATGTGGCAACGTCGCACTGAACGTTCCCACGGACGGATTATAACACTCGGCTTAATTATGTAACAACTCATTATGGACAAATAAAGTCAATAAATACCTACAATAACAACGAAACTAACAATAATAGATTACAAATTGTATAATATTGGCGGAATAATAGTTGCCCTTAATATCAACGTTAGCAGCCCAAAACTAAAGTATATAATGTACAACTATTCAAATTCTTGCATTTCTAAATTAAAAGGGGCACTTAGCTAATCGAGGTCCCCACATGAGACCTCGGCATGAATGTGCGCTCATGTGTCTATAAACAATATACCAAAGTTTCAAAGAAATCGTATTTGCGGAAGGCCCTTAAAAACGCTAGCAGCCCAAAATTTTGTATTTTTCAAATTCCTTGCATTTCTGCGAAAGGGGCACTTAGCGTCGAGGTCCCCACATGAAGACCTCGGCATAAATGTGCGCTCATGTGTCTATAAACAATATACCAAAGTTTCAAAGAAATCGTATTTGCGGAAGGCCCTTAAAAACGCTAGCAGCCCAAAATTTTTGTATTTTTCAAATTCCTTGCATTTCTGCGAAAGGGGCACTTAGCGTCGAGGTCCCCACATGAGACCTCGGCGTAAATGTGCGCTCATGTGTCTTAAACAATATACCAAAGTTTCAAAGAAATCGTATTTGCGGAAGGCCCTTAAAAACGCTAGCAGCCCAAAATTTTGTATTTTTCAAATTCTTGCATTTCTGCGAAAGGGGCACTTAGCGTCGAGGTCCCCACATGAGACCCGGCATAAATGTGCGCTCATGTGTCTTAAACAATATACCAAAGTTTAAAAGAAATCGTATTTGCGGAAGGCCCTTAAAAACGCTAGCAGCCCAAAATTTTGTATTTTTCAAATTCTTGCATTTCTGCGAAAGGGGCACTTAGCGTCGAGGTCCCCACATGAGACCTCGGCGTAACATGTGCGCTCATGTGTTTTAAACAATATACCAAAGTTTCAAAGAAATCGTATTTGCGGAAGGCCCTTAAAAACGCTAGCAGCCCTAAAATTTTTGTATTTTTCAAATTCTTGCATTTCTGCGAAAGGGGCACTTAGCGTCGAGGTCCCCAATGAGACCCGGCGTAAATGTGCGCTCATGTGTTTTAAACAATATACCAAAGTTTAAAAAAATCGTATTTGCGGAAGGCCCTTAAAAACGCTAGCAGCCAAAATTTTTGTATTTTTCAAATTCTTGCATTTCTGCGAAAGGGGCACTTAGCGTCGAGGTCCCCACATGAGACTCGGCGTAAATGTGCGCTCATGTGTTTTAAACAATATACCAAAGTTTAAAAGAAATCGTATTTGCGGAAGGCCCTTAAAAACGCTAGCAGCCCAAAATTTTTGTATTTTTCAAATTCTTGCATTTCTGCGAAAGGGGCACTTAGCGTCGAGGTCCCCACATGAGACCCGGCATAAATGTGCGCTCATGTGTCTTAAACAATATACCAAAGTTTAAAAGAAATCGTATTTGCGGAAGGCCCTTAAAAACGCTAGCAGCCCAAAATTTTTGTATTTTTCAAATTCTTGCATTTCGGCGAAAGGGGCACTTAGCGTCGAGGTCCCCACATGAGACTCGGCGTAAATGTGCGCTCATGTGTTTTAAACAATATACCAAAGTTTCAAAAAAATCGTATTTGCGGAAGGCCCTTAAAAACGCTAGCAGCCTAAAATTTTTGTATTTTTCAAATTCTTGCATTTCTGCGAAAGGGGCACTTAGCGTCGAGGTCCCCAAATGAGACCCGGCGTAAATGTGCGCTCATGTGTTTTAAACAATATACCAAAGTTTCAAAAAAATCGTATTTGCGGAAGGCCCTTAAAAACGCTAGCAGCCTAAAATTTTTGTATTTTTCAAATTCTTGCATTTCTGCGAAAGGGGCACTTAGCGTCGAGGTACCCCACATGAGACTCGGCGTAAATGTGCGCTCATGTGTTTTAAACAATATACCAAAGTTTCAAAAAAATCGTATTTGCGGAAGGCCCTTAAAAAAGCTAGCAGCCCAAAATTTTTGTATTTTTCAAATTCTTGCACTTCTGCGAAAGGGGCACTTAGCGTCGAGGTCCCCACATGAGACTCGGCGTAAATGTGCGCCCATGTGTGTTAAACAATATACCAAAGTTTCAAAAAAATCGTATTTGCGGAAGGCCCTTAAAAACGCTAGCAGCCTAAAATTTTTGTATTTTTCAAATTCTTGCATTTCTGCGAAAGGGGCACTTAGCGTCGAGGTCCCCAAATGAGACCCGGCGTAAATGTGCGCTCATGTGTTTTAAACAATATACCAAAGTTTCAAAAAAATCGTATTTGCGGAAGGCCCTTAAAAACGCTAGCAGCCTAAAATTTTTGTATTTTTCAAATTCTTGCATTTCTGCGAAAGGGGCACTTAGCGTCGAGGTCCCCACATGAGACTCGGCGTAAATGTGCGCTCATGTGTTTTAAACAATATACCAAAGTTTCAAAAATCGTATTTGCGGAAGGCCCTTAAAAACGCTAGCAGCCTAAAATTTTGTATTTTTCAAATTCTTGCATTTCTGCGAAAGGGGCACTTAGCGTCGAGGTCCCCAAATGAGACCCGGCGTAAATGTGCGCTCATGTGTTTTAAACGATATACCAAAGTTTAAAAAAATCGTATTTGCGGAAGGCCCTCAAAAACGCTAGCAGCCTCAAATTTTTGAATTTTTCAATTTCTTGCATTTCTGCAAAAGGGGCACTTAGCGTCGAGGTCCCCACATGAGACTCGGCATAAATGTGCGCTCATGTGTCTTAAACGATATACCAAAGTTTAAAAAAAATCGTATTTGCGGAAGGCCCTCAAATTCGCTAGCAGCCCAAAATTTTTGTATTTTTCAAATTCCTGCATTTCTGCGAAAGGGGCACTTAGCGTCGAGGTCCCCACATGAGACTCGGCATAAATGTGCGCTCATGTGTCTTAAACGATATACCAAAGTTTTAAAAAAATCGTATTTGCGGAAGGCCCTTAAAAACGCTAGCAGCCCAAAATTTTTGTATTTTTCAAATTCTTGCACTTCTGCGAAAGGGGCACTTAGCGTCGAGGTCCCCACATGAGACCCGGCATAAATGTGCGCTCATGTGTCCTAAACAATATACCAAAGTTTAAAAAAAATCGTATTTGCGGAAGGCCCTCAAAAACGCTAGCAGCCCAAAATTTTTGTATTTTTCAAATTCTTGCATTTCTGCGAAAGGGGCACTTAGCGTCGAGGTCCCCACATGAGACCCGGCATAAATGTGCGCTCATGTGTCTTAAACAATATACCAAAGTTTAAAAGAAATCGTATTTGCGGAAGGCCCTTAAAAACGCTAGCAGCTCAAAATTTTTGTATTTTTCAAATTCCTGCATTTCTGCGAAAGGGGCACTTAGCGTCGAGGTCCCCACATGACACCCGGCATAAATGTGCGCTCATGTGTCCTAAACAATATACCAAAGTTTAAAAAAAATCGTATTTGCGGAAGGCCATTAAAAACGCTAGCAGCCCAAAATTTTTGTATTTTTCAAATTCCTGCATTTCTGCGAAAGGGGCACTTAGCGTCGAGGTGCCCACATGATACTCGGCATAAATGTGCGCTCATGTGTTTTAAACAATATACCAAATTTTAAAGATAATCGTATTTGCGGAAGTTGCTTAAGGGGGTAATGCAGGATCCGTTTTATTGTGCCTTAGCTTACATAATCTCCTAAAGTTAGTAAAAGGCATATATTCATACACTTACACTTATCTGAAAGGCGAGGCTCTATTTTACTCCGCTACAGCGCATTTTTTTAAAATATTTTTTATTTTATAAATTGATGCATAATATTGGCAATATTTAGCATTAAATAAATTCATGGTAAATAACAATATCTAATAAAACGCTGCGTAGCGAAGAGAATTAATATCTTATAAAGCTAGCTGCCATATTATATTATTTTTGAACATATGGTGAAAGTGCAATTTTGGTTTTACGAAATCATGTTTCTCAAAATTTCTTCATACAATTGCCTAAAATCAGGCGTAGCAGTAGCAAATTTTATTATGCTTCATCTGGAGTGACTCGAGAATTTTCAACATGATTACGTTTTCGCATAAGCGTAGGTAGGTATTAAATTATAAACAATGATTAAATGTTTAAAAAATATTTAAGTCTGGATAAATAGCTAATAACTCACTAAATATGTAGGTATAGGTACCTACATTTATATTGGAGTTGCATATTAAAATAACAGATATTTTTTATAATAAATTAGTGTTATTGACATATTTCGTTGAAACAAAATATGGGAAAATAACAATACCTGTTTTGTTTAGCAATTTACATCTTTTTTACTCGTACAGCAACACTTTTCCTTGTTTTAGTAATATGTCTGTTTTTATTGTCATATTTCGGACTCGTTTTAAAATGTCCTAAATATTAAATTGAAAGACAGAAATTTTATAAAAATGTTCAACCTATTGTTTTAATAATTTAAATTTTAATAATAATGTTGTAGATAGAGCTATATGTGATTTTGTAAAATGTGTAAAACTCTCTATATAGGACAGTCTAATTTCTAATATCAAATTATTAAAAAAATTCTTTTTTGTCAGAAAAAGTCTGATCAATGGGCAGTGATTATCAACTAAACAAAAAAAATTCGAACTCATACTGAACAGCACTTGTACGTAAATACACTTGAACAAATGAACGTGTATAATGATCTGAATATGCACTCCCAGCAAACAATTTTTAAATTTCGCGGCGGATTTCTGAAGGTGCTATTCATATATAAATGTCAATGTCAGGTTAAATAACAAAGGCAGTGACGTACTGTAGCAAGATGATTAAATTAAACTAATAATATTTTAAGTAAACGCGTTCAAAAATAATGGAAGTAGTAAAATACGTGAAACTACACTTCGTCCAAACCTATATGCAATCACGTCATCAATAAAAGGTTACTAGATGATGACTTTTCACACGGTGCTGTCACCTCGTAACTCGTATTTTGACAGTTCTAATAAATTGTAGTCTTTCTTTATATCATCTAATATGTGCGCAGGTAAATCATCGATAGAATATGTCGTTTTCCAAACTTTAAACCGAATTACAAATAAACAATCTAGTAACTTTTTTTTTGATGACGTAAATTGCATATAGGTTTGGATAGGCCATAGGCGTAATTATTTACGTATTATTATTTATACATGTATTATTTCGTTACTCGAACAATTCAAAATTCTTCTCGCCTAATTTATCGCCGCTACTGACTACAAATGTTGTGAAGCGATACCGACAGAAATCCGCCGCGAAATTTAAAAATTGTTTGCTGGAGTTCCCTTCTTTATTTCGCAAAGTAATACCTATTCAAAGCAATACAGATTATTTTATCAATGTTTAATAAACACCGGTTATATTTCAATAATAACCCCATCCCACACGGCGATAAGCAAAAATTATAGTGTAGCACGTCAGTTTTATTTAACTACACGCTATACATTACATTTATATTTAACCATCTCGCTTTGAACTTTTGTTCTCTCTCTTAAAAGAATTTCTCATTCTGTGCATTACCCTCTTAAATTCGCTAGCAGCCCAAAATTTTTGTATTATTTGAAATCCCGCATTTCTGCGAAAGGGGCACTTATCGGCGAGGTCCCCACATGAGACTTGGCATATTTTAAACATCAATAGTGATTCATTAATCTGTTAACCGGGGAATTCCCGTTTTAATTACGCAGCATATAACGGGCGCGAATTCTTTCACTAGGACGTGTAAAACGTCACGCCCGGAGGACGTAATTTCATGCTATTATTTTTTTTTATTTATGCTTAAAATAAATGAAAAGACTATGAAATATATATTTTTTCGTTTATTTATATATAAAGCACAAAGGAAAATACAAAATTACAAACAAATAGAAAAAAAAATACCAACAAAAAAATGGAAACACCGAATTAAAAAATTATAAATTTGCCCGTTCCAGGGCGCAACATATATTTCAAGGACGTATTCAATGTCCTACCCGTACCCGATATTGTTTACGTTTGACGTATTTATACGTCCCGCTCGGTTAACAGGTTAAGAGGATGATTACGCTCGCACAGAAAAGCTAAATACAATTTTACAAGTATGTTATCTACACGTTATTGCAGTATCCCAGTATACAAGTTTGCCCAAGCCACACTTCATTTCAGTACAGAAAATATTTATGCTTATCTAGTAAACATTCTGATAAATATCTAACATTTAGATTCCAAGACATTATATTAAATAGGTATAATTAATTATTCAGTAACTTGTTCGAAATTCATATTCTACAGTATCTGGTTTGTTAATTGTTCAATTATTACAAGAAATCAGCCGAATAATTCTAAAATTAGTGGCAAATGTTATAACTACTGTTATAACAGTACCCTCGTAACCACTCGTGTTAGTGTGTTATACCTTGTCATGTTAACAACTTGTGGTTGTTGACAAAATGGAATTTATGGAATAAAAACCCAGAGTAACTTATACATATCGATGTAATTAATTATAATAAGGGCCGATCTTTCCATCTTCTGATTATATCTGACAAATATTTCCTTTAGAAACATATCTGTCAGATAAATTTATCAGAAGATGGAAAGATTTGCCCTAAACCTGTATTCTGTTAAATTTTAAATAAATTAAAAATCGTTCTGTAGTAAGTTTAGATCGTACGAGTATTCAGACAGTTGTGTATATATATATATATATATATATTGATTCATTCTCTAAAACATAAATACGTTTTAGAGAAGTAATTGTTGCAGTTATTTCTAACAATAAGTCTAATAAGTAAAATACTATATATAAATAAGTAACTACAATAAAACCCTGTGTATGTGAATCTCGAATTTTTTACTACCTGTTGAAGTAGAAAATTATGTAGATAATCGTCGGCATCGTCTCAAAGTAACAGTAACTATATCGACGGTAGTTGTCGCAGATTATCGTAAACGACAAAAAGTAGATTTTACAGAAGTGCACATTTTGTATTGTATCGTAGCTACATATAAGAAGATACGTTTTACCGAAATACAAATCGATTTTTCTGGTGAAAAAAATCGGAATATTGATACCAAATTTTTGTTCTTGACGTATGATGTTTTTTACCCTAGATCCATTGATGCATAAGATAGTCAGAATAACTCATTTTCGCAAAAATGGCGTTTACGATAATCTGCGTCGATATGTATTTAAAATACATACAAGTATAGACAATTAAAAGTATTGTTAGCACAACCACTTTTACCATACAAAAATTTCGACGAACGCATTCTTTACTAATTCTATGAGGTAATATGCAAGCCGATATCTTGAAATAAACATTTCTCGAGTTTAGTTTACGCAGCGAGGAGATAACGTGAGCAAGACGGCAATACAGGGATAGAGCGTACACGCGAGCACGAAGACCGCGATTCGCCGATTATTAAACGAAAATGTTTTGAGCCCTTATTTTATTTATAAGTATCTATTAAGAAATATTTTTTAGGTAATTAAAAGATGGCAGAAGGTGTACACGTTTTTATTTTTTTAATATATAGCTTCTAATTCAAGAAAGTGACATCGAAAAGTTAGTCTAATTATTTCCAACTTCAAATAGTTATTATATAAGAAGTATATATATTCTTAAAAAAATAAGAACGTCTTCACATACTTGATGATACATATTTTTAGATTCTTTAATAAAAAATTGAAAATTTCTATCAATATAGGTGTAATACCTGACCGAATTTACATTGAAATCCCTATATTAGTGCTTGGCGTAATCATCCTCTTAAAGTAGTATTTTATTTTTATAATTATTATTATATTCAAATATTTAAGTAAAGTTTGTATTAAAATATTAATCATTAAGATATATAGTTAACTAAAAATATGTTCACCAATATTGTTGAAGATTTTACAAATTTTGACAGATAAAAATTAATTTGGTTACCAACGAACGGCAGTTTCGCCTGATAGACAAGCGCCCTATTGTTCTGGCGCCCTTAGGCGATCACTTAGGATCGCCTAATGGTAAAACCGTCGTTAATGTAGGTATTCCAGGGGCATTCCATAATTCTAGTCTTTTTTCTTATTAATTATCCTTAGAGGTCGTTCACGATCACGATCTTCGTAATTTGAAAGGACAGTACCTCGGTTCCTTAGAGGCCCCACGATCGACGCATTCTACTTGGCTTCCCGCAAAAATGTGCCTTGTATGCCTTTTGTGCTTCCGTAAACATTTTATAAACTTGCTAGAATTATAAAGAAACTACTGAAGGTAACATATTATTAAGTAACATCTACGCAATAAAATGCACCGTATAGGGGCCTCTTAATTTTCAAATCGTTTCTCGAATTATGGTACATACAAGAAGGACGTATGTTGCCACAGCGATAACAGTCCAGGGTCATAGTTAGCACTTGGTATTTCTGAATTAATTTTTTGTAGGCATATGCGTAAAGATACCCCTCCCCGTAATATTTTAATTTAGATTATTATTGTATACCTAGAGGTATAATTATTTGAAAATCATTAGAAATAAAAGCAATAATTCTTTAATATGCTTAAAAAAACTTATATATAAAAACAGCAATAAAAATATATATATATATATATATATATATATATATATAATACTAAAATACATGATAATAAAAATATAATAGGTACCTACTTATAATATAAAAATGATAATAAATACCTAACCTTATAATAATATGTACCTTACATATATTACCTACATTAATTTTAGACTATTTACTATTTTGAAACGACCTACTTTCATGATTAAAATGAATATTGGAAATATTTATGTAACTGTTTCAGAAAAATTGCTTTTATTTTTAATTATTTTATTACGTTTTAGAACAGTTAAAAATAAGAATGAAAACAATTTATATAACATAGTAAAAGAATCTAATTTTGCAATTATTCAAAATCACTCCAAAGTACCTACAGCAGATCGAGAACAAACAACTCTAAACAATCGATCATCTGTTTCAAACGCAAATTAAGCATCGGCGTCATGGCTATCATATAACAAAAAAGGATCAAGATCATGCACCGTGTTCTCGATAAACAGCTAGGAAGACATTTTTATCGTAAACAACCCATTCCTTGAAAGAACATAAAACCTTGAACGGCGGAGGGCAGTAACCCTACTTATTAAATTGTTCTCAAATACTCCTAGAAAAAAAGTCAATTATACATAATAATAAAAAGTAACACTAATATTATAAGATGAATGTTATAAAAAAATTAGGTAGTACCCATGAATATAGAGTATTATTTATATACTAATAGCGTACTTACCTACCCTAAAAGGTCAAAGAAATCACTACTTTTACATCAGATGAGAATTTATTTCCATTAGCAATATAAGGACATTTATAAATTCTAATAAGCTCCTATTAATACGGCTAAACTAATGTCTAACTACAAAACAACAAAGATAGAGCTTCAGCTTTCAATTTGTTATACTTTATGCACTAACATTATCGATTTTCCAAACTTTGATGTCCTTCCGCAAATACGATTTTGTTTAAACGTTATTATATTGTTTATTACATATGGGCCCACATGGAAGTAAAGCCTCATGTGGAGACCTCGACGCTAAGTGTCCCTTTCGCAGAAATTCAGGAATTTGAAAAATACAAAAATTTTGGGCTGCTAGAGAATTTGAGGGCCTTCCGCAAATACGATTTTTTTTAAACTTTGGTATATTGTTTAAAACACATGAGCGCACATTTATGCCGAGTTTCATGTGGGGACCTCGACGCTAAGTGTCCCTTTCGCAGAAGTGCAAGAATTTGAAAAATACAAAAATTTTGGGCTGCTAGCGAATTTGAGGGCCTTCCGCAAATACGATTTCTTTTAAACTTTGGTATATTGTTTAAGACACATGAGCGCACTTTTATGCCGGGTCTCATGTGGGGACCTCGACGCTAAGTGCCCCTTTCGCAGAAATGCAGGAATTTGAAAAATACAAAAGTTTTGGGCTGCTAGCGAATTTGAGGGCCTTCCGCAAATACGATTTCTTTTAAACTTTGGTATATTGTTTAAGACACATGAGCGCACATTTACGCCGAGTCTCATGTGGGGACCTCGACGCTAAGTGCCCCTTTCGCAGTAATGCAGGATTTTGAAAAATACAAAAATTTTGGGCTGCTAGCGTTTTTGAGGGCCTTCCGCAAATACAATTTTTTTTAAACTTTGGTATATTGTTTAAAACACATGAGCGCACATTTACGCCGAGTCTCATGTGGGGACCTCGACGCTAAGTGCCCCTTTTGCAGAAATGCAAGAATTTGAAAAATACAAAAATTTTGGGCTGCTAGCGTTTTTAAGGGCCTTCCGCAAATACGATTTTTTTTAAACTTTGGTATATTGTTTAAAACACATGAGCGCACATTTATGCCAAGTATGATGTGGGGACCTCGACGCTAAGTGCCCCTTTCGCAGTAATGCAGGATTTTGAAAAATACAAAAATTTTGGGCTGCTAGCGTTTTTGAGGGCCTTCCGCAAATACAATTTTTTTTAAACTTTGGTATATTGTTTAAGACACATGAGCGCACATTTATGCCGAGTCTTATGTGGAGACCTCGACGCTAAGTGCCCCTTTCGCGTAAATACAGGTTTTCGAAAAATACAAAAATTTTGGGCTGCTAGCGAATGTGAGAGCCTTCCGCAAATACGATTTCTTTTAAACTTTGGTATATTGTTTAAGACACATGAGCGCACATTTATGCCGGGTCTCATGTGGGGACCTCGACGCTAAGTGCCCCTTTCGCAGAAATGCAAGAATTTGAAAAATACAAAAATTTTAGGCTGCTAGCGTTTTTAAGGGCCTTCCGCAAATACGATTTTTTTGAAACTTTGGTATATTGTTTAAAACACATGAGCGCACATTTACGCCGAGTCTCATGTGGGGACCTCGACGCTAAGTGCCCCTTTCGCAGAAGTGCAAGAATTTGAAAAATACAAAAATTTTGGGCTGCTAGCGTTTTTAAGGGCCTTCCGCAAATACGATTTTTTTGAAACTTTGGTATATTGTTTAAAACACATGAGCGCACATTTACGCCGAGTCTCATGTGGGGACCTCGACGCTAAGTGCCCCTTTCGCAGAAATGCAAGAATTTGAAAAATACAAAAATTTTAGGCTGCTAGCGTTTTTAAGGGCCTTCCGCAAATACGATTTTTTTGAAACTTTGGTATATTGTTTAAAACACATGAGCGCACATTTACGCCGGGTCTCATTTGGGGACCTCGACGCTAAGTGCCCCTTTCGCAGAAATGCAAGAATTTGAAAAATACAAAATTTTAGGCTGCTAGCGTTTTTAAGGGCCTTCCGCAAATACGATTTTTTTGAAACTTTGGTATATTGTTTAACACACATGGGCGCACATTTACGCCGAGTCTCATGTGGGGACCTCGACGCTAAGTGCCCCTTTCGCAGAAGTGCAAGAATTTGAAAAATACAAAAATTTTGGGCTGCTAGCTTTTTAAGGGCCTTCCGCAAATACGATTTTTTGAAACTTTGGTATATTGTTTAAAACACATGAGCGCACATTTACGCCGAGTCTCATGTGGGGTACCTCGACGCTAAGTGCCCCTTTCGCAGAAATGCAAGAATTTGAAAAATACAAAATTTTAGGCTGCTAGCGTTTTTAAGGGCCTTCCGCAAATACGATTTTTGAAACTTTGGTATATTGTTTAAAACACATGAGCGCACATTTACGCCGGGTCTCATTTGGGGACCTCGACGCTAAGTGCCCCTTTCGCAGAAATGCAAGAATTTGAAAAATACAAAATTTTAGGCTGCTAGCGTTTTTAAGGGCCTTCCGCAAATACGATTTTTTGAAACTTTGGTATATTGTTTAAAACACATGAGCGCACATTTACGCCGAGTCTCATGTGGGGACCTCGACGCTAAGTGCCCCTTTCGCCGAAATGCAAGAATTTGAAAAATACAAAATTTTGGGCTGCTAGCGTTTTTAAGGGCCTTCCGCAAATACGATTTCTTTTAAACTTTGGTATATTGTTTAAGACACATGAGCGCACATTTATGCCGGGTCTCATGTGGGGACCTCGACGCTAAGTGCCCCTTTCGCAGAAATGCAAGAATTTGAAAAATACAAAAATTTTGGGCTGCTAGCGTTTTTAAGGGCCTTCCGCAAATACGATTTCTTTTAAACTTTGGTATATTGTTTAAAACACATGAGCGCACATTTACGCCGAGTCTCATGTGGGGTACCTCGACGCTAAGTGCCCCTTTCGCGTAAATACAGGTTTTCGAAAAATACAAAAATTTTGGGCTGCTAGCGAATGTGAGGGCCTTCCGCAAATACGATTTCTTTTAAACTTTGGTATATTGTTTAAGACACATGAGCGCACATTTATGCCGGGTCTCATGTGGGGACCTCGACGCTAAGTGCCCCTTTTGCAGAAATGCAAGAATTTGAAAAATACAAAAATTTTGGGCTGCTAGCGTTTTTAAGGGCCTTCCGCAAATACGATTTCTTTTAAACTTTGGTATATTGTTTAAGACACATGAGCGCACATTTATGCCGGGTCTCATGTGGGGACCTCGACGCTAAGTGGCCCTTTCGCAGAAATGCAGGAATTTGAAAAATACAAAAATTTTGGGCTGCTAGCGTTTTTAAGGGCCTTCCGCAAATACGATTTTTTTGAAACTTTGGTATATTGTTTATAACACATGAGCGCACATTTATGCCGAGTCTCATGTGGGGACCTCGATTAGAAGTGCCTTTTTTAATTTATGAACTAAATTTAATAGTTGTTCATTATATACTTTAGTTTTCTCCAAACTTTATATTAACAACTATTATTTCGCCAATATTATACAATTTGTAATCTATTATTGTTAGTTTCGTTCTTATTGTAGGTATTTATTGACTTTATTTGTCCATAATTAGTTGTTAATAATATAACAAGTGTTATAATCCGTCCGTGGGAACGTTCAGTGCGACGTTGCCACATATGTTTTAGGCTGCTAGCTTTAGTCTGCCAAGTTCACTCCCGTGAAATGCGACGCTGCCAAATGTTTTGCTCCCATCATAAAGCACGTGTTGCGCCTTAGTATGTGCAGGGAATTCACCGCGAAATATGCCAAAGAGATATTTAATTTAACAGCCCATTTTGAGAAGAAACGGCAAGAAGGTGATCAATTACTACCATTAAATGGAGTTCAAAAGGTATGTAGCGCGTCCACAGTTACTACACGCAAGCCATGTGCAACAAGTGTAGTTACCATTGACTCTGTTACCAAATGCAGACTAGGAAGTGTTATCATTTTATGAGATGTTTTCCGCACGTAAGTTGATGTAATGACTTGTAAAAGTGATGTTATTGTACCTTATTCTGTATAGGGATGAATGTAACGTTGGACTCGTTATTGGCAAAACTGAGGGACAAAGCTTTTTACGATGAAGGTCGAAGCAACTTAGCAAAAATTCTACATAACTGTACCATATTATAATAGGAAGGAAACTATAATACCAACTAGGAGCAGATCATGGTTATCCTTTATGTGTGTAGAACTGAAAAATATTATAACCAATATAATTTTAGCAAGATATTTGTATTATTAATATAATTACATAACAATAACTTGGGGTTTAAGTGGAAGAAAGACTGTAATCGTAAAACATTATTTCAATTGCATCATATCGTTATGACACGAGTGAGATTTTTACAATATGAGGCAAATCCAACTAGCGACGTTCCATCACAATATGTGTATTTAAACGAAACATGGATTGTTAAAATGGGTTCCACGATTAAGTCGTAGTAACATAATACCATAAAAAGGTAGAAAGGATGGAAAAGGTAGTTTAGAAACATACTATAGTGATTATTCTAATGTGTCGGTTACTTTGATTGTATATTATCATAGTACATTCACGAACAGTAAATGGGTTTGTACCTGAGGCAAAATTACTATTTCATTCCAAAACAACTAGCAATTTCCACAGGGAAATGAATACTAGTAATTTTCTACAGTGGTTTGAAGAACAGCTATTAAAGCCCTTAGAGGAACAATCCTTGATCGTCATGGATAATGTGTCTTATCACAGCAGTTTGCTCGACATGCAACCTACAACGGTTCTAGTTATGTACGTTGTTTTGTGTGTGTAGTTTAAGTTTACAAGCTGTTCTCTACGTATATTTTTAAATTGGTTGTGTTTGTAGTATTTGTTGCTTTTCATTTATGACATTGGTTTGATTTTGATATATTTTGGTAGTTATGTAATTGATGTACGTAACTGTACTTGTAATAAAACACATAAAAAATGGAAAAATAACACTTCATTCTGCTATTCCTAATCGTCATTAGTTTGGTTCTGTTTACAAATAACCTGTATGTATATGTTTGCACTAATACACATGTAAACAAGTTACACGGAGTTTTAGTATTACATGAATTATAAAAGACCATGCATGCATATTCACAGATGTAATGCTTTATATTAGTTATACAACGTTCAGTAGTACACGTTATTTTGCTTTTATACTGTAAATGTGAGCTTCATGTGTACATATGTTGGACAAATTGATCCTGAAAATGCATGGTACCACTTTGTCAGAAAAACATACATATAATAAACGGTTGGTTCTCAAATCGAATAATTAGTAACTACTAGTTAATTTCTACCCAATGAGGTATCTTAATTTTGTGGTAACATTGATTTACTATACATTAACGAACTTTCTACGTGTTGCAAGATTTCAATTTGTAACAGGTGAAGTCCCAGTGGACTTCTACATACGATCACCCTGAAACAAAATGCATTGCAGTGTATGTCGGTAGAAGCAGTCTTTCGAGTTAGTCATAAAAGTGTTAATTATTATCAATAATATTGCTATTTACATGTTCTGCTTTATCAAAGGTGACGGTTGAGGTTCTACTGTAATTGCATGAATATAAGACGACCCATCACCCCAAAAGTAACTCATCTATTTAAACATCAATTCGATTATTGTATAACGTTTTACAATCGTTAGGACCTACCTCGTTCTAATAAATTGTATTAATCTTTCTTTGGCATGTAAACGTGTGCAAATACCATATCGGGAAATCCACACTATGAACTTAATTAAAATCAAACTACAGTTAACACAGCAACAGCTACAATTTGTAGTAACGCATTGCCTAGTAATTTGTATCGAAACTTTAGCATTGTTTATGAAAGTGAAAATTCGAGGTTATATCTTTTGTTTACAAGCGTTAGAACCGTCGTCTGCGTTGATTGTTTCGTGCTTATAAGGTCTGTGCATTCGCATAAAACAGCTGGCCTGACAACTTTCAAGAAATAACAGATGTCGCTCGCTTCAGGAACTAATGGTAACTGTAATGTATATTTGCTACCATTTTATTAAATATTTTCAGAATAATTTCTTGTTTACTTTACGAAAAATACATTAATTGCAGTTTTAACAGATGCAAAACGAAAACACAACTTTATTTTTCAATTTTAAAAAAGTTTCAGCAAATAGTAAAGTTCTAAACCATACATAATAGACCATTTTATTAAATATTTTCGGAATAATTTCTTGTTTACTTTACGAAAAATACATTAATTACAGTTTTAATACATGTAAAACGAAAACACAATTTTATTTTTCAATTTTAAAAAAGTTACAGCAAATAGTCAAATTCTAAACCATACATATTAGATTTCATTAGTCCCTGACGCAAGCGCCTCTAGTTATAAGTTAAAATCGATTGCACAGACCTTATAAGCACGAAACAATCAACGCAGACTACGGTTAGAACAATCCGACATCTTGAAAAAATTGCATGACGTCGACACTAGTTACTTTTAATTGATGACGGTAACATCAAATAGCTTTGGACAGGCCTTACGAGGTGACAGCACTGTGTGAAACGTCATCATCTAGTAATCTTTTATTGATGACGTGCCATCATATAGGTTTGGACGAAGTGTATATATTAAAAAAGTGTAAAATAAATAGTAAATTATTGTCCGCTATTTCATTTCTGATGCTTTATTTTCTATTATAAAAAACTTGAAGAAACTTTATTTATTTATTTCCTAAAATTAGTGGCGATAATACATTAAGCAGTGATACCACTCTGTATTTTTTGTTCGCATGAATATTTTTATCTAGGAAATTTTCTTTTTTATAGGTTTTTTTATTATTACAATCGAATGGAAATCTAACCTTAATTATCTATATGAAAATTATTAATAAAACCATGAATTGTACATCATTATTAACAAGACATCGATTATGTACAAACTATTTAAATATGTGTAAAAGTAAAGTGTATATTTTGTATAATAACAAAGATTTCAAACTTGTTTATTTTTTTAGGATTAATAACAATCGGAAATGTATCTGCAGAATCTAAACGACAAAGTGAATTATTTTATCTTGAAAGTAAACGACAACGAGAAGAAATTGGACGCATCGAAAAAATTGAAGTAAAGTACAAAGGTTTACCAGAAAATGCCACGTTGATTATGAATAAAGATTTGTCAACTCCATTTGATTGTGCTAAACGTTAGTAAGATATCAGAAAATAACGAATGTTTATTATATTTAATTTTATAGATATAAGCGAAATGGTGGCTAATCGTTCTGCTGTTGCTTTAGTAAATGGAGAATCTTTATGGCATATGCATAAACCTTTACCGGAATCCTGTCTTCTCGAATTATTACATTATACTATTCCACAACCAGCTACTGTTAATAAGGCATTCTGGCGCACTTGCAGTTTTATATTAGGAGCAGTAATTAACAATGCATTTAAAAATGATGTAAATTTACATTTACACAGTTTTCCAAGTCCAAATGGTATAAATGGTTTGTTAGTGAGTATCTTTTATTGTGATTAATTCTTACAGTAAGGTCGGGAAGTTTTGTGTATGATGCAGAACTATCACTAGATGATTGGATACCTACCGAACAGGAACTCAAGGTTTTATCAGCAGAAATGATAAAGTTTTGTCAACAAAATTGTCAAATTCGATGCTTAGATGTAACTGAAGATTTTGCTTTATTGGTTTTTAAAAATAATCCTTATAAAACTGAACAAATACCAAGTATTGCAGCAAATAATGGAGGAAAAGTAACATTATTCCGAGCTAGTGATCATGTGGACATTTCTCGAGGTCCAATGATTACAAATACTAATCATTTGGGTAGAATTACCGTAACGAATGTTTTGAAATTGAAAACTAATGCATCACAAAAGTCATTGTATAGATTTCAGGGTGTCGCATTACCAAGAAGTATAATATTGAACCACGTAGCTTATAATTTACTCGAAGAAAGAGCTCGTAAATTGGTAAATATTTATCTGTTAATATAATATATAACATTTAAAACAAATAAGAAATTAAAACAATTGAAACAATTTGAAAATTGTACGAATAGTTGAGTTCAATTTTGTGATTGGTCAATTTATACATAATATTTTATTAAAATTAAAATTTTAAAATTTTTGGCTGGAATCCTCTATCGATTTTTAATACAATATTACATGAATTTGAAAAGTTTTTATAGCCTATTTGATTTTATTTATGCATTTCGAATGGCGTGGCGGTTTACTCTATTAGTTTCCAGCTGTACTTTGACTAGTTTTTTTTCATATTTTCCATATCTACAGTTGCTATGACGTAACGGCTAACTTTCCTACATTGGACTCTATCAATTATTGTCAGAAAATAATTTTACAGAAAAAAGGATTTTCCTTAAGAGTTGATTTATTCTAAATCTGAATATCACAAAATATAATACTGGAGAAATTAAAAAAAAAAACATTACGCTTAGTACTTATATAATTATTTTTAAGTTCAGTTCTGAAATTAAATATTTTTTTTAGAATTCTGGACGAATACCAGGTACAGAAGGAATTGTCGATGAAAATAACAGTATTATAAAGCAAGCAATTGCCTAAAATGATAGATAGTGTTTTGTTTTTACAGCATAGAATAAAGAGTGATTTTTAACTTATTTTGTATTGTTTTGACCTTTAACTTTCTTATCATGCTTTAATATTTTCTTTAAATAAAGTTTAATGTAATATTGTTAAATATAAAAATTATAATCACTATTATTAATAAAATATAGGTTGAAGATTATTTAAAAATTAATATTTTGCCAATTAATTATTGTATACTAAAACAGTAAATTCTAAATATTGCAATTATTTACATAATATAATGGTGTATGTGGAAATTTTGTAAAATAAACAAAATAGAAATTGTTGCTATGGAAAGAAATATTGATGGTTAGTGTGTTATTGATCTTTACCCTTGACAGAGGAAGCAAATATTTTCTTCTTTTATCGGCTTATGATTATTTTTGATGCTTGAACAAGCATTCTGAAGGCTTCGTTTAATGTAATTGTAGCTGAATAACGAAGTAAATTGAATAATTACCCTCCATAAATACAATGTTAAAAATAATTTGTTTTGTTTTTTTCAGTACTGCAGTGTTTGAAGGTATAATTAATAAATTTAGTAGTGACAATGTAATTTACCATTATTTTTATTGTTTTAGTACATTGTAAAACAAAAAATTTAAATGCTCCAGAATGGAATTCGGTGTATACTGTTAAAGGTGTTCTTTATATTCCTTATGCTGAACTAGAAGAACCATTTTATGCCTGGTAAGATTATAAGAATTATCTATATCTTTTTTAGACATGTAATCGATGAAAATGTAAATAACTAAAATGTTACGTACCTACCTATACTTTTTCTAGGATATAATTATATTTAGAATTAATACAAAATTTGTTTAACATTTTTACAAAATTATCAGCTGGCACTTTCCTTTTTGCTTTCGTTTTAATATGCTTTTATACTATCATGTAACCGGATGTCTCTGATTTTAACTATTATGTATGATGTCTTGAATTATTTTTGAAGTAATCTGAGATACTAATTTGTCTCGAAATTGGTGAATTGAAATGTTATACAATGAAACTAACAAATAACAATCACCAAAATATAATGTACTGTGAATTATGGTTTATAGCGAATTATATTATGTACTGAAGTTTGGCCGGGTTACTTATTAAGATCTAATAGTATTATTATTGCAAGCACTATCAATTGTTATCTATTAATGTTCAATAATGGTAAAGCAGGTTCTTGTTGAATTATCCTAAATATTTAAAGTGCTAGCTTGTGTACAGCTTATAAAAGTCAAATCAGGTCAATTTTATAATTAAGCGTTATCTTTTTTTTTTGTTATTTAAGATGATAATAAAAAATCCAAAATATTAATGTAGTTAATATTAATATATGTTATAACTGTTGGCCTTACAATAATGAATAGATAAAATTAAAAATAGCTACCTCCATTAGTGGTTAGACATTTTATTTGATATAATTTTATTACAGTTCTCAAATTTTTCAATTATTCTAATTTATTATGTCACAAAAGAATAAACTAAAGTACCTAAGTAGTACCTAAAATAATTTATCCATGTATATCCTATAAAAGTTTAATTTTTCTAACAAAACTGACAAACTTGTGATAGTTAAATAAGAAAAACAACAAAAGGTCAAAGTTAAGGAATTGTATAAAATTAATAAGTAGGTTTTTTCATATGTATGTTTTTTCTTCTATAATATGTAATTATTTATACACAAACATACAATAAGTTAAATTATAAAAAGTAGGTACATATAAAGTAGAAAAGGACAATTACCTATTTCTTTTAGATCTTAAATTATTATTATGATCAAATCAATATTTACGTGGAAATAATGATTGCAACAATAAACATGGTTTAGTAATGACTAAAAATCGCTTGCTTGTGAATTTAGTAATGATAAATACAACTGTACTTTTTATAGGTATGATTCGCTCAATAAACGATCACGCATCGATTATTATGGAGGTATGGTGAAAACCTATCAGTTAAGAAAAGATGGTGAATATGGAATTAGTTTGAAAATAGCACCTGTCACAACAGATACAGAATTGAATAGGAAGACGTGTTTACAGGTAAACGGTTCGAGCGAAATTTCTATCGAACCGCAAACTGTTCTTCCGACACTTGTTGGCTTTAAGTGCATCGGTATGTGAAAATTAAATTGTTTAAAACGAATATTAGCAATAACATTTTGAATAAATTAGGCAGTGAAATTATTGATGGGGCAAATACAGAAAAATGGGAACTGGTTCAAACAGTAGGACAAAAAGTTAATCGGTATACAATGTGGTTAAAATACAAGGACGATCCTAATGATAGTAACATAAAATATACCATTCCAGTTAGGTAAGCATTATTATGCTTCCCTCTAAATTTTTTTAAAGTAATTTTTTAATACACTTTTCAAATAGTAGTATAACTTTAGAATAATGCTAATATTTTATGTAGCTAAAATACTATAGCTAACATTTAACATTTGTTTTATAGATATGAAATGAAAGGTTTTAATTCTTTATTGGGCAGCCATTACGATCACTACTATCTAAGTTATGATTCTTATAGCACAGATGATATTGATTCAGATATTTTTCATGTAGAAAATGGTATTATATTTCTCTGCTTATATTAATCAAATATTAAATAACGGAAGTATTATATTGTAGGTTTGCAATGTAATGCTTTTCCTGGTCCAGGCGATAGACATATTTATACATTTAATCCGATGAAAGAATTTATTCGTCCAATTACGACGTCGCATGTAGATTTAGAATTTGATAAATTTAGAGCAAAGCACAGCAAGCAGTATACAAATATGGTGGAAATGCAAAAGAGGAAGGAAATTTTTAGACAAAATGTTAGATTTATTCATTCTGTTAACAGACAACACAGAGGTAACGACTACTTCCAATAAAATTTTAAATACGAGTGTAATTAGTAATTATTTTCAAAATTAGGTTACACGTTAGGGGTAAATCATCTAACTGACCGAACCGATGTGGAAATGAAAGCTCTAAGAGGAAGACGATATTCTGGAGGTTACAATGGAGGCGAATTGTTTCCTTATGAAAACATAGATAATATTAAACTACCCACAGAGTTTGATTGGAGAATATATGGTGCTGTAACTCCAGTAAAAGGTAATTATTACTCATATGTAACAAACGTCGTTATTAAATTTTAAATTATGATAAATTAAACTTGTTGCATGCACTAAATTAAAAGTTTTGTTGGTTACTCAATAATTAACCATCGTTATAGGATTTACTTATTAATTAAACAAATTATAAATTATAAGTACCTATCACTTAAACATTTTATTCATAAACTATTTTGCTTTGTAAATTATTTTAAAAATTGTATTTTATTTTAGCAGATAATGTGATATATACTGTTTTATAGATCAATCTGTTTGTGGATCTTGCTGGTCATTTGGAACAGTAGGAGCTGTCGAAGGTGCATTCTTCTTAAATAATGGTCATAATCTTGTTCGTTTATCACAACAAGCTCTTATCGACTGTTCATGGGGGTACTTAAAATATATTTTTTTGTAATTCCATAGTCATTATTAAAGAGTTTATAGGTATGGTAACAATGGGTGTGACGGTGGAGAAGATTATCGTGCTTACAGATGGATGATGCATCATGGAGGAATTCCTACAGAGGACGAATATGGTTCCTATTTAGGTCAAGTAATTTTCTTAATCACGAGAATAATTATGGAATAAATGTATACATACATTTTGATTTTAGGATGGATATTGTCATGTAAATAATGTAACATTGACAGCCAAAATAAAAGGATACGTAAATGTAACTTCAAATAACATGAATGCTCTTCGAGTGGCACTAGTACAACATGGACCTATTAGTGTTGCAATTGATGCTGCTCATCGTTCATTTAGTTTTTATTCTAATGGAATTTATTATGAACCTGAATGGTAACGTTATCCATTCTTTAATAAATATTTTAACATAATAATTTAAAAATTGTAGCCACAACAAAATCGATGAATTAGATCATGCAGTTTTAGCAGTTGGGTATGGTAGTATTAATGGTAAAGATTATTGGTTAATTAAGAACAGTTGGTCAAATTATTGGGGTAACGATGGTTACGTGTTAATGGCTGCTCAAAATAATAATTGTGGAGTTATGACAACTCCAACTTATGTTAAAATGTAATTTTATTTTAGGTACCGTTTTATTAGGAATAATGTTCAAAATAAATATTTTTTTCAAGTAATGCTGTTTTAGTTTACCTTTACAATCACCTAATAATTGTTTATATTGTAATAATTGCATATTTAATATAGTAAAAACAATATGTTAAAATAAAGAAAATATATAGTTTTTGCACTGTACCACTATTAGCACATACACTTGAGATAGGTATAAAAAACTGGCAAGTAAAATGTAGTAATTAATATCGACAAGATATTGAAAAAATAATTTTCTAATTAATAGACCGTTTATATGATAATGAACATTTTTTTGTTTTTTGATGATACAATTTTACAATAATTTTTCTATTTTTAAATTGGTTTTACTATAGGTTTGTTCGTAGATCGATCTCTGATTAATTTCCAATTATTTCAACCAATAGAGTTTTAAATTTTGAAAGTTAATGAAATTTTACTCTTGCAAAATGTGTTGCCTAACTTGACATTATATTGTATAATAATATAAATTGTTGAAATCCCTGTATATTCATATATCATGTATTTCAATGCAGTAAATTAGAGAAAATGAACGAATACATAATTATTACGAATATTTTATTGAAATCAATACTTTGCATATTTTCTTCGAATATATTTATAAACTGCCAAAATAATGACGAATATTGCAACAAAGAAAACTGCGAAAGTTATAAACAAAAATTTAGGTTAGGAATATTTTTTTGGAATGCAACTTTCATGACAAAACATTTATGTACAAGTATTAGGTATCTTTCTATAAATTTCTAACTAATTTTACCATTTGCGAATAACCGTTGTAGTATTGTATAGGTAATATATTTCAGAGGTTTGAAGGAAAAAATATTGTTTATTCCAATATCGTGTATAGGTACGGTATTTCAAATTATTCAAAGCGGGCAACATTTACAGATTCTCTATTATTTCTAAATACTACTAATTGGTACTGAATTAGATCATTTTCTACCTATTTATTCTTGATAACATACTGATTGTAATGTAAAGCTTTTATTTATTAAAGAACTTAAAAAGCCACTATAAAAGTCAATTTAAAATAATTTTATACATTCTTCTAGAGTTTTGATATTTTGAAAATGTTTAAATTCTAATAAACCTTTCAATTTGTATATCTTTTATTTTATTTGCATTATTATGTCAATTTATAAATCATTGGAAGATTATGTATGTGTAGGTAGTTTATATTTTAATAGTCTTTTAATTTTCAGCAATGTAATTGGAATTGAAACGGAGATGTGATTTTTTTATAGGTATTTATTTTATGACATCAATCCATCGGAAGGTTTCAATTTACGTCGAGATGTGTATATGCGTTTTGCTATTTTTGCACATAACTTGCAAAAATCTTCAAATCCAAATCTAACTAATTTTAAACTTGTTTTGCCTCCTTGGTCAAACTTGTATCATTGGAGAAAAGACGGACATCGACAGGGTATTCCTTGGTCCCATTTTTTTGACCTATCTAGTCTTCAGAGTTTTGCTCCAGTTATAGAAATGCATCAGTTTTTTGATGGTCATTTTATCAGCTCTGATATAAAGATAAAATTTAGTTCATTATATATGATTTTAGATATTAATATAAAATATTCCATGATTAAAATTGACGAGGTTTATATACTGCAACATTTCGAAGATATGTTTCGCACCGGAAAATTTGAAGATAAAATGAAGATAGAAAAGTGTAATAATGGAATTAGAACAACTTTTTATTATTATGATAATATTACATCGAGCAATATAAAATGTTTATCGTTTCATGGACATACAAAGCAACTTTCAAAAATTTTAGAAAATACAAACACAAGGTAAGAATAATCAATAATTTAGATTAGTTTAAATTAGACATTTAAATTTCTTAATTTAAATTAGACATTATTTATTTTTATGTGTTAAATTACAAAATTTTCCTTTTAATTCGTGTTTATTGTAAATGTTAATACTGATACCGTAAATTCATGGGGTCATATAGTAACCCCGGTTGACGGTGACCGATTCAGGTGTAGTTTGAGCTTCAAATAGTTTATTAATTATATTAGAATATAACATGTATAATTATTGGGACGTTTGAAAAATTTTTGGTTAAACATATGTACCTGTTTAATTTTGATTTAATATATCTGACTATAGGATTAGACATTAATTATGTAACAATAAGTTTGCGATTATAGAACTATTTTATTTGATCATGCCGAAATAGCTTTGCATGATCATTTTGGAAATAAAGTTTACTGGAAAGCAAGAAGAAGTATGAGGTTTAATAGAGAATTACAGGAAATTGCAGCAAAATTTCGACAGCAATACTTAAATTCAACCGATGACATGGATAATACTGTGCTTCCTAAAAACTGGATAGACGAAAAGGTGTAATAATCATGTGATATATTTCACTATTACTTAACTAATATATATGTTTAGCATCATAGAAATGCTAAAGGTGGTCCTTATCTAAGTCTACATTTAAGGAGGAGAGATTTTGCTAGGGTAAGAGTGAAAGATGTGCCAGATTTAGAAGACGCCGCAATACAGATTAAAATGTTATTGAGAAAGTTACATTTAACTACAATATTTATTGCTACAGATGCTCCTGAGAAAGGTAACTTTGAACTAATTATCTAATAAGTGTAGGAACTTAAAAGTACTCTACTTAAAATATTTGTCGTTTTAGAATACAAAGTACTTTATCAATTATTAATACCAAATTTTAAAGTATTTAAGTATATACCCAACCAAAGTGTTAAAGACATTCATGAAGGGGCACTTGCAATAATAGATCAAATTATTTGTTCACATGCTAGGTATTTTGTGGGCACCCATGAAAGCACATTTTCTTTTCGTATACAAGAAGAAAGAGAGATATTAGGATTTCCGATAGAAAATACTTTTAATAGATTATGTGGGAATAATAACAAATGTGAAAAACCTTCTATTTGGAAGATCGTGTATTAAACTTGTAGACATATTGTTTTGTAAATCGTTATATGTAATTTAAATGTAATAATATTATATGCAAATTAAATTCGTATGTTGTAAAATACTATATACTACTTTTACCAGAATTTGTTTTTGTTAGTTTTGGAATAAGGTCTTCTTCCTTTTTTACTTGTTGATTTTTGGCGTAAATCTCTTTTTCTTTGTGTTGTTGTAACTTTATAGCACGTTTCTAAAATAAAATAAGTACAATTTTTAATAGATATTTAACTTTTAACATTAGTTACTTACTTTTAACTTAAAACTTTTATCATGTAGAATTTTCATATCCTTTTTAATATTCAACAGCTTATTTTGATATATTTGAATAGTATTAAACAGTTCTCGTAATTCATTACAGTTCTGTGACCACGACAATTTTAAATTTTCTTCATGTAATTGTTCAACCAATATTGTTTGTTTTTTACTAAAACGCTTAAACTACTTATTAAGCAATATTTTTATTGTATCTTCTTACGTTAATTCGTGAAACGATTGCTTTATTTCAGTTAAATTCGGTTTATAAAGATCTACAAGGCTTTTAGATAACGAGACAACAAGGTCCGGAGTAAAACAATTTAAGTCGTGCGGATCTATTCTAAAATTTTAGGTTTTTTTGTAATTATAAAATTGATAATAAATTATTTCGCACCTTTCCATTGGCGATTCTTTTGTACTGTAAATAATAACCTATTATAGTTTAGTAATTTTAGATAAGAAGATAAGTTAAATTAGATTAGATTTCTACTATACCGACCGCAACGTCCCAAATTACCGCGATATTCAGTAATTTTAAATTCGCTTTCAAGTAGGTATTACGATACTAGTCTTTCGCCAAACCTATGCAGTAGATATAAACAAATACATGATACAAATGTCGCCTTACGATAACAACATATTAGACATGATTGGATATATTCATGAATGTATGTGCTACGGGATTATGTATGTACAGGCCATCCAAATCTTATTCCAATGCAAGTTATTACTCATACCTCATATTTTTACTGTACTAATAAATTGTGCCCTTTTGTTGCCATAAATCATCAATACAGTATGCCACTTTCAAAACTTTAAATTGACGTGAATGTTACATACATTCTAATAACTTTTTAATGACGACATACATCGAAATAAGATTTTGACGATCAGTATTACCAATTATCTATGTCTACTGCACAGGAAAAATAAATACAGTGTAGAAGCAGTATACGAAAATCTTTATTTAAAATATAACGCAAAAATAAGTATTACAATAAAACATCAATTCTGTACATATTACGTAATTCACCCATTACCTTCTCTTTTAGATCTACTTTAATTGGTTATATATTTCTCAGGCTTCCATAATATTTAATATAAATACAATATATGTATATCCTTAACACCAATTGGTAAATAAGGTTTTTTTTATCATAAAAAAAATATATTTATGTGTATATTATTAAGCATTTAATGCTACAATATTACAACCTAATAAACCTCTGCCTGACCATTTTCTTGGAATTAAATAGGTTACTATATATCTATCACCTCGTTGCAATTTTATAGTTAATTTTTGATTTTCTGAATGTTGAACAACTGCTGCAATATCTGATATGCTTCTGAAATTTGTAAAGTTTACTGATCCAAATTCTGCTAACAAATCGTTAACTTCGATGCCCTGTAATACAAGAAATTTACTTAATAATTATATTATTTGTTTTACCTCTATGTAATGACATACTGAACATTCAGCAGGTGATCCTGGAGAAACCAATGTAACTTTAGCAAACGGAGTTTTGTGAATTATAACGTTATTAGGATGCAAATTAATATGATTATTCTCAATTGTTTCTACATTAGACGAACTACTGTAATATCCATGTAAACCATTTTCAATTTGTTTCATGATATCCTTATAATCATTCTGTAAACCTTTTACAGTTCAATTACATGTAATTAGATTAATTTAAAAAGTAAATAAATAAAGAACTATATTATTTATGTAGCCATATAGATAAGAAAAGAGATAATCTAGGCCCGTATTAATAGTCGTGTCTTAATTTAAAATCTCATCTTAAAACGAATTTTAAGATGCATTGCGCATTAATAGTGCAATTTTAGGATGCGATTTGAAATAGTTCTCAAGACGGGTTTTAAGTAAGATGTCACGCGTAAAAGTGGCTGTTAACCGGCATCTCACCGAATTAATAGTGAGATCTTGAATCGTGAATGTTTTTGAATTTATCTATGCGTTTTAATAGTTGCGTTTCGAATGCTGAAATCAGTTTTAAGTGCTTGACTTGAGATGAGATTTGTCGTTTCAAGTAAGAGTGGTTGAAGGTTGTCTTGAAAATACGTTTTCATAGTTATTAGGTATTTTATTAAGGAATGGATATTCCAAATATGATCGATGCTGTCGATGCCTACAATATTTATGATTGGGTACAAGAGTATAGTAATGACGAAGAAGAAGGTGGTCGACTACAAAAAAGATATGTCAGAGATGCTAAAAACCCAATGGAGTGGTTCGGTGAAGTAGAATTCCTTAAAAAGTTTATATTACTTCGCATTCCCCTTTTTTTTTAAATTTAGAAGCAGTGCCCGTGGATATTGCAGAATCAGTATCCGGCGAAGGATTTGCCTTTAGGCACAATATAGTAATGACACATTTTACATGAAAACTTAACAAAAAATAAAACTTAAAAATATTTGAATAGATAGGTATAAAGAATAATAAGTTATTAATACATAACATTTATTTATCTGATACGTGCATTTTGCTTTGTGTATTTGGACAGTTATTCGTCTCATAAATATTATGAAATGTTTACTTATTCTGTTACAAGTAATTAGGCAGGGAAATATATAAGTTCGTCATTAATATTGCTGAAAAAATTGCTGAATTAGAACACAATAGATTATTACAGTTAGAAAAATAAAGATAAAGTTCGTCATTAGCATTATCTTTATTTTTCTAACTGTAATAATCTATTGTGTTCTAATTCAGCAATTTTTCTTCTGAATTCAGCTTCCTCTGCCCTTGCCGTATTTTCAAGAAGCTTCTGTTTTTCCGCACGCAGTCTTATATTTTCAACTTCAATTTGTTTTCTAAATAATTGTTCTGTCAGGTCAATCTTTAATTGAAGTTTTCGTCGTCTAAATTTTAATGTAAACGTGTTGAAAAAGAACATAAGTAGAAAAAATGTGAAGCTGACATAATTATTTACAACGGCATGTATTTCGAAACTTCAAAAACTTCACTTCGCATACCAAAACATATAAATAAAGAAATGAAACTCGATCTTTTGACCGCGCAAACTAATTAACAATTGTTTACGTTTCCCAAGCTACTGCTTAATTAACGTAACAATTTCGGGAAATTCCCTAGATACGGTTTTAAAACTCGTTTTACTTGAGATGCGAACCAGTATCTCAAATTTCCGGCGTCTCACCTGAGATATGTTTGAAACCTGACTATTAATACGTGTTCATCTCGAGATACGACATGGGTAATGAGAAGCTCTCATGTAAACCGGGTTTGAGATGGGTTTAAGAGCTGTCTATTAATACGGGCCCTAGACATTCATATTTTAGACATGATTTAAATACAATTTATAAAGTTGCATAAGAAATTTTAAAACTTAAACACTTTATTTTTGTAATATTTGTGGCACATTAATTGATTATTTCATAATTGTTTATTTATAAAATTATTTCTTAATTAAATTTTTTAATTCTTTGTGACTGCACAAAGTAGGTATTATTATACTATATAATGCTTCCTTTATTTTCAAGTTTGAAGTGAAATAAAAATGGGTATTCAATATGAAAAGGAATTCATATTGATTATTCCTTAATTTCTGTGATACCTCTTCTTTTGTCTATACAAAAACTAAAAACTACAAAAGACAAAACTACATACAGTAAACACAAATTTTAAATATTAGGAGTAATTGTTAATTTCTATTAGTTAACGATTACTGCTTATTTTTAGCTCTATAAATTGAGTTTAATTCTTACAAATAATTTTATGTCTTGCATGTCTAACTTGATAAACGTCCACATTATTAAGAGGGAATCCTTCTGAATCAATTAAAGGATCGTTCATTCCTACACCATTCTAAAACATTTATCACAGTTACATTAAAAATTAAGCATGTTAGAATTAACTACCCTTGTTAATATCAATGTTAATGCTTTAATTTCATCTTCAATAGAGTCCTTTTGCTGCATCAATTTCAATACTTCTTTACGAATTTCATTAGTTAAATCCATATTTATTTCTATTTTGAAAATACTAATTATACACTAATTCACATTCATCTAAATTCTAATAACCTCTTTAATAAATCTTAAAACTGCTGTCAATTTTCTTTTAATATTATTTGACATAATGGTTTTCTAACCTAAACAGCAGTTGGTAGTTTTATATTTGATAGTTCGTTTGTCGCAAAATAGATGTCGTTAAATTATATGGAAAAAAAACTAAACTAGTTAACCGACTTTAATTCTAACCTAATTATTTTAGATTTCTTGTATAATGGAAGAAATTGAATTGAATAATAAATTATCCTCTTTAAATATCTCTAGTACATATCCTAACTTAAGCTACGAAAATAATAGGAATATGCAAGAAAACGTTATAGCAGAAAGTAAAAACGATATAAATACAAATACTGTGCGAAAATGGGTTTATCAGTTTGAAAAATGTAAAATATTACGTTGTTATTCGTATAAGTGTAAGGTGCCTACATTGGAAACAATACAGGAAGAATGGAAAGAAAAGTATGTTCATAAATGTAAAGGAAATTTTACTGCCGATTCACAAGTGAAATTTTTTCAAAATGAGAAAGTTAAGAAACGTAAGCTGAAAGCTAAAAAGATGTTGCTTTATAAACAGTTTCGTAAAAGCAGTAGAAAAATCGGTTTAAAAGAATTATTACAAAAATTAAATGGTATTGAATCAGAATAATGAATAACTACATAATTTGTAATTTATAATTTGGCTGTAGTTATTTAAGCGACAAAATTGATATTTGGGACTGGTTGTACAATAGCCGATTACTGCTAAATGTTAGTCAATCACAATAGAAATGATCGTCTAAACAATTATTTACATGTTATTTACATTTAGTGATGATCAGTTATTGTACAACCTACAAGTAGAATGATTCTTTGTGAGAATAAATCATAACATAATATATGTTTGTTTTACATAGTTTCACAACTATGAATTTATTTTCATATTTGTTGGGGATTTTAATTTTGTTGTAAAATAATAATAGTCTAATCGATTGTGATTTATTTTCTTTTAAATTTAAACAATTATTACATTTCTTATTTTATATGTATAATTAAAAAAAAACTAACATTTTTAAGTTATATCTATTTTCATGTATATTAACTCTGCTTGTTATATTCATTCAATTTTTATTGACCACTACAGAATACACTAAAACAAATGTATGTAATTGTATTGAAGAAATAAGAGAAATAAAATGTAATTTATAAAACATTACTTATATTATTTAGGAACATGAAGCATATATAATAGTATATCTGTTAATTGTTTTAATTAAGTATGAACTGTAGACATGTATGCTGCCTAATTTTGCTGTAAATACAAATCATAATTAAAAGTAAATCCAAAAGCAAAATAGTTCCAAAAAGATAGTCATAATTTTATGATTAAATTGAAACACTGACTATGAATACAACTCATTTGAGAACATTTAAATAAATTTGTTAAAGATTTAATCGCGTGTTAGCGTAATATTAGTTACTTATTAGGCTAAAATTCGTAATATAAACAAAAAAAAAGTTAAATATATGTTTACGTCATTTCCGGGTGTCGTATAAACAATAAAATCCCTAATGTGAATAAAGCAGGGATTTGTTAATTTATAAAGTTGTCAGTGATCTTTAGTAAAGCATCGTTTTGAAGGTCGAGATTGTTTTGCATAGTCATTTTAGAAAAACCGAAGAGAAAAATGGCATTAGAAGCATTATGTGGAATGCAAAGTTTTGATAACCATACTTTCAAGCAAGAAAATGTATTTCAAAATGACGTTCAAAATTATACGAACAATTTCTCGTGTAATATGAGTTTAGCTAAGGCTCCCAACGTTAACGTAACTGTTCCATTTACAATTAGTAGGATTTATGTTAATTTTATAATTGTTTTAACTTGCAGATTATCGATAACTTTTCGAAATTTTCAAAAGATGATAGTGGCCGTGAACTAAAAATTAAATTTGATCATGGCACCACTACCTTAGGTTTTCAATACAATGGTGGAGTAGTCCTTGCTGTAGATTCCAGGGCAACTGGTGGTGATTTTATAGGTTCACAAACAATGAAAAAGATAGTAGAAATCAACGATTTTTTACTTGGTAAATAATTTTACATGCTATGTTTAATTCGCTTGTCTTGTGCATCTTATGCAATATTTAAAAATGTGTTATAGGTACGTTGGCTGGTGGTGCAGCTGATTGTGTCTACTGGGATAGAGTATTAGCTAAACAATGTCGTATGTATGAACTTCGTAATCGTGAACGCATTTCTGTAGCTGCTGCATCCAAGTTGATGGCCAATATGGTATATTATTATAAAGGTATGGGTTTATCAATGGGAATGATGATTGCAGGATGGGATAAAAGGGTAAAGGATAAGTAGTAAGCGGCTTTAACGTATTAAGTAATTAATGTATCTATTGCAGGGACCACAATTATATTATGTCGATTCGGAAGGTACTCGTACTATAGGGAAAGCTTTTAGTGTGGGTTCTGGTTCAGTTTTTGCTTTTGGAGTGTTAGATTCTGGTTATAAATGGAATCTTACCGATGATGAAGCATATGAACTTGGAAGACGAGCAATTTACCACGCTACTCATCGTGATGCTTATTCTGGAGGAATAGTTCGTGTTTATCACATGAAGTCTACAGGATGGATACATATCGATAATACAGATTGTACAGAATTACATTACAAGTATAAAGAAGAGAAAGAAAAGTATAAAGAAGAAGTGGAAAATAAATTAAACGAAGTATAATAAAAATTACCATTATCTGTGCTTATTAAATATAATTTCCTGTTTATATATATTTTGTATTTTAACATGGGATAATTTGAAATAAATTATAGATCTTTCAGTTATATTTATGGAATTTCCCATGAATAATATTGCGTCGTAACACTTTTGTATCTGTTTCTTGCACATTTGTTGTCTCGTGTATATTAGACTAGTTAGTGGTTAGTCCCACAGGTCATAATAATAATTCATAATTCAAATGCTCAATGATTTTGTGTGGTCTCGATGTAACGAGTGATTATTTGCTGGACCAATTTAGCATTAGGAATCCATACGAAATTACAAATATTACAATTCTTATCGAAATAAAATCTGATTTTGCCAATTGTGCTGATTTAATTAGGGCATTTCCTACAATAGTTTGAACATCAATTACCTACCATAAATGTATTTGGAATGTTAGAAATGGCAATAGGATTTTGCGTGATATACCTACTTTTATACACTTTATACTTTCATTAAAGTAGGTAAACAATCTTTTATTTCGACAATTAGATGACAATTAAATTTTAAAGCTGAAAACAGACATGCGCTGGAAAACGATAGTTTGTTGTATAACAGTCTCCAGCGTAGTCGTGAAAGTGCACTGTAGAAAGAACGATAAGTGTAATAAAGCAAGTGATTCAGTTTTAAATATGGAAAAACTTCCCCAGCTAACTGAGGTACCGGCATTTCGAGAACTTCAAAACTATTACAACAATAAAGGATGTAAGATTAATATATGCGATGAATTTAAGAAGGATTCGTCGAGATTTCAAAAATTCAGGTGAGCTTATTTAGTTTTTGCATAAACGACTTTAACGACCTTCATTTGTCATTGGTCTTGAATGAATTAAAATTTCTTTTTTCCTATTATATTATTAGAAATAAGGTATTTTTTAATTTGTTTGTAAATAGGTACGTAAATTTGTATAAACAATCTAATTTTATGTATTTTAATATTATTGTTTGTTTAGTTAATTTATTTTGCAGTTTAAAAATTCCAACCCCTAACGATGGCGATATTTTACTCGATTATTCCAAAAATCGAATTGATTCAACGCTTATGGGGCTTCTATTTGAACTGGCTCGTGCAAGAAAAATCGAGACAGCTCGAGATGCTATGTTTGGTGGACAAAAGATAAATATTACCGAAAATAGAGCGGTGTTGCATATTGCCTTACGAAACATCAGTAATAAACCTATTCTAGTTGATGGGAAGGATGTGACTCATGATGTTCAAGGAGTTTTAAATCACATGAAAGAATTTACTAATGCCGTTCTCAGCGGAGTATGGAAAGGGTAAAGTTTATTCATACACACACATATTTAGATTTATAGAACATTTCTCAATAATCCATAATTACTAGTGATTTCCGGTAAATTACCAAGAAATAATTGTTTATATAGTGATTATCGGCTAACGAGAAATCGATCCTAAGTTACTCGTGCATTGTGCTGTGCAGTAAGCTTGTTTTAATAAGTACATTTAGGCTTAAATTGTAATTTTATTTATTTTCTATAGTATAGCCCACATAGCATGAGTACATACATTACATATCTAATGTATATTTATTCTAGAATTTTCAATATACATTATATATGCAATTATTATGCCACGTATATTTAATAGATATTTTATGAATATTCGTTTGTCACTAACTTGATTATCCATATAATATACTTAACGAATATTCATCAGATATATACACGTATATTAGATGTATATTTTTTATATATTTAATAAATACACACTAGATATTCATATGTATATCCAGTGTACTTTATTATGTAATGTATAAAACTTATACATTCAACATACTGGCATATTTATACACTGATGGATTTGAAAACAAGCACTCTCATCTCAAAAACTAAGTATATTAAAAATCATAATTTATAAAAATATCTTTTTTACAAAAATCAAAATAGGTATAATGCAATTTCTTAGTATGTATGATGTTCACGTAATCCATTCTTACGATGCTCGCTCATAGTCGGCTCTCGTTTCTCTACAAAATAAATAATAGACATTAAACATTACATGTGAACTTAAAAAAGTACCTTAATTTAATTTCATTTAATTTTTTTTCACTAGTCTTTTTTTTATTAATTCTATTATCTCAGAATCGCTTGTTTCGGTTGTGGAGTCATTTAATCGCACAGCATCTGAAGAGAAAAAAATTAACACAATATTTATTACATGAAAAATTAAGTATTTCAGCTGTATAGCGAGGTACAAGTGTAGTTGTAAAATAATTCACATTCACATATTAAATAGCATAAAAAGTGGCGTAGTTAAGAGCCCACACGTACATGGAACAATTTACTTAAATGAAAAACTTATATAGATAAAATTCTATAAACAAATACGGATTACCAATAAATATAAACTTGCTTACCTGAATCTCTCCAGAAAAAAGGATCAAATACTATCTAATTACCGCTACAAACTTAGAATCAAAGGATAAATATTAGAACTCGCCAACAAAACACCGTTTACCACTTTCGCGTTTATGCAATTAATGCTATTTTATCGAGTAGCATTGCCCTGCATCATACGACTCATATATTATGTGGTTATATTGTACACCAATTAAATTTATCATTCTATCAACTGCTGACAACTTATTACGAATTTATAAAAGTCGTTTTCGCTGTAAATTTCAAATTCTAAAATGCTTCAATCACAATATAAATTAATAATACATATTTCTATATATAGTACTAACAAACAAATAAGTATGTAATTGGTATACTAGGAATGATGTTAAAAGTTATTGCAAATTTAAATAAATTCATATTTTTATATTTAATTATATTTAGTATTTGTAACACACCGTAAAGCCTCTTAATTGAATGCCACCTCTAATAGACCGTCCTTCTTATGAATTCTTATTGTTATTCTTGTGTTTATTACGTTTCCTAATTACGATATAATCCTCATTTTCTTTCCACCAATAAAGTTTGCCTACTAGAAATTTTGACCAGCTAGTTGAAAAATAAAGTGCCACTCTCTAATTGAACCCCACCTCTAATAGACCGCCACTCCGGCAGAGGGGTTGAAAAATACATACAAAATCTGCATATACATATTATGTGAATATGTAATGTATTTTTATTTATATAAAATTTAGACACTAGACAATTTAATTTAAATTAAAAATTGGTAATATACTGTTATTGATGTACAATGAATATCTTCTTATAAACATGAAAAATACTTCATATATTTATATCCATGGCATATTCGTTCATGGATAAAATTGTAATGTATATTAGGAATATTCATTACATGTACATACAATAGTTACGATGTGTTTTATAAATTCGGAAATAAAATACATATCCATAGAATATACAATGCTATGTAGGAGTATTCTAGGAATTTTGAAAATATTTTGTCAGTATTTATTTCACATATAGTACACTCTTATACTACACTTCACGATCAGTATTTTGTATCTGATAGAACTATAACAGTGAAACTGGTATAGGCTGGAATTGCTCGGGACCGAAAAACTATATTCGTTTAAAACAGGTTCTGGCTTTTTCAGTGCCTCTGCCCGAGACGGAAAAAAGATGCATAACTCAGAAAATTAAGAAGGTACTTTTATATACTGTTTATATGTAAGAATTTTGACTTTTCCAGTGTCCGTCTTACACTGGTTTCTTACACAATATATACATACATATATTCTTGTTTAATATTTTACAATATTCTAGCTAAATAATTAAATTTAAATATATACAGTTCGAATAACTGTTTTAAAAGATGTACCAGTGTGCATAAACAGGTAGGCGTATAAAAAATACAGATACACTCAGGCAACTATATAACCAGAATTAATTAATAACAATAGAAACGTTTTCTATCGCATTCGATTATATTTATGTACATAAGACATTTGTAACTTTTCTATTAACTGAAATCCCTATATATTAGACACTTATTTGCATTTTTTGTTTTGTTTATATTTTATATTGTCATAATTGTTGTTTTATTTTGTTATAGTTTATATTTTTGTTTATGTAGGTGCAGTACATTATATAGTAATAGTGACTATAGAGTGTACATTATTTTTTTTCAAAGTGTTGTACCAATTTTTTTTTCACGAAACTTTTAGGAGTAGTAGTAGACATTAGTAGCAATATTTGACATTTTTTTGATGATTGTCACTCTGGCCAAACTGTAAAATTTTCAATTTTCAAAATTTCTCCATTAATTTTTTAATAGTTATTATTAGTCGAAACTAATAGAAAAAACATATGTTATATTGTGAAGTATTCTCTAACAATCTTTTTTTGATTTATGTTCGCAGCTATAGTAGTTTCGTAGATAAACGAATTTAAAAAATAGTTTCCCCGGTACATACTTTTTTGATTTTCTCAAGGACTACTGAAGGTTAGGGAGTAAAACGTGCATATATCGTTTCCTTATGACTTGCCAATGTAATAATATAGGTTGTTTCGTAGATTTCTTTGGGGGCCATTTTGCCATGCTTATCCGGCTATACCCTTTTAATTAAATTCAAGTAGATTATTCTTTGTTTAATAAAATAAATATGCTATATTATTTATGTGTCGTTTTAAATGTTGTTAACCTTCAACTAGGTATCTATTAACATTTACTACCTTCAAGTTACAAATTCTATTTTAAGAGATTATTGTTTACATAAATAGCTACCTAATATAGATATATAAAAGTTTAAGTATTAGTAAAAATGTTTCGTAATTAGAATAATTTTCATAAAAAAATTGTACGTTCCTTAATAACTACATTAGAAGAATGGCAATATTTTAATTAAACAATATCAAAATTATGGCACCTTAAAAATGTTTAATCTACAAGTTATTCGGAGGTATCTCGTATAGGGCCTTCAGGTATTACCCCTCCAGGTACCTATGCGTTGCCCTCTCGAGTTTACCTTGTTGTTCCTTTGATGTCTGGAGGTTCATGGATAGAGAATTTATAGATAGCACATTATTATATTATGTAGATACTTACTACAAAATAATATCTACTATTTAAGATACATATTATGCTAACCTTATTTGTTATAAATACGTAACATATACACCAGATTTTAATTAAAACCAATAGTTATACATTTTTATATTATTTTAGATACTCTGGGAAAAACATTACAGATGTTGTCAATATAGGAATAGGAGGTTCTGATTTGGGCCCTTTAATGGTAACCGAGGCTCTGAAACCATATAGCAAAGGATTAAATATGTACTTTGTCTCCAACATCGATGGAACTCATATTGCAGAAGTATTAAAAAAAGTTAATCCAGAAAGTGTTTTATTTATCATCGCTTCAAAAACATTTACAACTCAAGAAACAATTACAAATGCAATATCTGCTAAAGAATGGTTTTTGCAACATGCCAAAGATGTTAGTTTTTTGCAGTGTATATTATTTCGAAATATAAAATAATTTATTTTAGCCTTCTGCCGTGGCAAAACAGTTTGTGGCTCTCAGTACCAATGCCGCCGAAGTTACCAAATTTGGTATCGATCCTGCAAATATGTTTGGATTTTGGGATTGGGTTGGCGGTCGTTATTCTTTATGGTCGGCAATTGGTTTGAGCATCTGCTTGTCAGTCGGTTTCGATAATTTTGAACAACTTCTTCGAGGAGCTCATCATCTCGATAAACATTTTACTACGGCCCCATTGGAGCAAAATGTATGTTAAATAATAATTTATAAATGCGCTTTTCTCATTTACGTATTATTCAGCTTGTGAAAAAATTAGTCATTTTTGTAGTGAATTACTTATAGAATTATAGTAGGTATAGTTAAAAAGACTTTGACAAATTTAAAATGCATTTATGGATTATACCTAGATAAATTAAAAAAAAAAGAAAGTTACTATTAACACATTTAATGTCTACGATTATAATGAGTATGTTCCAAAATACGCCCTTTACGTAATTGGTAAAGAACATCGCGTCTTTGTTGAGTTTCGTCATAAACGTCTTGTTTTTCAAAATCTTCTATTTTTGCGAGTCTTTCTTTTGCTATATTACGAAAGTGTTCGGCAACATCTTCATCTTGCATCATACAGTGATTTATATCGTTTCGTTCTAATTTAAACACTTCAGTAATTTCGAGTGCAATTATATTTCCTACTTGTTGTTCTGGTATGTTTGTAAACATCGCTATTATTCCAAAGAATTCGCCGTCTTCGTAGTGGCAAAATTCTTTTCCCGATGGTAACAAGCAAGTTACGGTGCCAAAGGAAATGAAATATATATACTCCGATTGAAATCCCGCTTTTACGATAACGTCATTTGGTAAAAAGACTTCGTGTTTGAGAAAACCGACGATCATTCCGACAGTTGTTTTCGACAATCTTTGAAAGAGAGCCACTTTTTTGACGAGTCCTTTACAACTATGAAGAAAAATTTCATATCTCAAGTGTTCCGATAGAGTATTTAGAATAGCTTGTTCTTTAAAATAATGCTTCTGAAAGCGATTTTTATAATATAAAAGTAAACGACTTTGAATTTGTGAAGGTAGTTTATTTCTTTGCATGTATTCTAATAGTTGATTTATTAGTTCTTCGTATTTATTTTCGGAAGATTTTGCAGATTGTACCATTTCTAAAATAACCACTATTGTGTATGATGTGAAGAAAAAGCCACTTATCATTACAAAAGAAAACATGACTTGTTCGATTGGTTGCATAGTTATATATTTGCCATATCCGGCAGAAAAGAAAAGGCAAAAGGCACTTAAAAAGCATTCAGTGTATCGTTTGCCTATAGTAATATTTTGATTAGTTGGATGAATGTTTGCCATTACTAACCAAGACGAATTTGATATGCCAATAAATTCATACTCGAACTTTGGTATAATGTAAATTAAACATGCCCACCAATGTACGAAATAAAAACAAATCAGTATTAGAGAAATTATTTGGTGAGTTGCATCCTTCAACAGAAAAATTTCTGTTATTCGTCTAAAATAATCCAATGCAGTTTTCATTCTTACAAAACGTAAAATACGAAGGCTAGCAAATATTGTAGAATAAATTTTGGTATTATTTGTATAGTCCAAGAGTAAAATGAAAATATGGTGAAACGGAATTGTTCCAAAAAAATCAAAGAAAAAGTATGTTCTTAAATACTTTTTTGCAATTACTTTGGGTTGCAAAATAACTTCTTTAGTTTGAATGTTAGAAGTTCCTGTAATAAAACAGAGCACAATATTAGCTAACATAACTATATCTACTGCGAGATCCGTAATTCTCCAAATCTTGCTCTCACGTTTTATCATTGGAAAGTAGGCAGTAGTAAATGGATCTTTGAAAAATGCAAATAACCACAAGAAGCACATTATTATTTCGCATCTAATGCAGAACTTACTGAAAGGATGAATTATATAAAAATGCGAAGTTTTTATGTGACGTTTTCGTTCTGAATAAATTGCAGCACTGCTTCGAAAGAAAAATTTGCTCATCGAATTATCAGCTGTTACCATTATATTTTTATGAAATATTCTCATCCATCTTTTTATTTTACTAGCTTGGGGGGCCAATTGGGGTAAACAGCTATTTGATCCTCTTGCCAAATCACAACGATGAGTAGTTCCAAGTCGTTTTAATCCGGACATGATTTCTGTTTTTATCAGTTTAGCAATACTTTTGACACTTTTAGTAACTGCAATTGTTATAATTAATTTGTAATGACATGTTAGATCTCTGTTCAGTTCAGTTTCTTGGATTAACAAACATTTTATTTCTATTAAGGCTGTAGATTAGAACATACTTTTTGTGTTACCAGTTGCATTTGAAAACAACTGAACCGATTTGGCTCAAATTTTGTATCATTTAAGTAAAGGTTAATTTTTGTAATAAATTACTCATTTTTTGTTTCAAATCGGCATAGAACAAAGTAATTTTAAGAAATACAAATATGCAGTGTAATATTAAAGAGCACATGATATTATTAAAGAATAGCTAGCCTAAATTAAGATAGAAATACATACAGAGTAAAAAAATGCAACTGGAAATACGATTACTTAACAGATTTTAAATATAGGTGCTTCGTAATAAATGCTCCGATTGGAGATCTCACGGTCGACCTGCCGTTGCACCAATGAAATGTACGACAAGTTATGCTAATGCCACTAGCGGTAAAGTTGATCAAGCCCAATCGTACTACGTCCTTAATTTATTATTGTACTACTTAATTCTCTTTTAAACATTTATTAATTTTCAGGCTCCAGTAATTATGGCATTGCTAGGAATTTGGTATATCAATTTTTATGGTGCAGAAACGCAGGCTTTATTACCTTATGATCAATATTTACATCGTTTTGCGGCTTATTTTCAGCAAGGTGATATGGAAAGTAATGGAAAGTATATAACTAGAAGTAATCAAATTGTATGTTATTTAATTGATTTTTAATCGAAACATTAAAAGTGTTGTGTCTTAGGTAAATTATTCGACTGGTCCAATTGTGTGGGGTGAACCAGGAACAAACGGCCAACATGCGTTTTATCAATTAATACATCAAGGTACTAGAATTATACCTTGCGATTTTATTGCTCCTGCACAAACTCATAATCCGATTGGTGGCGGTAAACATCATACCATTTTATTGGCAAATTTTTGGCACAAACTGAAGCTCTTATGACTGGAAAAGATATAAATCAGGCACGTGCAGAATTGAAAAAACAAGGTTTATCAGGAGCGAATTTAGAAGATATTCTTCCTCATAAAGTTTTTCAAGGAAATCGTCCTACTAATAGTATTGTCATTAAAAAACTTACACCATTTATTTTAGGTGTCCTCATTGGTAAGAATTTAAAGTTAATTTTTGTAATTTTTAAATTTATTAACGCATATATTTTCAGCTATTTATGAGCAAAAAATATTTACTCAAGGTATTATATGGGATATTAATTCATTTGATCAATGGGGAGTTGAATTAGGCAAGCAGCTCGCTAAAGCTATTGAACCAGAATTAAAAGACGACAAACCTGTTTCATCTCATGATGCTTCTACTAACGGACTCATCAATTTTATTAAAGCAAATCGTTAAGATTGATAGATAACGTTTTAGCAACTGTTTTGTAAACTATAATAAATTATATGGTTAGTGGAAAATAATAAGATTTACCTATATGATTGTTAATGTAAAATTCATGTAATGCTTGAAATAAATCTTTGCTTTGTTTCTTACAGAAAATGCAACAATTGTTTACCTATTTTATTTTGTAATTGTTTGTTTTATATAATAAGTATATACTTAATATATAATATATTCTGTATAGAATTTTATACAACACACGTTTTTAGTTAGAATAATAAATACCCACTGATTTTTTTAAAGATTATATTTATGCCTTGGCATCATTATATTGACTAAGTTTTTGTTTGTTTCTGTGTAAATATAGGTGCCTACTTACTAATAATTACCTACAAATAAATATGATCTATCTTAAAATTCTGTTTTAGTAAAGAGTTAGGCCTTGATTCAGCTACTTGTAAGAAATATCCCGAGTTTCAAAACTTTTTTAAGTAGGTATTTACCTACTATAGTTTTAATTTTTAATTTTTCAGAAATGAACATTCATTTACGAAGAAATATCGGTTCTTAATTCTTTTTGGGACTTTTAATCTCTATCTACCTATATGCTTTGTAACTCGTTATCATCTAGAAAATCAAATGGATTTAAATTTTTTAAAGTTAGGCTGTTGACCGTGCTTTTGTTCAAATTCAACCTTTATTACTTGAAAAATATAATATGTATATTCAAATGTCTATTTCATAAACCATTTAGGATAGGGCAAATTGTTTTTTTTGCTTCCTGATCTTCTGATCTTCTACTATTGGGTCACCCTTTATACACATATAGGGCGATTCAACTATCAATGCAGATATTTTAGGAATTGATAGACCAATGAAAAATATAATATCTGCTTATGTAGATACATACCTCTCTTTAGTAATCAAACTGCTTGTGCGCAAGGATATTGCATGTCTGATTAGAAGACTTTTGATTGGCCGAATAGGGTGTGTAATGATTGCGCATGGACTACGACGTTTATGATTGACTAACGAGTTTCTTAACACATCACCGACTTATTTGATTGTAATGTTCAGCTTTCGTAACATTTAACGGTGCGAATTTATGCACTTTTTATAGTGGTAGTCGGAAAAAGAATTTATGAGCTGGCGATTTACTTGCTTTTGAATAATCTTTGAAAAATTAAAAAGTTAATACTTACGTAAAATGCAGACTAAAACTGTTGCTGTTGCGTCTGTACCAGACTATAAAAAATTAGAAATTTCTAAATTTTTCTTTGTATTTCCTACCTTTTTCTTGTCATCGTTTGTTTTCCCTCTATCGTCAATTTCCAGCGTATATTCTTCCGTTGACTGCGAACTTGCATTATTACGTACCTATACGGTTCATATTTTACTGTCTTTCACCAACCACTGAGATCGCGAAAACGAGCGTAAAATAAAATTTCGTTCACGAAATTAGACCGTCGAATGTTTGAGGGGAGGCCTAACTAAGACCCTAATCGAGTCCCTATCTAAGAGCCTAACCAAGCTCGATTTTCAAATAATTTGTACTAGAGCTTAAAGCTTAGAAAGATCCTATCTTTCCTCGTCGTATTAATCCTTTTAGCGAACACAACACTCGCGCACTCACACGCAAAAAGGCCTTATGAACCGAACGAGCACTCCTCGCACACGCGAATAATACGACGCCGTAATTTAAAATTCGAACTGCTGAAACAAACTACCGTTCTGTACCACTAACGCGAAAGATCTGAAACGGTTTTGCCGGAATTCTATATATAAATGCATTCGAGTTTATACGAGGGTACTAGGAAATCTCGTTTTATTTTAAAAACCTTCAATTCTTTGTACGCACTCCGATAAGCTGTGAAAGTAGAACGCGCCCATGTTTTATTAGTTGTTTTGTATTTTATCGGTCGCATAAAAATACTATTAAACTTTTATCTGGTTGATGGTTTGTAATAGGGAAATTTTCAATTCTTAAGGGCACACGAATAGTTTTTAAATTAAAAATAGAGTAAATTTATAATTCTGCGATATAAAGGCAGTAGATAGTGATTATTCAAATAATTTTACTCCATAAAAATATACATAATTTTAGAATAAATTTTCTAAAAGGAATATTTAAAAATTTTCGGTCATTATTTGCATTTTTTTATCAAACTTTACTACGACCTCTGAATAAATAACTGAAACGTGGTGGTATCGTTGTTACCCCGAAACAATTTTGAAGGTACTGCATCGACGTAAAAGTTCTTATAATTTTAAATTGATTTCAAAATAAATTATGTTTGTATATTGTAGGCACTACCTACCTATGTATTTTTGTATTATTGAATTGTTTTCATTTACTAATTTTTTTTTTAATATGTGACAAATATTTTGAAATAATATTCAAATACTAAATTTGACAATTATTATGGGACAGAGGTAATACCTATGATCAAAGTAGTGTACCTAATACTTGTGTACATAATGATCGAAGTGTTCGTTACCTTATTGGTCACACGACAGTGCACAAAGTTTTCTAAAACTTGTTCGCAATATTCTGTTTACTTTGTATGTATATAAAGTCGATTCTCCGTAAGAGAAATTTCAAGGGAAGATCCAATTTGCTTTACAATAAAGAGGTTTTACTGTAGAGAAATGGGTATAATAGGTAATGTATAACAAAAAGGGCAAAGTTGTTCACAGCGGTGTCTGCGAAATGATTGCGCGTTACTTGCGATCGAGAAGGGCAAAATAATGTATCTGGCATACCTCTGCATGCAATAATTTTAATTTAATTTGTAATTTTTATGAATAAACCCTAATAACATGTTTTAATCGGCATGCTTATGGATTTGACGTAATCGTGCTGATAATGCTGATTTCATTCCCTTAACTTAACTGAATCACACAGTATATATTAGTACATAATGGTCGTTTTAAGGAATAATTACCTATAGTTTTTCTTAAACAAATTCTTCACTATTCGAGGAAAACAAAATTAATCTAACGTAAGATGTGGGTGGTTAAAAGTTTTGTTAAAAGATATTTTTTATTAGGTAGGTTTTATTAGGTATTTACCTATAGCTTATCTAAATCTATATGATTTCACGTCATCAATACAAGGTTACTAGACAATGACGTTTCACAAAATGTTGTCACCTCGTACATCGTACTTCGACAGTTCTAATAAATTGTAATCTTTCTTTATACCACCTAATATGTGCGCAAGTAAATCATCTATAGAATATGTCACTTTTCAAACTTTAAACCGAATTACAAATAAACAATCTAGTAACTTTTTATTGATGACCTGAACATCATATAGGTTTGGATAAGCTATAGATTGTGAACACTATAGTTCTACAATTTTTGTACGAAACTAATACTTATGGCTTATCCAAACAAAGTGACATATTCTATAGATGATTTATTGCGACTAAAAAAACTACTTTAGAACTGTAAAAATACGAGGTACGAGATGACAGCACTGTGTGAAACGTCATCATCTAGTAACATTGTATTGATGACGTGAACATCATATAGATTTGGATAAGCTGTAGGTATATATTTTACTAATGAAAGTCAAAAATCGATCATTTTTATAAGCACTATCGACTATCTACTTATGATAGAATTAATTTAACGAGACACATAAAAAGTTTTGGTAAAAATTAAAAAAAAAAACAAACACTCGTCGTTACCATTGCTGTTAATTAACTAAGTATTCATTAGCACATCGTAAATTTTTTATTACCATCTGAAAGATACTCTACAAGTTTATCATTTAAAAAAGGAAAACGAAAATCTAACTAGTGGTTCTTGAGGTATACCGGCAAAAAGTTTAAGTGGTGGTGGCCAACTTCATGTCTTCATAACTTCTGTCCGCGTATGAATTTTTTTGCGTTCCTTGCCTGAAAATAGGTAGGTAGGTTCTTAAGTAGGTTTAACGATGTACAAATTTTCATATTCGCATTAAAATGTGCAGAGTAATTTTCCTATGCTATAAAATTTTCGTCAATTGACGTTGCAGAGTAAACTTTGCGAAGTTGGTACGTCGAAACTTTTGACTTTACAGAAAAATTATAAGTTAATTATAAATTATAAGAAGATTCTGCGGAAAAGATTTTTAATGACACCATTTTTCCACGATAGCGACTCGAGCTCAACAGATCGAGTTCAGGACTTTTAGTATGTTAAACAGCATGTCCTAATGAACATCTCTGCCAAGTTTCAAAACTGTATTAATTTTTTCCGTCAAATTTTCTTATTTGACTGGACTAATAACGTTAATATCTATAAAATTATTTTTTATTTAACAATAATGTTTGAAATTGTTTATAAATGTTAGCGAATATAAGTATAAAGAAGAAGATAAATATGTATGAAGATAATAATTTCTTATCTTTAATGCAATTAAAACACGATATTAAATATAGGTGTAAATACCCACCTGTGCAACTGGGAACGACTGCATCTATTTATTACTTATGTATTTAAAGTACAATCTAAATTTAAACGCACATAATATTCTTAACATAGGCAGATATGTACTACATACCTCCATACGTATTTACTTGGTTTCTATATAATATGTAAGCACAAATATTATGTAGATAATGCATATATACCTCTATGTCTATATTTGTTTCTACATTCCAGGTTATTTTTATTAGAAATGTAAAAATCTACAGTTTGAACTGCACAATGAGTCAATCTTTTACTGTTTCTAGCAACTATTTTATAGCTACTTTGAACGTCTCGATTAAATTTGTTATAATAAGTTGGAGGGATCTTTCGCAATTATTTTTAGATAATTATTCGATCGATTAATCTCGAATAAACGAACGTAGGTAACCTTTAAAATAAAATCAAAACGTGATTTAGCAGTTTACGATATTGTTTTTAAATAAAAATTAATATGTGCACACGGTAATTTATTAAACTAACATAAGTATAGTTTATCGAGTACCTACTGTAAGATAACCTTTAATCTTTTGATGTCGATTTTTATTTACAGTTAATTGTCTAATAGCCTACAATTAGTGTGCGACAGAAACATAGAAATTCTATAGATGATTTACTTGCGTACATAATTAGGTGGTATAAAGAACTACAATTTATTAGAACTTACAATACGAGGTACGAGATGACATGCACTGTTAAACGTCATCATCTAATAGACATTGTATTGCACCTGTACAAGTTGAACATCATATAGATTACTGATAAGCTAAGGTACGTATTTTACTAATGAAAGTCAAAAATCGATCATCTTTATAAGCACTGAGTTCACTATCTATTATGATAGAATTAATTTAACGAGACACATAAAAGTTTTGGTAAAATTGAAAAAAAACAAACTCGTCGGTTACCATTAGCTGTTAATTAACTAAGTATTCATTAGCACATCGTTAAATTTTTATTACCGTCTGAAAGATACTCTACAATGTTTATCATTTAAATAAGGAAAGCGGAACATTTAACTAGTGGTTCTTGAGGTATACCGGCAAAAGTTTAAAGTGGTGGTGGCCAACTTCATGTCTTCATAACTTCTGTCCGCGTATGAATTTTTTGCGTTCACTTGCCTGAAAATGTACTGATCTAAATAAAGTAGGTTTAACGATGTACAAATTTTCATATTCGCAACCTAACAGAAATGCAGAAGTAATTTTCCGTATGCTTTAAATTTTAACGAATCAATTGAAAACGTTGCAGAGTAAACTTTAAAAGCGAAGTTGGTACCGTCGAAACTTTTGACTTTATATAAAATTATAACGTTAATCTATCAATTATAAGAAGATTCTGCGGATAAAGATTTTTAATGACACCAATGTTTTCCACGATAGCGACTCGGTAGCTCAATTAGATCGAGTTCAGGACTTATAGTATCGAATTAAACAGCATGTCCTAATGAACATCTCTGCCAAGTTTCAAAACATTAAAATTTAGAATTGTATTTAAAGTTATCGAAATATTTGTTTATCTTGACTGGTACTAATAATCGTTAATATCTATAAGAATTATTTTTATTTAAGAATAATGTTTGAACCTATCAGTTTATAAATGTTAGCACTATAAGTATAAAGAAAGACAGATAAATATGTATTACAGATAATAATTTCTTATCTTTAATGCAATTAAAACGTACGATAGTTTATAGAATTAGTTGTAGGAAAGATACCCACCTGTGCAACTGGGAACGACTGCATCTATTTATTACTTATGTATTTAAAGTACAATCGTAAATTGTCAACTGCACTATGTTCTTAACATAGGTCAGATATGTATCTAGCGGATACGCTAGCACAACATTTTTAAATTTTGCGCGATGTGGTTGTGGATATTAAGAAAAATTAGGTATATTACTTGACGCCTAGTAAGTACATATATATTTTTATATTATTATTTGAATATCTTTCAGTTAAAAGAAATGAATTTAGTATCTACAGGTTTGAACAACGAGCTATGAAAGTCAATCTTTTACTGAAATCTGAGCAACTATTTTATAGCTACTTATGCAACGTCTCGATTAAATTTCGTTATAATAAGCTTGGAGGATCTTTCGCAATTATCTTGGTTAGATATTAATTCGATGGCATGGTAATCTATAAAACTGGTAACCTTTAAAATAAAATCAAAACTATTTTATTGCAGGCTTTACATATTTTATTTGGGATAGCAAATTAAGTAACAACTTGTAATTTAATTAAATTTTAAATAAATATTTATAGTACCTACGTATTATATACTTTATCTTTGATTCGACTTTATTTGCGTTAATTGCTAAAGCCTACAATTAGTGAATGTACAGAATACATAGAAACATGGTAAATTACATAATTGTAAGTATTTATTACTAACATAATGATTTAGTAAAGTATTTTTGCTACCTATAAAAGTTCAAATATTATATAGAATGACGTTTTATATATGATTTTTAAATGGTTACCTTATGTAATATCTAAGTTAATTTAATGCGGTAATTAGTGATATTTAACTATGTTAATTTTTACCTTGCATTTAATAAAAATAATGTATAGCAGACATTTAAATTTTTGTTTTTAAATTTCCATTCATTAATTTGTCAGTTTATCTTTTAATGGATTTATCGATTAAATAAATATTTTAATTCTACTCAACTACAGAAATAAGATTTAAGTTGAATTTTCATTTTAACAACAATTAAACATCTACACACAATTTAAAGCGGTGTACCTATCACTTTATATATACATCTAAGAGTTTCGAAGTTTTCAAGATTTTTCCTTAAAATGTTTGAGATAGGTCTAATTACATAAAATTAATACGTCGATTGTAAACAAGTCGTAAATTTACTTTAAAAAATAAATTATTAGGTTTGTATTTAATAGTTACTGCGAAAAATTTTTTATCTTTCAAGGTGAAAACAAATTAGATTTTATTGTAAGAATGTTCCTATATTATATTACCATTGTATTAAACAGTTTTGTTTACAATAGGGCTTGCAAGACGATATTTAAATGAGAATTAGTTGTAGGAAGATAAATACGTAATGAAGTATAAAATTATCAGCTTTAAGAGGTAAAACGATAAATTGCAATGTTGTTTAATCACGTAAGTGGAACGCTGCACAATTTTTAAATTTGCCAAATGTTGGACTATCTAAGGAAAAATGTATGGTTCAATATATTATTTGGCTTATAAGTAAAGCATTACTACTTATTTATTATGTGTTGAATATCTTTCAGTTAAGAATGAATTTAGTTTCAGGTAACACGAGCTTAAATATTTATAGAAATTATATTAATAACGATTATGCAATGTTATTTCTTACTTTATTTAATTATTTGGTTAGTATTTAACGTTGCATGTTTTTAAATTGTTCCGCATTATAAAATTAACATTATTTCTATTGAAGCTTTTTTATTATTTGGATAAATTAATTAAATACTTTGTATTTAATTAATTTTTAAATAAATTATAACAAATTTTACCTAGTAATTTAGGTATACGTTACTACTTTATTCCAATTTCGTTTTCTAAGCTATTACGTAATGCAGATAAAATGGTATACATTAATGATGATTTACACAACATAACAGATAAATTAGGAATGCTACCTGTAAAATTGACATATAATAGAATTGAGTTTTGACTTTAAATCCTTGTTTCTATTATGTACAGTAAATCATTTATATGAATATGTTTTACTTCAATTTTAAACCGAATTATACAATAGATACAAATTAGTATTTTTATTAATATGAATTGTCATCATTATTTAGGATTAGCCGTATATTCTTTTTACTGTAATTGAATCTATTTAATTAGATTTATTTCAATACTAACCACTTAACATGATAATTAAAATTATTTTTAAATTTAATATGCTAAATTTCATTAACAACGTAGGTAATATATCAATCATTAATTGAAGTTCAATTCTTCGTAAGGTCGGTTCGTTAATCTGATTAAAACAGGTTTAAAAGGTAAAAATAATAAAGATAAATTATGTTTGTTTATTAACTGCTAAAAATTATTTACAGTGATAACAAATTATTTATCTGGATTGTAATTATGATAATATTTAAGTTTATATCTATTTTAGTCAAAGTATAGTAGATTAATAATTTTAATTTGAAATTACGTGATACTTATTCTTACTAACTTAAGTTATGCCATTTACCTAGATATTAAGACGGATACTGATAAGTCGACAAGTAGTCTAAAAATGATATAAAATAATTACCTATTGCGAGTATCGGACGATAGAGTTAGTGTCGGATGTATATAATTATGTGTATGTTTACATAATAAAACATTTTGTATCGACATTCTTGACAATTATTTACTTAAATACCTACATAGTAGGTATGTATTATAATTTCTAAATTATTTTTCGGCTTGTCGGCTGAAATGTTGGATGTTCTATGGTAAACGTAGCTTAATAAAGGAAATTTTATATCAAGAGTGCAACGTATGTACTATGTAAGTACATAGTTACATAAGAAGTTATCGATAAAACTAAATAATTATAAATATGTCAACTTTTTGCGATTCGCCGTATCATACGTTATGAAATTTGCCTTACTAACCCATTATTTTTATGAATGACTTGCATTTGTCGAGCCTATCAGTTGTGCCTATCTTTGTATCAATTTTGATAGGTATATTTATTATCATTTTTTATTTCGAGTATTGCTATTGTTATTCAACACAATAAAAAAATTATTAATTTATATTTACTATTGTATGTAAATACAGATATTCGTCGCATTGCGCAATTTATTTAAAAAGAAGCATTTGGTTTTGTTTACTAACAAAGATTATTAACTTTGAATTGAACCGATATCTTCCGGGTCCCGTCGTGTTCATCCTGAATTTTATTATTCTTCGACGTTTCGCTGTTCATGCTGCCAGATTCTTTAGTAGGCAATTATTATCTAACTAGAAACGTTTTTAGGAAGGTTGTTTACGTTATTTGACCTTTCGATATCTTCTGAAGAAGCTAGGGTAGCACGGGCAGCGAAATGTCAAGGAGTATACATATGATACCTACCTATAAGGTAAGACCGGGACAGACCACGCACCTTCTCAAAATAGTTGACAGAATCGTATCTATACAGATTCGGAAAGATCTCGTTGCACCTCTGGAGATCATTCTTGTAAGTGATTTCAATCTAACATATTAGAATCGCCAGACTTACGTGAGATTTTTCCGATTTTTGTATAGTAGCTTGATGGGGTGGAAAACTCCAAATTAGGCAATTGGGGCAAGAGATTGCCCCTCAATGCCCCTCGAGTAAGACGACATATTCTCTAGTATGGGAGAGACGGCTAATAGAAATTCTATCTGTAAAACTGTACCGAAATAGAGAACAAAATATATTAAAAAAATATAGGATGTAATAAAAAAAGGTGGGCTGACTATACACAAGCTACTTCTACGACTAAAAATAAGGAAAAAAGTTACGTATACTGTATACTGTATAAGTTACTGCATACGTCACTTACTAACTGCTTTGTGTTGTTAGCATTAGCGGTGGTCTTGTTGCATTAGAGAGCGAAATCTGTAGTCTGCTTCGCCGCGTCGTCAGTCCCGGTTTTTTTACCTTATAATTCACAACGAATATGGCGGACCCCGGAAGATAGGTGTAGATAGGTATTATTTCAACGGACAACGGCCGTGAAAGTCTGAATTGAAATCCACGATTAACTAAATTAATAAAACGCTTTAGTATCCTAATTTGTATTTCCAAGTATTCAATTACTTAATTAATTTATTTGACATTTAGTAGATTTTGAAGCACGATTTGATTATAAAATATACTTATATGTAACTACCTATAAAGTATGACATGTATATGAATAAAATAGTAATTTATTATTAATACTTACAATTATTTAGTATTATTAGTAAGTATGTATGTCTACTTATAGGTTTCATCATTAATAAAATAATAACTTTTGAAAAAATAGTTTTGTTTTAAATATTAATTACTTGCCTAATTGTTTTTGGAACATTCGTGAGTGTTTCGTAAATATTTTATTAACTTATTGCATCAGTTTTATAAGTATGTGTTATATGTATAACCGAAAACTATGATTAATCGTGTTGAGAATAGGAAATTTACCACTTGCCTTATCACCGCGACCCTATTTTATTTGTTATCGGACACGTAACCATAGTGTTATATACAATTATAATAATTAATTCAAAAAATATTTGAAGTGCATGTGATGTGAATGATGTAGAGTGATATGAACTAAACATTACTATTTCACAAGGAAATCCTAGTTAATAAGTTTAGTGCTAGAGTAATAATATTATTCCATGTTATAATAAATTATCTAAACAACTATTTTTGATACTTACAATTAGTGTTATTTCAAACAGGCCGATTAAGGTGAATTAATTATACGCCAATAAAAATAATTCAATTATAGCATTACTTAACTATTTTTCATTTTTACTAATAAATTAAGGAAAAATTGATGATTTGTAGTCAATAACAATCTGACGCCAATCGATTTAATTTATATCTATCGTAAAATAATAAGAAGCACTAAAACGATTACAACTTGGAGTGCCACGAATATTTTATAGTTACAGTATAGCATTCGTAGATTATCCTTAATACGTGATATATCTTTACGTTTAAACCAAAATACAGATCTAATTCTTTAAGGTAAGATTTTGAATTTAATTCCGATAAATAAGTAATTTTATTATACGAATAAAATAATGAAATAAAATGCAAACTATTAAAAATATCGTACCTATAAATAATATTAGAAATTATCTAATTATTATTAGTTCATTAAAATTCGTTGTTGAAAAGAACGTTAAGAAAACTATTAAGTAGACATATTATGTTAATTATTCGGTAGGTACCCAGTATAATAATATCTATAATATATTGTAAAAAAGTGTTTATTTAAAACGGTAAAAATTATTCTAAAGTAAGTATCCTTCAGAAATTAATTAATTATTGACCTTTACCTATTATATATAGTACCACTATGTATTTACAATTTTTATTAACTTTTATTTTAACATTCGATATAGGAAGGTATCGCAGAAATTGTTATCAATTCATCGTTTCATTGTGTATCTACAATTTTGAAATTAAATTCAGTACCTACCTAACTGGTAGATAATATTAGATACTATCGTTATTGTTTGGTCACATTGTTTACGTTAATATTTATAAGTTAAGGTTAATTTTTTCCTAATCGGGCAGGTGTTTAGGTGCAATTAGGTGTTTGTAGGTCAATCTTAAAATATAGGTAAAGGACTTAATTACATATTTAAAACGGGGATTTGTAAAGTTGGCATTTTGTTAATGTAATTTCCACTTTAAATCAATATATACATAAAAATCTTGGACGATAATCGTACCTGTTTGTAAAGTGTGCGTTTATTGCGTATGTATTTGTATTTATCATAAAAGCGTCTATTACGAATTGAACAACTGAAGATTTTTTTTGAAGGTGTTTCTAATTTCGCTTTCTTTAACTTTAGTTTCAATTTTAGGCTAATCAAAAATGTCATTTACAGCCTTTAATAAAAAAACAAGAAAACGGAGAAATAATTTGAAATTCAAATTATCGATGCTACATTATTAATAAAATATAACCGTCTAAGCATAATAGGTAAGCATAGGTATTTTATTATATGGCATCGTAATAGATATTAATTTTCTCTAATATTTGATCGTTTTTTTAGCAGAACATGATATTAAATCAAGGAAAGTTTCAATTTGCCATCGATCGCGGTGGTACTTTTACCGATTTATTTGCTAGATGTCCTGGCGGAAAAATTCGCGTTTTAAAGTTGCTCTCCGAGGATCCTCAACATTATATCGATGCTCCTACTGAAGGAATTAAACGGATTTTATTGGAAGTTAGTTTTTTTTTTGTTTTTGTTTTGTAAATAAACAAACAATGACTAGGTTTTCTTGTTTGCCAAGGTTGTTGTTATAACTTATAGAACGTATAGGTATTTTTTAGAAATATTTTAATTTATTTAACGCAAGATAGACATTTTGTAAATATGTATTCGATATTGTTGAATATAGGAAACTAAAAATGGAGTTGATTCAAAGGGCAATATTGATAGTTCCCTAATAGAATGGATAAGAATGGGAACAACAGTTGCCACAAATGCGTTATTAGAAAGAAAAGGTGAAAGGATGGCTTTAGTGGTTAACAAGGGTTTTCGTGATATATTGTTAATTGGAAATCAAGCTAGGCCCAGTATTTTTCAATTGGTAAGTTAGATTTATAGGCACATATCTATTCTTCTATCACATCTATTTATTGTTTTAACTTACCTACCTTTTAGAGAATTCAAAGACCCGAAGTATTATATAGTGAGGTTATTGAGGTAAATAGCAGGGTTATACCAGTATTGGCGGATAAGTGTCGGTTGCGCGAGCAAACGACAAAGTGGAAAATTGTAGAGGGGCAAACGGGAGAAAAACTTTATATAATACGCGATATATATGTCGATGAGGTACGAAGAGATTTAAAACGTATAAAGAATATGGGAATTAACAGTATCGCAGTTGCTTTAGCTCACAGTTATATATATGCCGATCATGAAATACGAATTGGAAAAATTGCGAAAGAATTGGGTGCGTTACCGTTTTATTCAGATTTTGGCATTATGTTTTAATGTTTTTATTATTTAAGGATTTACTCATGTTTCTCTTTCTCACGAAGTAATGCCTATGGTTCGAATTGTGCCTAGAGGTTTTACGGCTTGCGCGGACGCCTACTTGACGCCTCACGTGAAGAAGTACGTCCAAGGGTTCGTTAAGGGTTTTCAGAATAATCTGGAGGGAACTAGGGTACTTTTCATGCAAAGTGACGGTGGATTGACGCCTATGAACAATTTTAATGGCGCTAGAGCTATATTATCGGGGCCGGCTGGAGGTGTAGTAGGGTATGTATTAAAATATTTATCTACTTTTTTATGCAAGCGTGTAGTTAATATTAACAATTCAGGTATGCGGTGTCGACATGGCAAAAAGAAACCGATTTACCGGTCATAGGCTTCGATATGGGAGGAACGTCAACTGATGTTTCCAGATTTGCCGGTAAATATGAACACGTTTATGAAAGCACGACGGCCGGTGTAACGATTCAAGCACCGCAATTAGATGTTAACACCGTAGCGGCCGGTGGAGGATCTATGTTATTTTTTAGGTATAGAAATATAATTCGGGGATGTTCAAAATATACCTACTTAAATTTTTAGATCTGGTATGTTTGCGGTGGGTCCAGAATCGGCTGGCGCACATCCAGGCCCAGCTTGCTATAAAAAAGGAGGCCCTTTAACGGTAACGGATGCAAATTTGACTCTAAATCGATTATTGCCGGAGTATTTTCCATATATATTTGGTCCAAACGAAGATGCCCCCTTAGATAAAATACAAACCTCCAAACAGTTGGAAATATTAACAAAAGAAATTAACGTATTTTTGAATGCCCAAAAACCGAACGAAAAGGTGAGTAGCACTGCGATGCTCGGTAATTTTATAAATGTTTATATACCTATCAAAGTAAATAAAATTAGATAGTAATGTCAACTGAAGAAACGGCTATGGGTTTTATCCGTGTTGCGAATGAAGCAATGTGTAGACCTATAAGAGCTCTTACTCAGGCAAAAGGTTACGATACAGCCCAACATGCGTTGGCTTGTTTTGGTGGAGCAGGAGGACAACACGCTTGTGCCATTGCCAGATCTTTAGGAATGTGTACCGTGTTTATCCACAAATACGCCGGTGAGCGTTTATAAATTTTAGTTTTCTAGATAACAGGCATTGCTATTCATATGTATGTTATATGTTACGTACCAAGCTAGAAATTGTACATTTCGCACACTGCACAGCGATTTTTGTGACCAAGCGCGAAGTGCACAAGTCGTTTTGTACGAAGTTACAAATTATTGCACTTGGTACAGCGAATCTTGTCTGTTCGCACTCTGTAAAGTTTTATTGTACCAAGTTGTTAATTTTAAACGCATATTCAACTTGGTACAATAGTTCTTGTACAAAGTCGGGAATAAACATTTTCGAAGCGCCTGTAGAGTTTTATACTAACCGGTTGGCTATCCTCAAGTCTCTATTCCGCCAAATTACAATAAATATTTATATCTACCCTCAGTTTATTAAATCCGTAACGTCGTAGGTGTTTGTTACGGAAGCGTAGAAGGGCCACAAGGGGCTAAAATTCGTTCGTTGTGTTTAGAAGTGGTAGGTAAATACTTCTATTTTAGAGATTATAAAGCGTGTTTCACATTTACTATAGTAAAAGTTGAAAATTAAAGTTCAACTGAATTCCATCAAAGAACAATGAAAATATGACACGCGTTATTGTTTTTCAACGAAAAAGAGCGAAGAAAGATTTTTTCATGTTCGTTTTTATACAAAAACTAAATTATATTTACTAAACATGGCATAATTGAAATTTCAAAGACACGAAACGGATTTTTACATCCCTAAAATGGATTAAAAATAAATGTCAAATTACAATGACCGAAATAAGAATGAGGATAAGTTTGGCACAGCTATGAATTACACTTTACAACTCTGTAGGTATAGCCTGCCAATATTTACTTCGAGCTTTGTTCAAAAACTGCCGCACCAAGTTGAATGTGGGTTTGAAATTTACAACTTGGTACAATAAAACTGTGCAGAGTGCGAACAGTACAAAATTCGTTATACCAAGTGTAATAATTTGAACTTCGTACAAAACGACTTGTGCACTTCGCGCTTGGCACAAAAATCGCTGTGCAGTGTGCGAAATGTACAATTTCTAGCTTGGTACGTAACATATATACGTATCTACTTTTATATTAGATAAATAGCTAGGTAAACAAAATTACTTTTAGTAGAATTTCCGCGCTGACCAATTGGATATTGTTTATCGAAAAAGAAGCAACTGTCAAATTTTAACAAATTACGCAAATCATTCAAAACGGTTAATAAGATAAGTGATAAGTGACATAAGTGATTTGAACAATTTTTTTAAATTTGGCGCTTACGTTTTCTTCATTTTTGATAAACACTAATCGATTTATACATTTATACACGGGTACTTAGATTTAATAAAATAACTTCACCTTTTATCGATATAGGTATCCTTTCGGCTTATGGAATGGCTCTCGCCGATGTGGTGCACGAAACGCAAGAACCATGTGCTAAAATATATAACCCCGATAATTTTTCTATATTCGATGAACGATTAGATTATCTTTGTAAGCAATGTAAAAATGCATTGCGCGAGCAGGGATTTCCAGAAAATGATATAGTGTTCGAAACTTACCTTCATATGAGATACGATGGAACCGATTGTGCTCTTATGTGCGGTCCTTCGATTTCTAACGTCGGGACTAAACGTGGTGACTTTTTAAAGACCTTTTTAGAAAGGTATAGAACAGAATTTGGATTTACGATAAGTGGAAGAAGTGTAATTGTGGACGATATAAGAGTAAGAGGAATCGGTAAAAGTACTATTCAGAGTGAGATTCAACAATTACCTACACATACAGAACCCAAACCAGAAAAATGCGTACAAGTTTATTTCGAAGGCGGTTATCAATTTACGAACGTGTTTTTATTGAAAAACTTAACTCCAGGCCAGATTATTTATGGACCGGCCATAATTATAGATCAATTGAGTACGATATTAGTCGAACCCAATTGTACGGCCGTTATTACTAATTACGGTGACGTTAAGATCACAATAGGAACGGGCAAAATACAACAAATTGGTTCAGAGTTAAATTCCATACATTTAAGCATTTTCGGTCATAGATTCATGAGTATAGCTGAACAGATGGGAAGGTACCGCTTAATACGTTTTGAATGTTTTACAATTTAAAATTAATTACATATTTCTATGTTAACAGAATTCTTCAACGTACTTCAATTTCAACAAACATAAAGGAAAGATTAGATTTCTCCTGCGCTCTATTCGGACCCGATGGTGGATTAGTTTCCAATGCTCCTCACATTCCTGTACATTTAGGAGCCATGCAAGAGGCAGTACAGTATCAAATTAAAACGAGAGGGTTTTTTAATGAAGGAGACGTAATATTATCGAATCACCCTAGCGCTGGAGGATCACATTTACCAGATTTTACAGTAATCACTCCTGTATTTTATAAGTGTGTTATACGAAGTTTAGAAGTATCGTACCTATTTTAAATATAAACTGTTTTTACTTACAGAAGCAGAAATCCAGTGTTTTTTGTGGCAAGTCGGGGCCATCATGCCGATATAGGAGGAATAACGCCAGGATCGATGCCCCCGCATTCCAAGAGTTTAGATCAGGAAGGAGTAGCTTTTAAGTCCTTTGTTTTGGTAGAAAAGGGCAAATTTCAAGAGACCGAACTTACTAAACAGATTTTGGAAGCCGGAGGAAGAAACGTAAATGATAACATCTCCGATTTACGTGCTCAAGTGGCCGCCAATCAAAAAGGAATATTATTAGTAGGGGAATTGATCAATCAGTATGGGTTGGATGTTGTACAAGCATACATGAGCCACATACAAACTAATGCAGAGGTTGCAGTAAGGGATATGTTAAGAGAAGTAGCTAGAGATACATTGCAAAGAACGGGCAAGTTCGTTCTCGAGTCGAAGGATTTTATGGACGATGGATCACCTATATGCTTGAGGCTGACCTTAAATGAATGTGAAGGTTCAGCTGTGTTTGATTTTACGTATGTATATATTAGATAATTATTTATAAATTACCCAAATACCTAAATTTAAAAATATAGAAGTCGAATTGCAAAGGTGAATCTTGCGTCATATCGAATGTGCCGAATCTATAATCACGATACAAACGTTTAACATCCGTCTTTGTTAAATTCATAAATCGATGACGCAGTTATCTTCTTTGACGATTCAACTATTATATCTTTATTGCATAAAATACCTATACCGTATTTTCTTTTTTATTTTAATATAATATTATGTAGGTATTAGTGGTACTTATATATTAACTAGTTATACGTGCGTGAATACATTTTAGTGGTACCGGAGCAGAGGTTTGGGGTAACTGTAATGCACCAAAGGCTATAACTTTATCAGCTATTATATATTGCCTTAGATGTATGGTTGGATATGATGTACCTTTGAATCAGGCGAGTCTTATTTAAAATATTTTTTAATTATTTCTTTATTTTTATACAAGTTGTTCTTTTTTTAATTTGTGCAATTAGATATCTATATCTATACTCGGTAGTTTAAAAAAATACTTATAAAATGTTTACACATATCCGTGACAGTAAATTGTTAAGCATCTAATTGATTTTCAGTTTTTATTTTGTATAACGCACCTTTTAGGGTTGTTTAACTCCAGTTGCAATAGTTATTCCTAAAAGATCTTTATTGGATCCAAGCGAAACTGCTGCAGTTGTAGGTGGCAACGTTTTAACGTCTCAACGAATTGTCGATGTCGTTTTGAAAGCATTTCGAATGTGCGCTGCTTCTCAGGGTTGCATGAATAATATTACGTTTGGTAACGAATATTGGGGTTGTTATGAAACTGTATCGGGTGGTAGTGGAGCCGTAAGTATTTCTTAAAAGATTATTAAATAATATTATGTAAGATAAATATATAGGGGCCGACGTGGCACGGCTGCTCTGGTGTTCATACACATATGACGAACACTCGAATTACGGATATCGAGATCGTAGAGAGACGTTATCCTGTACATTTAAAAACTTTTATGCTTCGGGATGGATCTGGAGGTGCTGGAAAATTTAAGGGCGGATCTGGTGTTATTCGCGAATATCTCTTTAGAGCTCCATTAACTTTGTCGGTTCTTACTGAAAGAAGAGTTTTGCAACCTTACGGTTTAGAAGGTAATAAGACCTGCAATATTACTATATATTATTTCGCTACCAAAGATTTCTTTAATATATACGTTTCAATGATCGTTGCAAAAAATAGAATTAGATAAGTAAGTGAAAATTTATTTAAAATGTTGCAATTTTAGATTCGTAGTAGAATTTAAATTAAAATAGGCAAATAGGTAGATAATTTTGTGTCATATACGTAATCTTCAAGTTTGGAGATTATTTATTATATTCTCACGAAGGCAAAGGGAAGAAATTGACATAACTACACATTGTATACCTACCTACGTATACATACTATATTATTTCTTAATTATTTGCTATATTACAGGTGGCATGTCCGGAGAAAGAGGTTTGAATCTTTTGAAAAGAAAAGATGGAAGAACGATAAATCTGGGTCCTAAAACGACAGTTCCTGTACAAGCTGGGGTGAGAATTGGTATTCATTTAGTAACATAACTTAAGTAGATACATATCTATATTGCAAATGTAAGTACATGTATATTATTGTATATTACTTGGTACATTGTTTGTCATTTTAAAGTTTAAAGTTTAAAGTTTATAAAAATCTGATGATAACATAATTTTATCTTGTGCACGATACACGGAAAATTATTTTCAAGACCAACATTAGAAGTTTATTTATTTGAAAATTAAAATGTCTTTATCGCGAAAAGTTATATTTTCTTCGTACTGATCTTTTTACAAACGTATAGTACCGAAACTTTCTAGTAGGTAGGTAGGAGGTAGGTTCCTATTATATTATCGATAACAATGATAGGCATTTGAAGTGTTCGTTAGTTTTTAATTTAGAAAGTTTATCTTGATTCCGTTCTATCGAAATTTTGTCAAAATCTACAAAATAATGCTAATTTATTGCAAAAAATTGTATTCTATATTGTATAAAGTTTGTATCTACTCTACTATTAATAAGTATGTAGACATGTGGATAAAGCACTTACTTATGTACATTTATCTATATCTTTAAAATAAGTTAATTAATGTGGTAAAAGTGTAAAAGCGGCAGGTAAGTGTCTTTAATAGAAATGATAGATAATACGTATTATACGTACAAAAGTTAAAAGTGCAAACAAATAAGATTTTTAAAAATTGAAATTAAGGTACGTATTTTTGAATAAGCATATGCTGAAATATATAACACAGATGGCTGCTGCTGTGGATTGTATAACGATACTCACATCAGTGGTATACTTTTGCACCGATAAATTTTCGGTTGGTTGCAGACACGAAGGGTAGTACATGATAAATGCTTTATTTCCATTTTAGACAGTATTTACACTTTTACTTTCTGAAATAAAAAATTAATAAGACCACAGTCCCTACTGTATAAAGTAAAACGATTAATTTTTGTATTTTGTATATTTTACAGCTAATTTTCGAATTTTTAATGTATACTTACCTACATTTTAATACACAAATCCGTATATACCGAAGTTTAGTTTTAAAACTTTTTCATTGTTTTACAATTCGTTATGAACCATTTGTTTTCCAGACTGTAACCTTTTTAAACGTGTTTGAACGACGATTGCATCTCTGATCATCTATTTGAATTCAAAAGCACACAACACTCTTCTCCCTCAAATTTAGAAGATGAGGGTCGTAGAAGGGTTTTTCTAATATTTGAACAAAGGTTACTTTCAAAATATACGAGTCTGTCGAGACTTATGTTGATATAAATTTAGGTACATATTAAAATGTTTGAAAATTTAAAAATTTTAAAATATGTAAATATAAATACATATGTATGTACTTTCATTAGGTAGGTACTATACGTAACTGTTAAACATATTTAATTTATTTTACGTTTTTATTCCAAATTATAGTTTTCTTACTTAAGTAATTGAGTATTTTAGTGACTTTTCAACCCTATGCATTCTATCTACGCATAGATACGTATCTACTTTTCTTACGATTTATAAAAATTGCTTAGCTATTAAATTTGAATTAATTTGGAACTGAAATGTTCGTTTCGTTTTAGGATACGTTTCAGTTATACACACCGGGTGGTGGTGGTTATGGAGTGCCTACAACAACAAATGGCGTAAATGATGAATGTAATAATAATCACAACAAAATATCAACATTTTTAGAAAGAGGCAGTGTATTCGAGTATCGGCAAATACAAGAAAGTGCCTGATGACGTATTAAACGATGCGATGATAATATAAAATAAGAAATAATATAATATTATAAGAAAATAGTTTTGTTAGAATTCGTAGGTACATTTCCGATTAAATTTTAAATCATGTTTTACTTTTAAGAAACATTTTAAACGTGCGGTATCTACTTTGGTTTTTATATGTTTGTTACAAATTAAAGTTGGTGCAACTGGTTCTTATAAATAAAAAAAGGTGGTTTTATTTTACAAATATTTTTCTAAAATAAATCAATAAATCAGACAGTCTATTTTTATTGTACATGTATATTCAGAGACTGGCATAAAGATGGATACAGATGGAAAACTTGTTTATTTGAAATTTCTCAGAAAATTTTATCGTTTGTAAAATCTCCTCTTTGGCCTACGTTTTTCAAGAATAAAATTGTCAAGCTTTGTTCTTTAGTTGAGTATCATTTGAATGTACTAATAATTACTTTGTTTTTATTTTTATTACTCAATAAATTTTGTTAAAGACAACGTGTTTGTGTTTTATTTTTATAGGACACAAAAAAATCGGTTGTTTTAACGTTAGTTTTAGTTATGATAATTTTCTAGTCATCGGGCGATTTAAAGTCAAATTCGATAGTACACTTTTATGTTAATTGATAATAACTCAATTTTAAATAAATATATATACAGGGAAAGGAAGAAATTAGACCAAAAAGTAACAAAAATATTTCTGAAACAAGCGACTGTGACTTCGTATTTGACATTTACTTGCAATTCTAAAAAAAATTTTCAAATAACATATTTGTGTATTTTAAAAATAAGGGCACTCGACTCTTGAACCGATTTCGTATTTTTGAACGTCCCTCGTATACAAAAAAGATTACCTATATTCAAATTTTGACATGTGTATTTTGAATTTGGAACTACGCAGATGTTTTTACGAAGAAAAATTTTCAGAAATTTTCTGAGTTTACACGATTTATTTTACCCGGTAGATTTTTTAAAAGTAGCATTCAGTTGTCACTACGTTTTTTAACAGGTTAATAATTGTTAAGTTACTTATTTATGCTTTTTAATTATAGATATTATTTATTTGTCGATTGAATGCTAAATAAACTACATACTAGATAAATTAATTATTTACAATTAGCATTTTTACATGATTATCTAATTTATTGTAAGTATTTTAATTTTGCACACCCACTCATTTTATGTAAGTAATCGAGTCAAATTAGACTTTTACATCGGAACCCACAAGAACAGAACCGATTTTGATGAAACTTTTTTTTTAATATTTGTTGAACCTACTACATTATTTGAAATCAGAAACATTCAGGTTGGAGAACTCTAGTATTTATATTGTTTAAACAATAAATTATTACAACAAAATACAATGTGTCTAGGAAATGATAAAAATCTTTCAGTAACGTATATACAAACTTCGTCAAAATAATGTTACAAGTTTCTATACCTAAATGTTTTTTCTACGTAGCACAGTGGGCCAAAATGTTAAATACGTCAGCAAAACTCCCATTTTGTTGTAATACAGTAAAAGCTCTCCTTGCGTACAGCTCTAATAAGCGAACATCTCTCATAAGCGAACCTGGAACCAAATTTTTCCCTATACTTTCTCACTTAAAATACATTCCGATAAGAGGGCGCTCTCATAACTGCATGCGGACACGATATTTTCGCACATTTCCTACTTAAATCTCCCATAAACGGACGCGACGCTCCGATATGCGGACGAATGAATATGTTTTTGTATACATAATACGTAAAAGACATAACTTCGTAATTTCCAAGGCTCCAGTCCCCACTTTGGAGTATAGCAGGATATAAAGAAGAATTGTTAGTGATCGGAAAAGCGAAATGTCCTCGAGCGTTTAAAAATGTTGCTGTCGACGATTTACCGGCAACTTGGAAATCAAACAAAACAGCGTGGATGACACGAGATATTATGACTGAATGGTTGTTATAACTGAACAGAAAAATGAGTCTTCAAAAAAGAAAAATTATTCTATTTTTAGACAATGCTGCATCACATTCTCGCGAATTAAATCTGACAAATGTAAAAATTATAATATATTTTACCATTTAACACAATTTCGGTATGTCAGTTACTTGACCAAGGGGTAATAAAGAATTTCAAATTTCATTATAGAGATCAAATTTTAAAACATATTTTATCAAATATGGGTGGGGGGGTGTTAAATCTGCATCAGAGCTTTCAAAATCTATTGATGTCTTGGAAGCATTATATTTTATTAGAGCATCATGGAATAGAGCAACTACCATAACCATAAAAAATTGTTTTGCTAAAACTGGATTTAAGAAAAGTGGATGTAATGCAACTGAGTTTGGTCCAAAAGATGATTTACCATCGTCAGAACTTGCTAATTTATTAAGAGGTGTCAAAGAACTAGGACCAGTAGGATCTAGTAGTAGAAGACTTTTTAACTATGGACAAAAACTTAGTAATAAAAGATGAAAATGTTGACATTGAATCGAACGTTGGTCAGAAAATGATAGTGAAGAAGATAACAGAAAACGAAGTGTTGGTAACTAGTGAAAATGGTAACGAGATAAATTCTTATGATCAAGCCTTGAAATTTGTTGGTAGCTTAAAACATTTTGCAAGAGATGATTTTACTGCATTTTAGCATATCAAAAATTTAGAAAGTCATTTTCAAAATTGTCTCTTGCAGCAAAAAAATGCAAGATTACGACAAACTGGAATTTTGAATTTCGTTCTAGTAACCAGCATATAACAGTTTTATTTTCGCCTGTATGTATTATACCAACCTTAAACATATTTTTATATTTTTAATTATGTATTGAAATGATATATACGTAGGCATTTAAGTTGAATTTTATCCGTTAAAGGAATTTAAATTTTATTTTATTACAATTGACAAATTATGTTAGGTATTTTGTATTCGAAAATTAAATAAAATTCTAAATAAAAATACACAAACAACTTGAAAACCGAATTTTTAATGTACTATTCCCACAACCGGACTTGAGTGCGCCAACTGGAATGTCTCTGATTTCAAATAATGTAGTACAAACATTTTAACAAATCGGTTCTGTTCTTGTGGATTTCGAAGTTTTAACGTTTTTCGGTTTTATTTACTTTATTTACCCGATTATATTTTATGTAAGATATTAATATAGGTAATTTGTTTTAACAAAGCATTTTTATAAAATGCATTTAAGAATCATTTCCAGCACCAATTATTAACAAATTTGCGAAGTAATAATGTTACTATTTGCGTCAATGGCAACGTTGTCTGCAACGAGCGCGTGGCAACCTTGTCTTCGTCCGATTCTCGTCGGCACCTGAGCCTGAGCAAATCGCCATGGCGAGTCTAACAGTGAACGCCGCGCGTGTCTTAACGTAATGCGGATTAATTTAAGTAAGTCTAATTTAAAAACTAAATAAATCGTTTGAGCATAAGTGTATAGTGTAAGTACTTACAGTCAGGTACAGGCGAGTGTGGTGTTTCAAGAGACTTAATTACGATTAGGAGGCTTCTAGTAAATTCTCGGGGTGTACGTCTTCAAAAGCGTTTCCCTACGTCTGACGCTTTCTTCGATGGTATTCGAGCAGTTGCATGTTTACACTTACGTAATTTGCCAGGTACGAATTTTAAGATTTTGCAGTTTCGGTCTGAAGGGCAAGATTAACGCCAATTTAAAAGATTTAAATTGAATTAGTCGTTAAGTTGAATGCACATTTGGTAGAAAACTATATCGCGGTTATATCTATCCATCATCCATTGTCGAGCAGGCAGTCTCATCATAATATGTTTATAGATAACGAGTGTCCAGGGTCACTTACCTTTTAATTTTCTAACGTTTATTCGATGAAATTTTTTTTAACAATGCTCGGAGTTAATCAATTGATCGTAAAACGAAACGGCACTTTACATTTTTGGCACCTAACAGCTTTGTTAAAATGAATAAATGTTGAAAATTTACAAATCGGAATTCTTGTAATTATAATATGTATTTATTCTTTATACGGGATCTTTTAACATATAATTTGGATGCTATAGTTTGGGTACTTTGTATACTACTTATAGTTGCAAAAAAATTGTGGAATAAATCATAAACATGCCACATAATAAAAATATATTAAAGTACCTAAGATATTTTGAGTTCTAAACGATTTCAAATTTTACATAAATAATACCTACCTTAAAATAAAATGTGCAGTTTGTAACTCTTGTTATAATCATACGTCTCTAATAAGTTTCCTTGAAATTTTGTGTATTCCAAATATGATGATAATTATTTCAATTTCAATAGATAAGGGTTTTAAAAATAGTATTGTTCAAAATCTGTATACAGGGTGGATAAAAAGTCTGGAAATCCCGGAATATATTCCGAATTGTTAATTTTTGAAAAAAACGTTCGTACACGTCGATTTACTTTTTACGTAGGTATCCTATGTTTTTGGGACACTCGTTTTTTTTTAAGACGTATGTCTAAGCAATGACTTAATGTTTAAAATTAAGTTTCTGTAAGGAAAAAAAAGTTTAGGCAAGGGTTGACTTTAAAACTTTAAATTGTATGGCGACATCATTTCAGATTTTGGAGCCTATACAAAATCAATATGGATCATATAAATCATATCAATATAAATCAATATATATTAAAGTTGAAAGTGCGGGGAACAAATTTTATTTGAAGCATTTTGACGGTAACTTATTAGTTTCAAAAATAATGATCAATGTGTATGGAGGGTTAATTTTCTAAGTGCGTTGTTTCGTAACATCTCGCTTAATATTGAAAAATCAGTAATTATTGTGAAAAACTTTTTTATTTCGCATGAAATTTGTCATGTTTTGGTTTTAAAACGAGATCTCCATTTTTAAAGATAACTAAGAGAGAGTCTATTGAAATATTTACCTTTTAAGGGGTGGTGGAGTGTAAAAGGCACGGGTTTGAAGTGGCCAAGAAGTGATTTCGTACTCTACAATTGATCCTCTATCAACTAAAATAGGATGCTAAATTTCTTTATTCTAATTTCTAATTTTCTTTCTAAATGCACACGAAATTATAAATTACAATTACTACTTGCCCACGTCATTCATAAAATTCCATAACTATTTGTTATAATTAATAGCATGGATATAGGTTACACAACCACAAGGTGGTACACATAACAAAGTGTGAATCACTAAAATGAAAGGCCATAACGGTATAACATTTGCCACTAATAAAATTATAGAATTATTCGGTTAATTTATTGTGATAATTGAACAATTGACAAATTGTAGATACAATATAAATATATATTATAAAATATAAATATGCAAATCTCAAATAATTTACTGAATTATATCTATTTAATAGAATGTCTTGGAGTTTAATCGCTCTAAGTGCTTATAAGCAGATAAACCAGAACTTTTAGCTCGCAATCAGCGGTCTTTAAACTTTCGGCGTCAGGCTGCTGATAAATGTGTAGCATATTCGGTCAGGCGACTGGACATTAATTTTGAACATGACTGTACGTAGGTATACATTTTTGTTTACTTTAGTTTAATATTCAGTTAGTTTATGTTAATGGTGAATTGCAAAACGCGTTGCGGAGTTACAAACATTATATACACAGGTATGTACATACTTATTGTTAGTGTTTATTATGAATAAGTTTCAACAAATATAACAGGATAATTAAGTTTTTAATAGTACAATTACCTATACCATATGAAATAGCACCAACGGTCTCGGTCTTTCAATGTGAATTATTAAGTCTCGAACATTTTTTAACAAATAAGCAAAATTTTGCAAAAACCAGCTACACGCAGTTTACTCGATTAAAATTGACAGCTGTCGGGATATAACCTATAATTAATCAATTGTTTATAACCTACTGTTTTCTTGATATACATAGTATAATACGCGTAAATTTGAATAAAGATTTTTCTATTGGTTAATTTATTATAAAATATCATTTTTAAACTAGAATTGGCATTGGTAAGAATTGTGTAAGTTAAAGCTAAAATGTCAGTGCCGATTAAATGATATAACTATTTGGTAGAAAATAATTGTTTGGAAGAATCGAGAAATTCTTATATAATTATTCAATTATTCACATAAAAAATAATACTCTAATTTTAACTATTATTATTTAACTGTTTATTGGTCATAGAGTGACGTGAACGTTTGTCTTAAATTATACATAAACTACTTTATTCTTAATGCACAACATGGGAGAAGCATATAAATACGCTAAATTATCAATCAAATGAAATATAGCGTTTATAAGTAGCTTACTGGTTATTCGATCCTTTATTTATTATGAGCTTATGAATTCATAAACCGCTTGCTTCGTTAGATTCGCCCGCAATATACCATTATTTATTACCTTTTTATCAATACTTTCTAATAGTTATCAAGTAACCGTATAAATATTATAGAAAATAAAATCTCTGAATATAATGTACAGATGTACATTAGATGTACAAATAGATATATTAAAAGAGTACAATCTTACTTTTATTATTTATAGAGATATACGAGAAACTACTTGTACCTACGTTATTCAAGATAGGTTCCAATGCACGTTATCATTAACATTTACTAAATTATATATTTGTAATACTTAGTTTAAAGTTTTGAACGTGGCATATTCTACCGGTGATTTATTTGCTCACATATTACGAGCCCTAACAACTAAATGTTGGGAGAAGCAATATTTTTTCACGTCTTATGAAAGATCCTAACCGAGTTCCTATCCAAGTGCCTAACCAAGCTCGATTTTCAGAGAATTTGTGTTAGAGCTTAAACGTCCATGTGACACGGTGAGTTAGTGGACAAAGAAAGATCCTACTTTTTCTCGTCATATTAATCCTTTTTGTTTGTAATTCTTTTAGAGAACACATTACAAAACACAACACTCGCGCACTCACACGCATAAAGGCCTTATTAACCGAACGAGTACTTGCACACAACACGAACAATACTACGCCGTAATTTAAAATTCGAACTACTGAAACAAGCTCTACCGCTCAATACCATTAACGTGAATGATCTGAAACAGTTTTGTCGGAATTCTATATATAAATGCATTCGAGTTTATATGTGGATACTAGGAAATCCCGCTTTTATTTTAAAAACATTCAGTTCTTTCTTCGCACTGCGATAAGTTATCTTATAAGTACGTGGCGCACATGTTTTATTAGTTGCTTTGTATTTTATTGGTTGCATAAAAATGCGATTAAACTTTCATCTGCTTTATGGCTTGTAATAGTGAAATTTTCAATGCTTAAAAACACACGAATAGTTTTTATATTAAAAATAGAGTATATTTATAATTCTGCGGTATAAAGGCAGTAGATAGTGATTGTTTAAATAATTTTACTGTATAAAAAATACATCATTTTAGAATAAATTTCCTAAAAAGTACATATTTTTTTAATCAAACTCCATTACGACTTTTGCAAGTGAGACAAGTTGTGATTTTTTGGAGTGCATTCCAAGTTCTGAGTTAGGTATTTGTTTCTTGATTACTTGGTACTTATAAGGAAGGCTAGGCAGGTGGGAATCTTAGAAAAAATTGAAACTTTGAGTGTAGCAGGACTGTAGTATTAATTTTCCCTAATGAAGAACCGTATTCCGTTCGTGCTCTTACGCGGTTTAAGAGGGTGAAATTCACCCTTGAAAATTAGAACTTTTTTCGATTTTATTTAATATTTCTGGAACAACAAGAGCTATCGCCAACAAACTATACATTTTTGTAAATAAAATGGCTGTCCAAGCCCTAGATTATGTTACAAAAATCAGGGGTGAAAATTCTAAGGGGTGCTATCCCTTAAAAATTGTTATATTTATCATTTACAATTTATATCATTAACAATTCTTCTTTTTGAATAATCGTGGATAATTTTGGAATCGTGATTAAATTTTTATTAACATATATACACATATACACACGCTTTTATACGACATGTATGAAAATATATTGCTTGTCCCAACATCTAGTTATTAGGGCTCGTAGATAGTATAGAAAAAGACTCTGACTCTGCAAATTTTATTAATTAATTCTCTCTGTAAATATTTATTTATTAATTCTATTATTTCGATTTTACTTTTTGTGTGTTATTATTCAAGAACAGCCACTTTATTTTTCTTTATTTACGATATATATTTTTATATTTCGTATTTTTTTGACTTCGTTCACGTAGGATTCGAAATATTCGAAAGAACGTATCTTCTATTTCATACTTTAAAGATAATACGGACAAACTACAAATCGAATTTTTAAAAAAACATACGTTATCCGTTTCGTCCCGTTAGGACTAGAATTTGGAAAAATTCTTTTTTAATGGGTGCCTGCATCATAAAAAAACGTATTTCCAAATTTTGTATTTTGCAGTTAGTCAGTCATCCTACGTTTTATATAGAAGAAGATATAGATAGGTGGATAGATTGTTAATCAAAAACACAATTGTGTTTAACAATCGAAATCGAATTTAAATAGAAATCTCTATGTATTCTGTAGCTGTAATAAAAGGAAATTCGAAGTAACTAATACGGGCTCTTAATAAAAAGTGAGTGTTTTAGACCCAATTTCAAATACACAGGTGTATATGTATATATACTCTATGCATTAAAAACGTAAACACTCTTCGTTCGTAATTCTGTTTGTGTCTGATTTTGATTACTGTTTTAATAATTTTCATTCGTGATAGTGAGTTGAATTTCTATTTTCTAATATCAAACAAACGACATCCAAGTATTTACGCAATAGTTTCCAATAAAGCATTTAAATATGTGTTAAACGAGCGTTGGTTTTGGACTTTAGAAAATAGGACGTTTCATTTCCTCAAATTTTTATATCTTTGCCTAACCATATGTAAAAATTTGATATTTGAGTTTTAATGGACGCCTCAAATCACATTATTCAATAAATACCGACATATACTGCTTTCCCAAAAAAACGAAACACTTATTATACGCTATGCGATTTTATTGAAATGTTTACCAACGATTTAGGTTGGTAATACATACAAATGATTACAATTTCAAAGCTAAAGAACATAAAACAAACAAGTTAATCAACACCTAACTAGTAGCTCCGCCGTTATTTATTATGATTTCATTTACTTATCGTGGCAAAATTTCAATGAGACGATCAATATCAACCTAAGGTATGTGGTTCTATGCTTTTTGAAGCCGATGATTGAGATATTATTTTACGTACACTTTTCATTTTATATTGCAAATTTAACAAACGTCTTCCAATAACATCCCACACATGTTCTCTTACAAGTATGTACCTACATATAGTATTAAGAAACAACGACGGACTCATACATACTCATTGTTGAATATTTTTGTTTATTGTTTATTTTATGTTCTTTTGCTTCGAAATTTTAATCATTTTTATATATTACCAACCGAAGTAGTTGGAAAAAATTTCAATAAAATCGCAAAGAGTATAAAAGGGATTTCGTTTTTTGTTTTTTTTTGGAAAGCAATATAATATCAAAGATAAAAATACGAGCAATTTATTTATAATCGTATATAATTATATTATTGGTTTTAAAAACGTTTTCATCGACACTTTATTTTTAATTAAAAAAAATATTTACTATGAATAATTTATCTAGATACTTAATTATCACCATCACCAATTTATATAATCGGCTAGAGAATACTTACACTTTCAAAAAAATAAAAGTTCTCTAGGTAATTAACAAAATAATCTCGTGAGGTAAATAAAAATTAAAAAAAAATTGTGTATTTTTCTTAAAAAACGGAATATTTCAAATCGTCGTTTAATTCATTCCAACGTTTTATTTTGTGCTTAACTTTGTTTAGTCAGAAACAAGTTAATTGTCGATAACAACACTTTTACGACTGTCTCGACGCGACACACGTGCAGTTGTGTTATCAAAATCGTCGGGAAAATTCGTACTTGCCCGAGTCGTGGACTTATTTATCGTTCGGGACTGACTAACTTCAAATCATCTCTTCTTTATTACCAAGTTTTAGAATATTTTACTAGTTAGTATATTGCGTCGTGTTTAATAAACGGTCGTGCATTCGATCGCTCGTTGAAATTTTGACTTTTCCCATTCATTGAACATCCCGTTCAGTGATTGGAAACAAAATAAGTTTTATCTTAAAAACCATTTTAATAGTTTCTTGATTAAAAAATGTGCATCGAAGACATGCAGGCCTATATATTACGTATTCAATTCAAAACCAACAATGTAAGCCGTTTTACCGTTTTCATTTTCAATGCTATTACTATACTAAAAATTTGTACGCAAGTAAAAGTATTTTTTGAACTCGTGATGTATGTTTTATGTAGGTATACATTTTTAACACACGAACAGAGCCAATTTCTTTAAATTTAAACAAATACTTACTACAACTATTTTATATGTAGGTTTGAATCTTCCCTAATTTCTTTTATAATGTGTTATCTAAAAATTACGTAGATCGTTTTACGACCGCCTTCGCGCCGGTTTATAATCGAACGGGAGGAGACAGATAACGTATTGTATTTTTTGTTTAAAACTAACGTAGGTACTTACCTACTTTAATTGTAAGTAGGTCAAGCTCGTCAAATTATTGTGGTTTTCAAGATTTATGGAAATTTTTATTCATACCGATAATATTGTAATAAATTTGAATTCTTCTTCTTCAGATTATTTTATAACGATATAGTTATTTACAGCTTTTATGTATTATAGAATATTACTATTACCTTTATATATAATACGTAAACTGGCCTGCTCGATCCGTAAAAGTGCGGGTTTTGCGCGGTTTCGGAGGTATTTTTCTACGGGCATCACGTCGAATCGGTAGGGCGCGAGGACGCGGGGCCGCGTTTTCTCGCGAGTTAAAGGACGTCGTTTATGTTTAGGGGGGGTCCCGTTTCGAAATTCGAAAGGGAAACGTGCGAAAAAATCGATTCTTTCGGGCGTATTTTCGACCGTCCGCCATATTGTTTCGTTTGACGTTTCACCGGTTCGAATTTGCGTTCGATAAAATAGCCGATTTTGCGACGTTTTTTCGGGGCGAAATCGGCGTCGAAAATTAGTGTGGGACCGGGAACGGCCGTCGCTCGAGTTTCCCGGCGCGTCTCGGTCGATTAACGAAGATCTGGACGAAAATATGTCCCGCGGAGAGAACGCGGAAACAATTTTCGAAATACCAAACTTTACTTCTGCCCGGCGTGGTTACGGTCGCTGTCAAAGTCAAAGTCGATTTTCTAATAGAGTTTTGTCGTGTACGGGGACGTTTTATCGATTCGAAACGATCGGAATTGGGTTTGCGCACTTACGATTGCGTTTTTGCGCGTTTTCGCCGACCTCGAAAGTGGATTTGTAAACGTTCGTAATTTCGAGGACGACAAAGTTTCGACCTCCGTCAAATTGCAAGTTTTCTCGAAGAACGGCGACGCCGACGAAGCGATTTCGCTTCCGGACCCGCAGAACCGTCTATTTTTGTCGATCGGAAGACCCGGTAATCGGCAAAACGTGTTTATTCGACGAGCAAGTTCTAACCTCAAAAATGGAAGGTTAGATTTTTCGTTTGTCGAGGCTCCGAATTGGATTAGTGCCGCTAGGACGCGACGAATTACCGTTACATTACGCCAGGAACGATCGCGACCACGAGCGAGAGCGCCCCACGAATGCCATTATTGGATCGGCAACCTTTCGGTCCATCGAGTGCATGCAGTTCCTATATAATATTGGTGGTTTTTTCTCAACGGCCTCTTCGAATTTCGATAAAACCTTTCGACTCGCGCCTTTCGACGTCGACGTCGTCTCTTTCGTTGGCGTAAAAAGCGAAATTTGGAGATTAAATGTGTATTTGGTATCCAGCCCGATGACATGTTCGGACACTATATCGATAATGTTCTCGCAGTGATTTGCATGTTGCAAATTCTATTTTTGCTCTCTTATAAATATCGTAAACTAAATCCCGGTGCCGTGTGTCGCGGAGTGGAGCGGATTTCTCTTTAAAAAAAAAACAAATCTGGGCATTTACATATGTGCATATGTACATGTTTCATAAAAATGTCTGTGCAGTTAATGGAATGGATCATATTTGAAAAGTTTTTTCTATAGATCCTGATTCTATTGGTTTTTCTTAGTCGAAATAAATCGTAAAGTTAATTTTATTAATAAATCTTATATAGTTTGTAATGGTTCCGAGGCATATTTATACATGTTAATATAGTAAAATTTGAAAATTATCAAACGAAACCATTTTAATTTTGTGGATGGGCGGTTTTTTGTAAAGTTTTTTATATGGGCCTTCGTTATGTTGCTAATTTATAATCGAATTTGATAATTGTCGACGTTCCCAGTTCGTTCCTTTCAAGTTTCCCTTACCAAACGCTGTACTTTTTTTCTTTTTGTTTCGGGTTGACATTGTAATTACACCGTTTTCTGTGCATAATTAAATATTTACGATTACGTATACACGACGACCGTCCGTCGTCGTGTTTCGTTTGACGTTTCTCTCGATCGCGCGACTCATCGTCGCGCAGCGACCTAACGTCGCGCAGCGACCCATCGTCGCGCAGCGACCCATCGTCGCGCAGCGACTCTCAGACTCGCGCAGCGAGTCAAAGGAGGGACGCGGCGGCCGGAGGCCGCCAAGGCCCGACTGGTTACTTCTATAATAGTATGCTAATTCTACTATCGTGGCGAAAACATCGACGTTTTCGGTCGATTTAAGACCGAATCGGCACGGAGGTTAACTTAATCACCGAACGCGAATACGTATTCGATCTAAGCCGTTTTGGCAACGAGAAACCTCCAACGAGTTAACGAGCTAAAACAATTAAGTAAATCTATCGACTATGCCTCGATAAACGTGAAAGTTGGTGACGTAAATATCCATTTTTCCAGACTAGCCCGACATTTTCTGTTCGAGATAAATTTTTTTTTTCACGTTGGTAACAAGTCGTTTTACCAGCTGTGACAGTTCTTATATCGGATAGCCTGTTTGTAGGTTAAGGTATTTTCGAAGTCAACAAATGTAGTTTCGTCAATAGGTGTCTATTTTGGATAGTCGACTTAATTTAAGATGTTTCGGCGCCATCCATCCGAGGCAATAAAAGTGGTTGTTTAAATGTTTTTATTGTTTGCTACAATTTTGACTCGTAACTTTCGATTTTAGCGAAGAATTAATGTAACGATATTTCGACGTTACCCAAACATGAAGTAATTCCAATTGAACTAATTTCAATGGCAATGTTTATTGGAACAAAAAGTTGTACGATTGTCTCGGGATACAAATCGATAATAAAAATTAGGGCGTTCCATTTAAAATAAGGAAGTTGGTGTCCATTTCCGGTGTAACCCGGAAAGAATAGGAAAACTGTTGACTGTTTCCATCTTTCGTGAAATTCTCGAAGATGACTCTAATTAGAGTTGGAATATATGGCGTTTGTTAATTGTTCGAAGTTTTGTGTATATTGGCTTATCGCCATAATTTTAAAGAAGATTATTAATGTCGGCCAAAAAATTGTACCTTTATTCTATAAGAGCATCTATTCATCTATTTCTCTATAAGAGCAGGGTTATAAGACGCAGTTTAAATTTGAGTGTAAGTGATCGATCGTAACCATCGAAAGGATTAATTATAATCGTCCGTGCATCACGTTAAACGTTAATAACCATGTTCCTTATTAATAAGTGATGTAATTTTTGTAATTGTAATTTTTGTTTTTTTGTAATTATATACCTACCATAAATTCGAATAGTTTCTAAATTAAAATTATTAAAACACTTAAACTTATTAAATTAAAAAATTATTACTTAAGATATTTTCATATTGTTGAGTGTATCTAAGGTAAAAGAATGACATTAATGAATTATTATGATCAACATTATTTTTCAAGACACTATTGAAAAAATTATCGAAAAAAATAAGATTAGACTAAATTGGTTGTGACTTCATATTTCTCTATAATTTTTCATTTTAAACAACTTTTTTAAGTAACATTTTTCGACACTTTCAAACATACAGGTACTTTAATCTTGAGCCAAAATTATATTTTTTGATCTCCCTTTTATATTATAAGATATTTTTAATTTTTTATTGGTGCATTTTTAGTTTTGGGAGAAGCATCAACTTTTATGAGAATATAACAAAGAGTCCACGAGACCCGTGATATGCAGTTGAGTGGTTAGTTCTAAATTATATTTTACAAATTATACTCCTTAAAAGTAAACTATTTCAAAATCACAAAAGTAGCAGAGAGTCTTTCAGGCTCATGGTATGCAAAAAATTTAATTTTGATTCGATGTCTGTATTATTCAATTAAGGAATTTTTAAACAATATGGCATAACATAATAAAGCAACCTTCTCAAGTTAGAAAATAATTTTTGTGTCTAATTTTCAAATTTTATTATTATTTTAAATAAGACCTATATTGATAAATCACAACGTCTACTTAAAAATACGTAGTTTTGGCCTTCGAGTCGCATGCGTTATACGAGATTAACAAATTAAAAATGTTTTAGTGGTACGAGTTGCACACGAGTTAGGTGCGAGGTTGAACTGTGTTTCAGAGTGCGAAGCGCCCAAAGGGCGTGAGAACAATCACTGGCCTGCTTAACAAGTCAAAAATATTTTGGTGGTACGAGTTGCACACGAGTTAGGTGCGAGGTTGAACTGTGTTTCAGAGTGCGAAGCGCCCAAAGGGCGCGAGCACAATCACTGGCCTGTCTTAACAAATCAAAAATGTTTTGGTGGTACGAGTTGCACACGAGTTAGGTACGAGATTGGGCCGGCTTTCAGAGAACGAAACGCCCGAAGGGCGCGAGCACAACTACTGGCATGTCTGGTTATATAGGTAATATTATAGAAAAATAATGCGCAGTTTCAAATTATTTATTCTGTTACGTGATAGGTAGGAACATACCTAATTTAATAGATACATAGTTAGATATAGATAATTATTTAGGTATCTTTTGGAGGTTTTCTATATGTAGAAACTAAATATAAAACAATTCGAATTTACTGTTAAGCTTTATCTGTTATTGATTCTCGTCGTTATTTGTAAACATTAAGTCGTGCTTTGATACGTTCGTTTCGGTTGTAGAAAAACAATTGCAATGTGAAATGGCATAAATAAATATTAAAATAATTCTCAAAAACAAAATTTATTTATCAGTAAACATAAAGTTACATGAATAAAAAATAAGGTTTGTATTCAGAATTAAAATACATGAACCAGTTGAAAATTAAAAAAAAAGCAGTTATAATTAAAGTTTAAAATAAAAATAAAAAAGAATAGATAAAAGTTATAAAAAATTTTTTTAGTTCCTGACTACGGTAAATCTGCAACCCGGTAAATTCGCCCTTGACAAATCGAGAGTCGACCGTATTAGGTACCAACTCATAATATGTAGTTTTGTTTATTAAGAATCCAATTATTATTTATAGGTAGGAGTATTGGAAAAGAATTTCTTCAGATTTGTCTTGATAAACGATTTAAATAGAATAATGCATTGATAGGTAGTACCCATTTTATTTAATCTAGTAATGCAAATCAAATACTTTGGTGCGTAAAATATAAAATTATCTACAAACTTTTTAATTTACACTTTCTTTGCAAGTTCTTTAAGACTAGAGACTTATAGTTTTCAAAGTAAAGGTTTAACAAGACTTCTATAACAGAATCTCTCTTTCGACTTGTCGAAAGTAGGGGGTAATATGTGTAGGTACATATTGATTCGCGTTCGGAAATTTATTTTTACTAAATGTAATCGTTTATACTGGTTAATTAATTTGAAAATCAAAAACCAGTAAAAAAAATAAATGTAAGTACCTAACAAAGCTCAAAGTTTTAGATCTAATTTTTGTAATAATTATACAAGTATGCAGTCTATCCATACTATAATATTACCTATCTATTATATCAAGTTAATACGATTTCAATTATTATTATACAATTATGATATTCAAGGACAAATAAAATTATTTGCTCTTATTTTAGCATAATATTAGTAAAAGTGAATTTAATAATAGGTTTTATTCATCGATAGCCTAGAAAGTAAAGATAGCGACCACAAAATTGAATCTGTGTAAGTAGTACACATCTACCTATAGCCTTTGATTTAAAAAAAATTCGATTCTATTTACGATTTAATAAGAGTTCTTATAGATTAGTCGTGTTTCTCGAATTTAAGAGATATTTGTTATTCATGGTTAGAATTTAGCTATTTAGCTATGTCAGCTTTGAAGCACAAATTTGTACTTAAGTATGATTTAGTAACTTGAATTCACGTTCACTTATCCAATATTATTTTGGTAGTAGGTAATTTTTTCAGTAAAGGCATATTAAAGGAGATTAAATATTGAGTTTTTTGATATACCTACATTCCTACATACATAATCATGTAGGTATATATCTATACACCGTGTCCAAGATAAGAATGCACAGCATGGGGATCTTGAAAACGGTAGAAGATACAGGGTGGCTTAAATTAGAAAAAAGTTGCGCTATTTAGAGTATGTTCACATGCTGGTCGCAAAAGTTCATTATTGTTTATCGTTTTCAAAATTCTCAAAAAATGTGATTTTTTGGATTTTCGTTTCTTTTCATTTTTTTATTTATTTTAAATGATATTAAAAAACTAGCGGCACTTTCTCATTGCCACTTTTTAAGCTCTACAAAATGGCGTGTTCAAATTTTTAATCCGACGTTTCGTATCCGAGAACCAATCATCAACTTTATTTTTTATATGGCCACAAACAAAGAGACATCCTGTATTCGGTAGCATTATTCATTACAAATTCAACGATGTATCACACATTATGGTTTTGAAGCCAAAAAAGGGGAAAAACGTGAGTTATAAGGTTTTTTATTTTTTAAATTAGTAGGCGCTGGTACAATAACAGAAACAAAATGTCAAAAAATTATAATAATTGCTCAAATAGGTTGCCATTATTTTCTAGACACAAGTATGCTCTGTCTACAGAAGAATTCAAAACATGGTCTAACATTTCTGGTGTGATTGTATTAACTGCTGCTAAAACCAATGCCAATAACTGTTTTTCAGTTTCAAAAGTGGCGTCATACACTTGGTTTTTTAAATAACCCCACAGCAAAAAATTCAACGGAGTTAAGTCAGGTGATCGGGCTGGCCAGGCTACTTCACTGTGAGTTCCAATGCATTTTTCAGGAAACCTCTGGGACAAATATTCCCGCACAGTTCTTGAATTATGCGCTGGGGCACCATCTTGCTGAAACCAGCAGTCGTTAACTATAAGTAATGGTAATTCATCCAAGGCATTCTCCAAATCAGTCTGCAGTAGGTCGAGATATCGTTCGGAATTTAAATTGTTGTGATAAATAAAAGGTCCTATTATTCTGCCACCCAAAATGCCTACCCACAGATTAAATCCAAATCGATGTTGATGCCTTATTTCTTTTATTAAATGAAGATTGTCTGTTGCCCAATAATGTTTGTTACGCCGGTTGAAAATGCCATTGTTGGTTATCATTGTTGGTTATTGTTTTTCCCCTTTTTTGGCTTCAAAACCATAATGTGTGATACATCGTTGAATTTGTAATGAATAATGCTACCGAATACAGGGTGTCTCTTTGTTTGTGGCCATATAAAAAAATAAAGTTGATGATGGGTTCTCGGATACGAAACGTCGGATTAAAAATTTGAACACGCCATTTTGTAGAGCTTAAAAAGTGGCAACGAGAAAGTGCCGGTAGTTTTTTAATATCATTTAAAATAAATAAAAAAATGAAAAGAAACGAAAATCCAACAAATCACATTTGTTTGAGAATTTTGAAAACGATAAACAATAATGAACTTTTGCGACCGGCATGTGAACATACTCTAAATAGCGCAACTTTTTTTTAATTTAAGTCACCCTGTATCTTCTACCGTTTTCAAGATCCCCATGCTGTGCATTCTTATCTTGGACACGGTGTATATTAAATGTTTCCAGTTACGATGTGAAGATTTGGTGTGACTAAAAAACAGGAGTTGTCGAAATTTACTTCGAGAAAATTATATTATTTTAACTTATTCCGCTTCCAAAATATTGGTGCTTTAAATGATTGATACCTAGATCTTCTTCTATACGGCACGAACTTGTGCCTTCACATGTTATATTACTTGACATATTGGTGATTTAGTTTTCAACAATTACCTTTTGTTAAAGATAAAATTTAAGAAATTAAATGGAAAAACGTTAACAGAGTTCCTACGGGTTGGAAAAGTTTTGAAATTTTATTTAGTATAAAGTGTAGGAACCTTAAATATAATCTGTAAAAATGTAACGTACATGTTATATTTAACGTTGTGTATGCCTATATGCGAAATATTACATTTATTTCCCAGTTTTAGTAATGTCATAGGAATAGCAAATTTGAACCGAATAATGTAAATACACATACTTTCTGATACAGTATAACTATGTATACATATTTGTCAGCCATAACTTTTTAATACACATAATATGTAGTATGTATGTATGTTCGTCAATTTTAGTCTAATACATAGAATCTTTGAATCTATTAGTTAGATATTTGTTTAATTTTTAATTTCGATTATTTTATATTCATTAATTTAATTTGCAATTTTGCAGTAGCACGCATTATAGGTACTAACATAAATCTTTTCATTTACAAAATTCATGTTGGGATGTGCTTAGATATGAAGTTCTGAATGCACCCTACCGTGAACAAGCCGAATCAGTGATAGATGGTGTATGCCGGCATTTGGAAGTATTCATGCGAACAAAATTATTTAAGTTATCACGAATAGGTATCAAATCATTGTTTAGATTAACGGCATACGTTATCCTGATAGTATTTTTGTTTAAAAACTTAGATAAATATTTGAATGTTTAGTAAAGGTTTGGTCAAACATTCTCCTTTAGAGTTCTTGAAATTTAGTTGTTAAATTATTATATAAACTAAAATACAAAGAAAGAACATGTTTAAACGAAAAGATTAATAAAGCTCCATATACTTACACCACATGGACACAAAATATATGATATTGCAATAAAGTATGTCAAAAAAGTAGTAAATCCTATTGCCGAACATATGTCGTAAGGGATAGAGGGCAACATAAAGGTCACATGACAACTGACTTTATTACGGCCAGGGTTTTTCAACAGGAAAGAACAGCACATAACAACTGTATCATCCGTTAGAAAGTTGAGGCTATTTCACGAACGACTCGTCTGTAAGTAAAGTGAAATATGTTTCTAGGTAAAAAACAAACAATGTGGCTTTACTACTTGCCACGGAGGTATAAAATATCCTGGTAGTATTTACGTTATAATTTCTTATTTTCGAATTTCAATGAAAATATTCAACTAAAAAACGTTCGTTAAAAATGTTTACTTCGATACGCCTGTGTTGTTGAGCTTGAACGAGCAGAGAACATAGAATCGATAACTTTTTAGTAGGTACAACCTACTCTATTTTACAATACGTGAATAATAAACAGAGAGCAAGTCTATTATACTTATATCTGTACACAACCAAATTACATATACCTACATACCTAATTGCAAGTATTTAATAAGTAATTGCGCGTTCAGTCATTGTAGGTATAGGTGTGTAGTTTAATATTTTACAAAATAATGTAGTTACGAACATTTATAATTACCTAATAGGAATTTTCAAATTTTAGCTGTCAATTTTGTAGCTACAATGGGCGCATTCAGCCGGGCTGATCGCTGAATCAGCGGAAAGTAAGCGCTACGTAAGTTATTTTGATAAATACGTGGTACAATTATAAAAAAAATAAATAAAAAAATACAAATATTGAACGCTAATTCAGCGCTAAGGCTGCGCTTTCCCGGCCGAATGTGTTCATTGGTTTCACAATAATAATAAGTTAACTAGGAAATTATTATTGTTACTTAAGTAATAGGAGTATTAATTTATCAGGTTTCATGTGATTTCATATTTAATATTCCGTAGCAATATCTATTAAACAACTCTTTCACATAACATTTCCTTGTACCTTAAAAATAAAGGTTCATACGACTTTACTCTTGAGTCAATTTTCTATTTTTTGATCTACCATGTATACGACAAAGAAAATTCGAATTTTTACAAGTCGATTTTGAGTCTTATAAACTTTTATCAAGAATAAAATTTTCTAGGATATGTAAATACAATAGTACGGATTTTTTCAAACATTTTTTGCCGAACGTGTATTATGGTATAAAATTATGATTATTAAAATTAAAATTATTCAAATTATGTCGTTGGTTATAAGCTTTAATAAGAATAGTTGTATTGGTACGTTAATTATTATTGTTAGATTTTAATAATTATTTTTGCTTGCTGTTAGGGATTTACACAGTGCGATTTTCCACTTACTTAATTTTACTTAACACTGCAGTAGCAACATTTGTAAATTTGCATTTTTTATGCAATGAGTCTCACAAACAGATGTTGATCATCAGTCTTATGATGTTGATCTGGATGTCTCACGATCATCCATAATGTAGGGTGTTTTAGAGGGCAAATTTCTAAAAACCGACAAGAGAAAACTGATCTTATTTGAAAAGATACAGAAAAATTTATGTATTTGAAATAAATTGTTTAAAATTAAAAGACGACCTGAATTTTAATTTTTAAAAAGATCAGGTTATTTTGATAAATTTGCTTTTGTAACAATTTTACTGTTTTACTTTTTCGAATTAAATACCGAATTAAGATCTATGAAAATATAACCTACCTATTATGCTACACAACAGAAAAATTTTCAGGAAACATTTAAATATACAATTTCGTTTGTTTAAAATGCCTCGTATAAAATATGGTCTCATAACTGTACCTACTAAAGCTTGTTGGCTGTTTTAAACACTTACAATTTTATTGATGTTGAAAGATTTGAAAGTAACACCCTCCGAGTCTTTGTCTCTTGGTCATTACGGTTTTTGTAGAACAAGCGATCTTTATTGATTGTTAATTAAAAAAAGGTCTTTTTCAAAAATCTTTTAATTCTAAACAATTCATTCACTCAAATACCTCTATTAAGGTGATACTGTTTGTAAATAATTTAAAGTAGAACGAAACGCTGATGCGACTTACGTGTTTGTTTAACACCCTCTAATTGTAAGTAATTATATGAACTTAAGCTTATCTTAATCACATCTTAATTAATTGTTTCGGCTTTACACGTCCGTCATACAATTTTTGTAATTTCAGTTTTGACGAATACATGCATCGCATCTACAATCGCATCTAGTAGGTTCATTTTAAGTAACGGAAGTTTATATAGGAGCTTCTTAATTTTATTATATTTACTGATAATTAAATTTCTTAATAGTTTAATTTTTAATCTAGAATTTTCTTATAAGTACCTATCTACCTATAATTATAAAATACCTAACATGGTTTATTAATTGTATGCATAAATAATATTTTTTTAAATATCAGTTTCCTATAGATTCTCATCACTTTTTCCCTTGAAAACAACTTATTGTAGATTAACGTAAAAAGATAATGGAATACCCATTATTTATTTTCTTTTCCAAGAAAGGAATTTAATTAGACCGAAAACTGAATGCTTAGATGGAATTAGTAAATACCATTCAAAAAAATTCTTTGGCATAAAAACGGAAGGAATGTTCCTAATTTCACTTTGTTCTGAAATTCTCAGTGTACCTACATTTTTCACATTTAAAGATTTACAAAAGAATTAATATGTTGTTGTTTCAATTTGATTTTATTCATACATGTCATATAAATAAAACATTTTGTATTTTTGTAACTCGGAACGGTTGATTTATTTAAATGTTTGATAATTTTTTGAGTTAACGTTGCGATTTTTTTTTACGTTGTCCACATATAATTATGTAAATTATACCTATGTATATACATAGGTAGGTTAATTTTAAATTACTTAATTACTTATACCAATATTGTAAATTTGAAACGCCAGGTAAATCTAAATATAGGATAAGTACATAAGTAAAATCATATTTGCTTTTATTATTCAGGGAACAGACGTTCTACAAATTTAATTGCAAATTTGACTATATAAATACAATAGTGCAAAACGTGCAACGAGATGATACATTGAAACTTTATGATGATAAAATATGAAGTAAGTTGATAACTATACCTGCCTAATTTCTTTCTCATCTTTAACGTAACTGAATTGGGCATTTTATATGTACTTGTTGAGTTGTGTCAGATATGCGAGATATTATTGCTGTTTATTGCTAATAAAATGTTTCATACAGTCAAAAACATTAAATATATATTGCGAAAAATAAATTTAAAATTTTTAACTTTGACACCCTATATCTATTTTATTAACAACATTTTATTAAGGCTTGTTGGGTCAAATAGTAATATTTTGAAGTCAATAATTTCGTATTTCTGTATGGACCATTGCTTACGGCCACCCTGTATATAGGTATCATAATCGTTAAAAAGAATACGATAACTAATTCGGATATTCGAATACCTACTCATTATTTATTTATTTGTGTGTTATTTAACTAATGTCTTCTTATTGTTAGGTTTAAATACATAACCTGCTTAATAATAGTTCTAAATCTGATAATGCACGTTATAACTTTAATATTGATCGTAATTTAATTTTGTTTAGTAATTTATTTATCTGTATATAATCTTTGTAACTATACTTTCTTCGAAATATTCGTAAGTAGATAATGTAATTAACAATAAGTAAGTACCTAATACGACATTTTTCCATCAGCGCGCAACAATATCGCTTCGTATTATTTTTGTCGACAAATTTAAAACGTCTACCAACTGCAGTTAGGTACCTATATAATAATGTAAGAACCATTAAATATTTTTTTTTAAAGAAATTGAATTTAATTATCATTCGTTAATGTTCTTAACTTTAATTAATGGATTTTTAATTACCTACTGCTATAACTTTAGTAATTTATAAGTCTTTAATTTAATATCCGAAAAAGCACGTTTGCAGAAAAGGTTTCGATTGCCTTAAACCTTGTTCAGTAAATTTAAAAGGAAATTTGTCATAAATTAAAATTAATTTAAATTTATAGTCAAGTAATAATGTACATTTGGCGAATACTCTGTATAAAAGCTCTGTTAGTCGTAAATTTTATTCGCAATGTCTGAAAGGAGAAGTAGGGACGTAAAATAAAGTAATGCTCAGTTTTATGATGCGGCCATATTGAACAATGGCTTTATTATTAGTATTTTTTTTGAGAATATAGTTGTCATTAATTGAATTCGTACATTGATGTTTTACACTTTTCTGCTCATATAATATTATAAAAGTTGTCATTTCTCACATTCTATATTTACCTAGGTAAAATATATGTAATTATCTACTCGTTGAGAAAATCCTACATTTTTTGTACAACTGGTCGAGAAGACTAAACTTCGCGTACGCAAGAACTCATTCGCAGTCGCTGTTATTAGCTTTTTAATTGCTAAATGTTGCTCATGAAATTGAATAGGGTAACATTATTTTATGTTCATCTATTAATAAATTCATGCAGTCTAATGAATTTTAAAAATCATCATATTATGTAAATTTTTAATGTGGTTTTATTTCTTGACAGTTATCGTAGTTTCTGTATAAGAATGAATGAAAAAGTTCTTTTTTTAAGTGACTAACTGCTACTACTAAATCTCCTAAAATGTTAATATTCGATTATTAAACTCGCAGGATTTCCTTATTTTCTACAGTAATATATGCACTTTTCAATTTGCTAAACCGAAAATCTGCCAACTTCTACGAAACAAAATTGATTAATAAGTAAAATTAAGTAAATACATATTTATGTTTTATGCGAATTTTATATTCTATTTATGTAAGAAGTTGGCAGATTCCGTTTCGCCAAATTGAAGTAAGTACTTCAAACTTACAAGTACTTAATTTCAAAGAAATTGTGAGATTAACATTTTAAGAGATTTACTGGTAAGTAATAAATAAACACCTAAAAATATAATAGTGATTTTTCAACAACAAAATCTTGTGTTCGTAGTTGGTATGGTACTGCAGGGATCCATAAATAGAACATTAAAACTCACGTTATCGAGAACTAGCGAAGCTTTTTTGCTTTTCGCCTCCATATGATATATAGCGCTCCAGGGAAGGAAAGATTGTATTTTGGAGACGAAGATAACGGAATTAAGTTTTAGACCCTAATATTTGATGTTATTATAAAATCAATATTTGCAGTAAGTTGTAGAATATCGTTATACTAATTGTAGGTTTTTTAAATATTATAATTAGCTTAAACTTTTCATAAAATATAATACACGTCTGTTTTAGAATACAACACAAAATATGTAAGTATATTCTTATAAAAACATACCTTAAATAGGTAGGTGATAGTATTTAATTTTATTTCTATATTAGGTACAGTTGACAAAAGTAAACATGATCTCTGAAGGGGCGTGGCAGGCGTCGCTGTAAATTTTTGGGTACAGTCCATGTAAAAATATTTGTGCTGTTGTCAGGTTATGTATTATTTATCAAACAAAAATAATATTTATTAATTATTGTACGTACCGTTTTATTCAAATTGGTAACAGAATTTTGAAAAAGGTGACTTCTAAAGAAATAAACGCAGAAAAATAAAAACGAATGCGAAACTTATTAGCAAATGTAGGTGAACAATCACGACAGCTGAAATTTGCGATTTACGGAGTATACTTTTCGTTGGTTGTTAACTGTCATTGGATGAATGTTTCGCTGCTAAAAATTTTTGAAATTGGTCGGCATATTTTGCGCAGATCATGTTTACTTCGATAAGTTTTAGTTTCAAATATAAAAGTGTATTGTTAGGTGATTGTGGTGTAAATCCATACCCACAACAACATTGGAAACAGAATGCAAAATGCAAATGCGTTCGTTGTTAGCGCCAAACATTTGATAAGATTTAGAAAGGTTAACCTTCGCTTTGAACTGAGAGTAGTTGTTTGATAGATTTGGAAGAAGACCGTTCTATGTTTAAACCGCTTGTATTAAGCTTCTTAGTTTTGTTAGTTAATCTGGTTTAGTTTAATATTTTGTGCAGTGGTGTATCCCTTCCTAGATTTTTCCCATCCCTATTTTGTAATGTGCATCGCTGTACAAGGTGAGTTGTTTTAAAATTTTATTTTGTTGTAAACGTTGAACCAGCGCATTTGGCGCATACATTCGTCATATCTAATTCTCCTATTATAAGAATTATTGTTGTATTTGGTATTAATAAAACTATTTAACATCGAAGAAGAATATTATTAGGTACCTACACACAGAACTGGGTAGGTATGCCATATGTATAAATAATCAGCACTTTCTATATGGAGTTGATGTTTATGTTTATGTTTACACTGTCATGATACGATACTATTCGAAATGTTCGAATCAATCAAAGTGGGCTTCTGTATTTCAATGATGATTTGGCCCAAGTGTCATAGAGAGACGATTTATCTGCCGTATGAATTTATGTATACCGTGTGTCCCAGGATGGAGTTGACAAGAGGAAAAAAATCTTTATTATTGATTTTACGACAAAAAGTCATTCTTTATAAAAAGTTCTGCTTGTTGAGTAGATAAATTAACCATCGGAAAATCTAAGATTAAATGTACAGAATGTCCACAAATTAAGATAAAATGAAAATGCGTCAACAGAAAAGTATCATTTATTGCATGTTTTATAGTTTAAGTACAAAATTTCAATTAATTAAAGTCAACAAAAATTACTCTACAAGGCCACCTACAACTTCCACACATACATTCGCCCTTTTAATAAATTCACCATAGACTTTGCGTATGGTTTGTGGTCCATTTATCTCATTCACCGCATCCTGTATTCGTGCTTTTAGTATTTCCTGATCATGCGGCAGGTCATTTTCGTAAACTTTTTGCTTTAAAGTACCCCACAAAAAAAAATCAAGAGGTGTCAGGTCAGGTGATCTAGCAGAAAAATTTATTGGTCCAAATAATACTCAAACTTTAGACTTAAAATTTTGTATTTTAACTAATTGTAGGTTGTTAAAGAACTTTTTCTGTTAACAATAAACTCTAAAATGCAATAAATGATACTTTTCTGTTGAAGCATTTTCATTTTATCTTAATTTGTGGACATTCTGTACATTTAATCTTAGATTTTCCGATGGTTAATTTGGTATGTGTATATGTATAAATTACATACACACATACATAATAATAAATTATCAATTACGGTCGCCTGAAGATTTATGCAGGTAAGTCTCGTAATTTTAATAATAAATATTAATTATTATTATGCTTCCTAAATATTAAAAAGATGAATTTTTAGATTAACCCTTTTATTATCGTTTATCACGCTGCGCGGCCTTCTTTTTAATTCAAGTAATTAAATTAGAAGATAAACAGAAAGTGAAGGAAAAATGGATTACATTTGTCAGACTAAATGAAAATTGTATAATCATGAAATTATAAAACGTTATTTTGCTTTCTTTTGAAGAACGAAATATTCTTTAATATTTATGTTGGTATGTATCTATTTACATTTCAAAAGTATTTTAAATAGGTATGAAGGTATACTTACTTATGTGTAATTATAAAATATGTTTACACAAAAGTGTACAATGCGAATTAGGTATATTGATGTAGTGTTGGAAAAGAATCGTTGAAGAATAAAAGATTTACTTAGGTATGGCCTATCCAACCTATCTAACGATTTACGTCTTCAATAAAAGGTTACTAGATGATGACGCTTCACACACTAATGATACCTCGTACCTCGTATTTTTACAATTTTAATAAATTGTAGTCTTTCTTTATACCGTCTAATATGGGAGCAAGTAAATCATTTATAGAATATGTCACTTTCCAAACTTACAAACTTTCTGTGAATTACAAATAAATCTAGTATGAGTATAAGTACCAAAGTAATATCTAAATAAAGTAGATGTAAGTAATTTAACTACAATAATTGTAAGTATGGCAAACGGTCAACCGTTTCATAGGTAGTATTCGTTTTTTAGATCACGGGAGATATTGTTCATACAGTTTAGTTTAGTTTTATGATTTACGTTGATTAATGTAAATTCTGTGAATGTTGAAATGAATGTTGGTAAGTCTTCAGTTCATTTGCTGAAACCTAAGTAAATAGATCGTGCTAAACAGTAAAGGATGAACTGTAATAAAGCCGTATATTCTACTTTGATATGTTCGGAACACGAAACGAGAAAAGAGTAAGATAGATTTTTCTCGTTACGAATAGATTGCCCGAAGCGTTCATTGCTTTTAGCATTTCAGATGCACTTAAGCGCAAGTGGCATCGTATTACTATCATTTACCTGTTCAATACCCAATCTACTTGCTTAAATTATTATTCTAATATAAAATAATGTTTGATTCTTTTGTTTTAACTATGGCCTATTTACCTACCTAGTAGGTAAATGGGGATAAGATAAATAAGGTATTCACTTACAAAGTTTAATTTTATAGGCAGACACATAAGTATAAATACTTATCGTTAAAATGTAAATTTATGTAATTCGTTGTAAAATGCGGTTTAATTTGGTTGAAATCAATAACATCGAGGAATCTATTGCATAATAAATACAAATTAAACAAAATATAGGTAGATTCTATCCAATTTAAATGTTGATAAAACTGTGTTAGGTCGATAAGCATTTTAGTGATTTTGCGGTTAACAATTAATTCTACTTTAGTAATAATAACTGATAACGTAAATGGTATTATTTCGACGTGTCCATATACGCTCCCGAGAGATATTCCACCATATCCTGGTCATTGTACATACAATTGTTAAAAAAACGTACGGTACTAACAATAGGCAAGTACCTAAGCTATTAAGCTATTAATGATGAAACGTATTATAATACTTTGTGTTTGCTGCTTTTATTAGTATTAGTTATTATTACTTTTATTAGTATTTATTAGTTTTATTTATAGTAATAAATTACCTACCTTATTTATCGAAGTAGAAAATTGTTTATATTTTTTAAAGGATTGGTTTGCGAACGCATCACCATTAGATTATTTTAAAATTAATTTTAGACGCTGTATACTTTTAGAATTTTTTAGTTCTTTTTTAATTCGTCGTACTTATACGTAGGTACCTAACGTTAATGTTTTTAATGAATCAATTTAGTAGGTGCCAAAATAATTATGTAGTATTGCGGAATTTCTTTTTGCAGTTTATTTTTCTAAAACTTTACAAATTCTTAATTTTTAATTTAGAAACATCTTTTCAGATACCCAGGTACATCGGATAGACACGTGGCTAGATGAAGCGAATTCACTTTGATTGCTGATATTACGCACCTGCATGTCACGACGTCCGAAATCTTATTAAATACTTGAGAACGTGGAACGACGGTCAGTGTTATTATGTAGGTTATGTACATTTGGTGATTCGGTGTGTCGCGTCGCATTAATTGCGTACATTTCGCACTAAAGTGCAAACTCGCGTTTGCGGCGGTGAAAGACTATCTGTGTGTTCCAGAAGCCTCTACATATGCACCGAGAAAAGGTTAGTGATTCTATTACATACGTATATAGGTAAACTTCGTCCAAACCTATATGCAATCCCACGTCATCAATACAAGGTTACTAGATGATGACGTTTCACACAGTGGTGTCACCTCGTACCTCGTATTTTGATAGTTCTAATAAATTGTAGTCTTTTTTTATACCATGTGCGCAGGTAAATCATCTATAGAATATGTCACTTTCCAAACTTTAAACCGAATTTCAAATAAACAATCTAGTAACTTTTTGTTGATGACGTAAATTGCATATAGGTTTGGATAGGCCATATGTACTTAATTTTGAGGTTTTATACTAAAGTTGATGATTTTTATCGTTACGTAAAAAGAGATATTTTTATGATTATGTAATATCTGTTTCGTGTTAATATGAATTTGATAGAAATAATTTAACAGAAGGAGTAAATAACCTTGCCTATTGAAAACGCAAGTTTTGGTAATTTTGATACTTTATTAAAAGAGCGTAGGTATGAAAACGTGTTCTGTTTATAGTAAGTAACAAGAATCGTTTATTAATTTTAATACGAATTATTTAGGTATCTACCGATAGGGTAAATACCCCAGTAATTGACACCTTAAGGTATACGTGAACTTTCAAAGTTCTTGAGAATTAAGTAAGTACTTATTTATGATTCGTAGATATTCGAGAATTCTCCAATATACCCAAACCACGACTCCGCAAAGAAAAGTCGACCTTCTTAGTATTTTAGAATATCTGAAAATTAGTCATTACATTTGTCATCTGGTTTGTTTCCACAGATACCATAGATACAGGTTTACCTACGCTAAGTTTTTACCAGAAGAATTAAAATCGATACGTTTGAGTTACGAAACCCTTTGAACTGCTTTTCAGCAGACATTCCAAGAACATTTGATTAAAATGTAGGTATGCAGGTATTTTTAGCGATAGGTAGGTACTACTTATTTTAGATTTTTATGGATAGAAATTAAGCAAACACGCATACTACCTGATAGTAGATACAATAATGCCTGTTTAAATCCAATTTTAAAAGGAATTCTACAATAAGCGGTTACATTTTACAAGGTATAATTTTAATAAAATATTATTTACTACACCTACTTGCTTAAGGGGATAGTAGACGGAGTTTTGAAAACTATTGCCGTTGCGATGTCGCTAGTAAACTAGTAAATGTGGGAGTGTTAGTCATTAAGTCGATTTTTTAACTTTAGGTAACAGCTCAAACAAAAAATTTTACGGTTCAATCCGGCTCAAACGAAGCTCAATCGATTCCGCTAGTTCGAATTTGATTTCGAAGTTGCGGGGGTGCTGTCGTGTCAGCAGCACCCCGTCTTAATATGTCGATTTTTTAGCTTCAAGTAACAGCTCAAACAAAAACTTTTACGACTCAATCCAGCTCAAACGTAGCTCAATCGATTGCACTAGTTCGAATTTGATTTCGAAGTTGCGGGGGTGCTGGTGACATGGACCCCTCGGATAAATGTGGTTTCTACATATAGGTGGGGTCAATAGCAGCAGTGCATCATTCACGTTTTTATTTTTTTTTGCTTAACAAATACAGCAAGTTTACTGGCATGAGGATGTTTTCCCTACAGTAAGCCTCTTTCATAAAATTATTACGATGCACTGCCCGGCATACTTTCACATAAAAAAATGTGATCCAGTGTCTCTGGAATCATACACTTTATACAAAGATAGTTTTCCCTAAGATCCAGTTTGTGCAAATGGACACCAAAGTGCCCACAGCCTGTACTAATGCGTACATAAATATTAACTGTTATGACTCTTTCTTTAATTTAATTTAATAAATACCTATGAGTTTTGTTAAAAATTTATGATATATTTTTATTTCTATTTATCTACTAAAACAGTCTAGGTAGGTAGGTGCTTACTAATTCCTAAAATGTGTTCACTAGAACATCATACGAGAAATTAAACTAACACAAAATAAAGATTGTGTTATTTTATGAATTCGCTTCATGCCATCACTTTAAAAATATATTCCGAAATGAAAATTCGAAACTCCTTAAGAGCCTAAAGGTAGAACAACAGTTGTTTTTGAATCAGATATCTCTATATCCACTTAATTAAAATAACAAACGCTAAAGATAGACATTTTACTGTTTCAGAAGTAGGTAGAAGTTTTTTCTAAAAAGACTTATGCATAACTTATTCTAAATTCAATATAAGTTTCGACCACGAATTAAAAATGTTTTATATATTTACATTTATGTTTAATTTATCAATAAATAGATAGGTAACGAAATTACGAATAATATAATTTATTGTTGAATTATAAATATACGAATTTACGAAGAGAAAATCACCTATTTATAATATTACACTTAAATTTCACGCTAGCACATTTAAAAGAAAAATATGAGAAAACTTAATGGTGGATAATTTATATACATTTAAATATTATTAAGCAGGAACACGTAAATGGCTTTTTACCTTTTAATATCTGCACCTGACATAAAATTAGTAATAAATAGAACCCTTAGAATCTAAAGCTAATTGTAAGTATCAGGAAAGGTCTTAGTATTTCAAGTAGAACTCCCTTAACTATTAAGTGATGTGGGTAATCCACCTGCGGCCTAAATCTAACAATTAAGGGAAAATAGTACACAGAACACTTCCATGCATTTTGGACCTTAATACAAAATTAACAAGGTTCCAAGTAAAATAAGGTGAATTATTATACATCGATCCTCAAACTCTGATGTAAATTCATAATTTACTTATCTACTATACATATTATTAAATTTTCTCAGTAATTTATTGTAAATCATAACAAATACCTTTTATAAAACTATTATTATAGGCACAGAAACATTCTCTGTAATTTTGTTGATGCATATTAGATAGGTGTGTACTACATAGGTACCGTATATTTTTATATACCTACCTACATGTTAGTTTTATCGAATATCTAGACTTTTTATATGCATAGATAGATATATCTATAGATATACCACTCTTTGTAATAAAATATGTTTGAAAATAAAATTCAGATATCACGAGAAGACATAAACTGTTATAATTAAAGAAAAAATACATTATAGCTATTTTGTAGTAATTACTTAAAACATACCTAAGCTGTTGAATTGCTGTATTTTCTAAAAGGATATATTGTTAATGTTTTACATAATGAATTAATGAGCTTCCCAAAATTCAGGTGGTTCATTTTGAGCGGATTATATACCTAAATGTAGGTATAAACAGACTAATATACATTTTTTACTTTAGACTGTAATGTTATCGAAGAGGAAATGTAAACATTCTCCTGTGTTTCATCTATTCAAACATAACTCTCTCGATAATTCGAAAAATTTGATATTCCGGCACTGCCCGAACACCGAGCGTGCCGGACCATCAAGGTTACCTAAACACTAAATACATCTAAATATTAAAATGTAAAATCTCCAGTTTTGCAATTCAAAATGTCAAATAAGGGAATGTTAGAAAACATATTCATGTCACAGATATGTCTATCTGTTAAGGGGATAGTAGACGGATTTGCGGTGTTACTTAAAACTTAATAAATCTAAAAGATGAACATCAATGAAACATTTTTTTTTATTATAAACGTGATTATAAAAGATTATTCTTGCTCTTACATATATTATTTTTTATTCAAAGTGATAAACAAAAATAATAGGTTTTCCGGTATTTTTTTGAAAAATAATTTAGATATTCACTTGTTCTTTTTGCAGTCGTATAGACGATAGTGTTTTTCAGGATGAGAAGTAAAATCAGCACGTACACTTCAACAGTTTCGTATTTAGAACGATTTTAATTATTGTTGTTAATAAAAAAATGTAGTTTTTCGGTGTTTAAAACTATTTGATGAGAGATGAACTTCTGAAGTTTTAATATAACTTTCTAGTAACTATAACACATACTTTAGAACAGCAACGGTCATCTAAAACAATTTAGAAATTAAGAAATTAACGGTATATTCTTATTATTTTAAAAATATTGTCTTTGTGAATGTAGAGAACCAAAAATACAGCGTCAAATTTTTACCTGCTAAATAATATTTCTAGTTATTTGCATAGAAACTGAAAGCAGGTGTTTCTCAGAAGATTAGCCCAATCATAAATATCGAAGATGATATTGTTTGGAATATGTCAAAGAAACGAATAATTGTAAAATAAGTAGTAATTTCTGCTTTACAATTTGTTTTGTCGGTAGGGACTTAGTTGATGTATTTTGTATATATGTAAAAATGTTGAATACTTCAAAATTAATTTTTAGCGAATTTTCATAGAAAATATAACTATTGCAGCCTGTCTGATGACGGGAGTCAGACGTGTCGTTTTGGATTTTCTCTGATTTCGATCCGTAGATTACGAAAATATAGTTCGTTTGTTTTAGTTTTATATTAGGTGTACAACTTTGCTTCCGCCGTTTTTTTCCGAAATTCGAGGCTTTATTGTAATAAACTGGTTATACATTTATGATTCAAAGTATTGTCCATCGCTGGCCACTACTTTCTCCCATCTTTCGGGCAGCGTACGAATCCCGCGTTGAAAAAACTGGTCATCTTTTGAAGCGATCCACGAATCGATCCAATTTTTACTTCTTCATAAGACCGGAAGTGCTGGTCATCCAGGCCGTGTGCCATTGATCGAAACAAGTGATAGTCCGAGGGAGCAACGTCTGGAGAATACGGCGGGTGGGGTAGGACTTCCCATTTCAACGTTTCCAAGTATGTCTTGACCACTTTCGCAACATGGGGTCGAGCATTGTCATGCTGTAAGATTACTTTATCATGTCTCTCGTTGTATTGAGTCTTGCTCAAGTAATGCCTCCAATTCTGCATCTTCGAAAACCTTCTCTCTTCCACCGCCATGCCGGTCTTCGACGTCAAAATTACCGTTCTTGAAGCGTTGAAACCACTCTCGGCACGTTCTTTCACTAATAGCGGCCTCACCGTAGGTATTTGAGAGCATTCGATGAGCCTCAGCCGCAGATTTCTTCATATTAAAACAGAAAATTAAAACCTCCCGCAAATGACGAGAATTTGGCTCGTAAGCTGACATGTTTAATCGAGAATAACTTTATGATGCAGACACAAATCGACTAATATTTCGATGGCGTTATATTTACAAATACCTAATCTTATTGTATGACAGCTACGATCTATTTATTTCGACTACCACTTACCGCTACGGCCATTTATTGCAAAACGGCGGAAGCAAAGTTGTACACCTAATAGTTAGCTGTTGTAGGTATTTTGTATATACAGTGTGTTAGATTTTATGTGTCATAGCAAATATCTCGGCTATTGTATGAATTAGTAAAAAATGTTATATATGAAAGTTATTAGATTAGAACATTAGAACATCAAATTATTCAGATAATGCAAATAAATTTAACATTTTAAATGGAACGTACCCAGTATTATTATATATTCTGAAACTACAGGAATTTACCTTTACAACGGTATATCACATGTTATACTTTTTCATTAATTAACTGGGCGTAATACACTAAATAACTGATCGTGTTGAAAACGTAGACAGTATAAACAATGTGTTGATTAAAACAAACTCAATAACAGATTATTCAACATAAATACAACATTAGGAACAAACCAATATGTGAATAAGTAAGTTAATTATAAAATTGTATGTAATGCCTACTTAACATCTAAATTCTTTGTTCATAGTGCTCCCCGTTGTTTGTAATACTTTCCCCGAGATCTGCTTATTAAATTTCGTCGCACTTTTTGCAATATGTTTGGTGTTATTTGAGCACATGCCCTATGAATGCGATTTGTAAGATCCTCTAAATTTTGTGGACATGTAACATAAACTTTTGATTTAACATATCCCCAAACAAAAAAGTCCAACACAGAGAGGTCTGGCGATCGTGCCGGCCAGTTTATAGGGCCACCATTTCCTATCCATTTCGCACCAAACTTTTCATTTAAAATATCCTTGACGTTTTAAAATATCCTCCATTGTGAGGAGGTGCGCCATCCTGTTGTAACCACATATCACGACGCACATGTAGGGGTATATCATCCAAATATTCTTCGAATTCTGTCGTAAGGAAATTAGCATACCGTTCAACATTAAGGGTTCCGCGATAAAAATAAGGACCTAGTAATAGTATCACCTAATACACCAAGCCAGACATTAATAGAAAATTTGTGTTGGAACCTGCATTCCTGAATTCGACGTAGATTCTCTGTATCCCAGAAATGATATTTTTTCTGTTAGAAATTCCGTTATTGTTAAAATTAGATTCATCGCTCTAAAGAATGACATCCACTAAATGTTGATTATTGTTAAGCCAGTTATAAAATATTAGCCTTCTATCAGAATCACCAGAAACCTTGAACCAATTTAATTTTATAGGGGGTCGTGTTATGTTTTTTTAGAATAAAAAATACTTTGTGATGACTTATACCTATGTCGGCTACTGCTTCACGGATTGAATTTCTTGGATGTGCTCTAAAATATGCCAACATCATAATATCTTCATCATGTGCTGCACGCCCATTTCTTGGTCTTCTCACTGTAGCATTAAAACATCCATTTCTTCGTAAATTATGTTCAATTCTTGCAAACGTGCGAGGATGTGGCTGTACCCTTTCTGGATACAAGGTTCGATACAATACAGAAGCTTCTTTAGGATTATCATTGCATCTAATGTACACTCTCAACATATACATTTTTTCATTATTAGAATAATAACTATACTTCGTCCAAACCTATATGCAATTCACGTCATCAATAAAAAGGTTACTAGATGATGACGTTTCACACAGTGCTGTCACCTCGTACCTAGTATTTTGACAGTTCTAATAAATTGTAGTCTTTCTTTATGCCATCTAATATGTGCGCAGATAAATCATCTATAGAATATGTCACTTTCCAAACTTTAAATCGAATTACAAATAAACAATCTAGTAACTTTTTTTTGATGACGTGAATTGTATATAGGTTTGGATAGGCCATATCCCTCGTTATGTGTCACGAGATGAAAATTCACAATTAACAATTTACTTAGCCACTTTGACACGATAGTGATAACAAGTGAGCGCATATCACGGCCTCCTCGGCTCTACTTAATAGAACATGCAAAGGTAAAAGTGTGCGTCGTCGGTACATTGTTTGCACTGTTCGTGTTCAACGCGTTCGGTTATTTATTCTATTACGCCCTTAATTAATGAAATAAGTATAACATGTGATATACCGTTGTAAAGATAAATTCTTGTAGTTTCAGAATATGTAATAATACTGGGTACGTTCCATTTAAAATGTTAAATTTATTTGCTTTATCTGAATTATTTGATGTTCAATTGTTTTTCTAATTTTGACACATTATTAAGAATAAATAATCTAATAACTTTCACATACAACATTTTTTACTAATTCATACAATAGCCGAAATTTTTGCCGTGACACATAAAATATAACACACTGTATGTAAAAATGTTAAATACTTAAAAATTAATTTTTAGCCAATTTTCAGAGAAATTATAACTATTTCAGCCTGTCCGATGATGGGACTCAGACGTGCCGTTTTGGATTTTCTCTGATTTCGATCCGTAGATTACGAAAATATAGTTCGTTTGTTTTGGATCGGTCGTATAATATCTATATATAACCAAATCTTGTAGACACGATTCCAGTCGCAATTTTAATCGTAGGAGGCTGAAAGTTAGATAGTGTATTGTCTTGAAGAAAACAAAGAACGAGTTCGTTAATTAGTCAAATTGACCGACCTGTTTCAAAATAGTGGCTAATCAAAGATTTTAAAGTGATTGTGAGTTATCTCCGTTATTAATTATTTAAAAATAATATGTAAAAAATACATAATACATAATACATGTACATAATACATATTAAAATATGTAAAAATACATTTACATACTTGTAAATACTTTCAGTAACAATGAGAAGGGATTACGTTGGAGACCCATTATGCCTACTTAACCGAAACCTTACTACCTGCTGTTTTTTGAAAACATCTGTGTTAAGATATTAGAAATTTTGGTTGCCTATTATTACGAAGGATCGGTGGAACTGCACTAACTAGAAGGTATGTATGTACCTATATAATAATTTCGAAATAAATAATTTAAATAATGTAAATAATGTAAGTACTGTAGGTCGTACTGCATTATAATGATGTAGAGATGCTTTTTATAAATAAATATATAGATTAGTTAGGTAAGGGAATCTATGAGCGGGAGTGCTGGCTTCGGCAGCGGGGAGTTTTTATAAGTCAGTAAGTGGTAAGCAGAGCATGTGCAAAGACGTATCGGTTCGATAAAAAGGCGTGTAACAAGACGAGGACTGCGTACATTACTTACTCATTGTATTTATAGTTTTGTATAAGAAGTAAAAAGATAAACAAATAAAAGCCTACAATGATGAACGATTTTATTGAAATCCTATATATCTATGTACTTATATATTTAAACTGCTTGTTGCTTTTAATCGATTAATTTTTATAAACTACGTAGTATTCATAAAAGATTGTTTAATGAACTGATCGATTTTGTCCACTCCATATTCGCCTTTCAAAGTTTTTTATTAACCTAGATACAAGTAATATAACACATGTAGAAATATTTTGAGAAAATTGGCGGCAATTGCAATAGATTAAACCCCTCAGTTCTTATTGTCAGTAAATATCGGACCAGATCCGTCGAGTCTAGTCTACATCGGTTTTTTCTATGGACCTGGAATGGATCTGATCCTCGACTACTGCTCAACACACACGAAGATATTTTAGCGGAATTGTTCCGAAAAGGGCTAGATCTTCTGAAATTTCCGCTTGAGCATGCCTACCTAATGTGTGGCCAAGATAATATAAGACTTTAAATTTTAGGGCTAAAACTCTTTAAAAATACATTATAATGACGAAAAAATTATTTTTTGAATGAAAATTTTAATTGCATAAGTACGTATGAATGAAGTTATCTGGTAAAAAACTTTGAATAATTTTTTTGGGTATAAATCAAGAAATATTGAAGAAGTATAAGTATGTACTTATTTTTAAAAAAAGGTTAGTTAGTATAATAGATGTATGTACATTGTATTTTTTTAAATTATGTTCTATACTTACTTTAAAAAATTACAATTAAAAACCTACTAATAACATTAAATAAATAATACAGCCTAACTTAAAGGAATTGAGTTATCGAATTCAATAAAAAATAATAATAATTACCAACTAAATATTTAATGCATTATACTGAGTTTTGTGAACTGTATGCAGTACAATTACGTACCTATTTTTTCAAAATTTAACTAACATCATTTTGGTTAAAACCATTAAATACCTACCGCGAAATGTAACTGTATAGACACGTTAAAAAAATGTATAATGAATAAACACAAAAAGCATAAAATTAGTGGATGTGCACCTAATTCACATAAAAATTTTGTTTAATTTATACTTAACATTAATTAACAAAATTTTAATATAAAGAAATAAAACGTTTCTTTATGATTATAAGTACAGCGTATATAATTACAAATATCTATAAAAATAAAGATAGACATTTTCTTCCAACTTATAGGCCTAGACGCCTGTGGGACAAAACAGCGGTCATAAACATCGGTTTTAAGTAACTATTTGCGTTTTCGCGTTGTACGTTAAATACAAAAGAATATTGGCTTAAATCTTGTATCACCTGTAGACCTGTAAAATCATATTCTGGAACGGGACGCCCTTGGCTAATCGCTAAGTAAGCATTCATCAATTACTATGAAAACAATTGTTACAATAATCGTTTCTATGACAAATTGACTGATGGTTAACGTTAACCAGCTATTGAAGCAGTAGCTCTTATAGTATCAAAGTTTCATAAATAAATTATTCTTCTATATTTTAATAAATCTATGTTTTATTTTCGTATTGAACAAAAATATGAATATTCATAAATGGACGAAGTTTTTTATTTTAACAATACTGTTATATTCATTTGGCGTGACTTTACATCAATAAAGTCACTATATATACATTAGAAATCATTTCAACATATTATCAACGTTATTTGTAACATATATAAATAAAAATAACAAAAGTTATAAATACAAACTTAAAGTAATTAATATATAATAATAAGTTTAATAAAATAGATATATTATATGTTAAAGTTTAAAAAAACAAACTTAAAAGTACAAGACTACAATACAATATAAGACTTAACGCATTATAATCACTATCAATCAAACGTATCGTAAAAAAAGCTACTGTAATTATAAACATAGAAAATCGCCGATAACGTTTAAAATTAATGCTGACATGTTCTTGTAAATTTTCAAAAAACCTATTTTGTAAATGTTATTGTCAATACCTGTCATTAATATCATGTACAAAAATATTTTGCTAATCTTATTCATTCTTATTGTTATATATACACTTTTTCAATTGACTTAATAAAAAAATAGTCTTTATTCTTCATTAAAAAATACAGTAGTTCAGTGCCGAATGTTTTGGTCCAATATTAGATCGGGTCTTACGTATAACTGAAAAATCTACATATGTAAATAGATACAATATAATCACATACCTTAAAAATCGTCAAAATAAAAACCACTGCACTACCCTAAAGATGCTATGGTTGTTAAAACGAGAAGTCTTTTTGTCATTGTATGCATGCTCAAAATCTTTCTCTGTACAGTGCTCTTCCTCTACAGTTCCGCAGTTGGGCATGAGGGGAATAACTTTTCTTAGAAATTAAGTCGAACAGAGTTCCCCTACCAAGCGCCTTTCGTAGCGCTCGAACGAATTCACTTGCGTCTTTCTTAATAGTTCCATCTTACACTCGTCCTAATAAAATGTTTTTCTTTTGTTTTGATTTCCTACTGATGGTTTTCCTCTGTTCGACAGTTAGTTGTTGTTCGTACGCTCGTGCTAATCTATATCTTTATAATATAAAATGTCACAAATCAACGTAATATATTTTGTTTTTATACTTCTTTTAATAAATATATATAAATAATAATAATAAAATAATAAATACAATATAAATTACTTAATTTGTGCTATATATATTGGATACACTCGATTTTTCAAGCCTTACAGCGCGCGGAACTGTATGGAGAGAGCCATTTGAATCTCAGGTACGCGCTGATGTCTTAAGAGTGGGGGTACTAGTCGAGTCGAAAACTGGGGAAGCGGAACTGTTGAGGAAGGAACTATAGAGGGAGAGCACTGTATAATAATAGCCTAAGTCATGTATACAATACAATTAGCCTGTGTTAATTTTTAGAAAAGATAAATACATATATACATATGTATTATAATTTGCTGATTTTAACCCAGACAGCCTTCTTTCATTTTTGAATCATGCTGATATTAGTGGAGATAAAGTTCTACAAAAATTTAAGTTTTGAATTTTATACATTTATTGTTCTTTTCATAAGTATGTAAATATGTATTACCTACTCCTATTATAGATTATCAGAATTTGTTCATAATTTACTTATAGACTATTTTAATTTATAGTAAAATACATCAATTAAATTTCATTTTAAACGAGCATTTTTGTCAAATTTAAAATGCATGACAAAATGCAAGTCATTTCTACGAAATTTCAAGTTTTAGTAAACGTTAAAAAAAGTGGATAGAAATTAAACAAATTACGCTAATACGCTGCTTGTGGACACGATTCCAGTCGAAATTTTGATCGTAGGAGGCTGAAATTTGGACAGTGTATTGTCTTTATGAAAACGAAGAACGAGTTCGTAAATCAACCAAATCGACCCACCTGTTTCAAAATGGTGGCCGTTCAAAAGTTAAAAAAATTCTAATCTTCGTTATTAATCATCAGATCGGTAATGAGAAATATGTTTTGAAATTGGCATAAAATTCTATACCGATTATGTTTCTTTAAAATTTTCGACAGAATGCATCGTTTTAAATAATCGAAAAAGTGATACATTTTTTAAAAATTTTTAATTTAAAATTTAAGAATAAAAATATATATTTCTTTCGAGAAAAATTTTAAAACGGTTTAATTGATATGCAACATGAAAATTCGATACCGAGGCGCGCTTTCGGAATTTTAGTTAATTTTTATAGCTGGTTTTATTAAAGAAGAAAACGAATGATATCTTTATAAAACAATACCAGTTCTAAATAACCAAATGACCACCTTTTCAAAATGTGCCTTAAAATTAAAAATTCTAATCTTCTTATTCAACAATCGGTAATGAATATTTTTAAATTGTAAATTCATACCGATTAATTTCTTAAAATTTTCGGATCATCGTTTTCAAATAACAAATGTACATTTAAATAATGGTTGATATCGTCATGAATTAAAAGTCGATTTTTACTTCAAGAAACAGTTCAAACGAAAATTTTAGGCTCAATCCGGTCAAACGTAGTCAATCGATTGCGCTAGTTCGAATTTGATTTCGAAGTTGCGGTTTTCGTGTCAGCAGCACCTCTTAATATGTCGATTTTTAGCTTCAGGTAACAGCTCAAACGAAAATTTTGGCTCAATCCAGTTCAAACGTAGTTCATATCACTACATTGAATTTGAATAAAATTCTCATTTCAGGGTTTAGTAAAATTAAGATAACATTCAGCTAGTTCAACCCCAATTTCAAATATGTCGATTTTTAGCATTTAGGTAACATTTAAATTCAAGTAAATAAACGAAATTTTACACTCAATCGCTCAAACGTAGCTCAATCGATTGCGCTAGTTCGAATTTGATTTCGAAGTTGCGGGGGTGCTGGTGACATGAACCCTTATCCGTGGCCTGTCTTAGTTTGTTAAATATAAAGGATCCGACGGACTCCGGAACGAGAAGAGTATGTTTTTATTTGTTCTCAATAAAATAACAAAAAAAAATTATAGAATATTTATTAAAAAGAAGTAGGTAGGTAGATAAATATCAACATGTAATAATGATTCTATAGGAAATATGAGAGTTCGACTATAGTACAGAAAATAAACAGCTTTAATTGGCAGAGCAATTTTAGCAGTTTCGATAGACAAACTCATTTAAATGTTTGTGGAAGGCTTTTGAGCTTAATAAGTCTTTATAGCAATATTGGAGGGCAACTGAACGTAGAAACTGTTAACTTTTATAATTACTTTTCGTGAGAAACTGCATGTAAATATGTAGGTTGGTTGGTACATATTTAGAATATTATTCAATGATAAAAAAAGCCTTGTGTTTGGACTTTGTTAGTTTTAAATAAATATAATATTAGTTTTCTACCCATAATCATAAGTCACACCATTTTTGACAGGGCAATAAATATTAGAATTTATGCGTCTGGGAATTCGAATTAGTTTAAGGGTTGCAGCTGGACTTTAAAAACAATAGTATCACTTTGACCGCGACGTTTGAGCTATTCAGACTGCGTCAAATGTAAAGTAATAGTAAATAGCAAAATAAAAACTTAGTAGATGGAACTTCTTTGTTTCCATTAAAATAAAACCCATCCGTGATGGTAAACGGTCCTTCGATAGTCTCACATTGATTGGTCCTTAGAAGCCAATGAGGCTAACACCTTGAATATCTAACATTATCATGTATCAACTTACAAAAATTATAACTTACTTGTTAGATACGACTTTTTTAACTTTTATTTTTTTGGTAGATAATTTTTATTGTTGACAGTCGATAAGCTGTTTTGTCAGTATTTTAAAATTTCGCTATTAGGTAGCTAAAGAACAAGATCTAGTTATTATTGCAGCAAGGCAGCTTAATGTACTTCAGATAATATTAGGGTTCTATATTAAAAGCAGGATTCATATTACCGTAAATTCCTCTTCTACAAAAGCGAAAAACTATTATTGAACGTTCAAAAAAATTAATAATCTTCCGATAGGTGAAGAAATTATCCCTTAAAACTTTTACAATTATTCAGGAACGTCCTGTATATTATATTATTACTAGAAAATAAATTGAATCGTCTTTACCTTTTTACTGATTTATGAAAGGTAAAATTTTAATTTAAAATTCGAGCATTGTAACCTTTAATAATAGAATTTCTGCGTTATCAAACGAATGGTTAAGGGCCGTAAATGCCGCTGTATTGATTTCTTAAAAGTGCCTTCTGTGGTGTAAATGGGTTATAGGCAAGAATATTTATTGTTCAATGTAATCTTGCGAAAACGTATTTTCTATCTTTCTTTTATTACATTCTATCTACAAATTAATCGGTTAGAGACTACATTGTTGTACCTGTAAAAAATATAACTTTTTAATGTAAGTAGATAGGTATACTAAACTTGTACATACTTACTCTATTTACCTATACACGAATACAAATAATATTTTTTAGTGTATATGGCGTATTACAGTTAACAGTTGCAATTGCTTTTAATAACATTAACAAAATTATTATTGGTAGACAACTGCCTACTAAATAATACCGAAACCATCATTAAACTTACTCCGTAATTTAGAAGAAACACACATTTAGATCGTTTATTTTATACAAATTATTACACAGTTTTGAATGTTAATCGTTTATAGATTAATATAGGTAATGGAAATTGCCTAAAGCTATGGTAATATAGGTGGGTGGCGTAATGAAACGATCTCATTTTGTATTTCTGATTCCTAAAATAACTTTTAGGACTGTAAATTTCAATTGTAATGCTATTGTAATTCATGCCTGCACATAGCATGTAAATGGAAATAGAATAAAGTATAATATTATTAAAAGCGTTTTGGAGGTGTCGGTGTTTAATTCTAGATCCATATATTGTTGTGCTTTTAAATTTTTAAACAAACAAAATAACGGAACAAATACCTATGATAGTTAATACTCTTGTTTATCTGATTTCCAAATGTTGCATTAAAAAGTCTATACCCTAGTGTTTTAAGATATAAATTAAGTTTTGTAAATTACCTATGTCGTTTTATTAATTTGTAAATTTGAGGCTTATCAAAATAAAATGTTGTACAAGTTTAAGTAATAGTGGTGCATTTATTAAAATTGTGATTTATTTACGAGCATTTTAGAACATAATTTTCTTATTAAGTAATTAATTAAGATTTTGATAGCTATATCTACTTAAAAATAAGTAGGTATTGGTATTGGTATTTAGTATATTACAACAACAGAGGTGGGAAATTATGAAATTGAAATTGTCATTGCAGTTAGAATTGACGTATTTTTCAACCTCTTAAGGGTTAGAAATTGAGGTATTACGTTTTCGATAACTGCATATAAGAAGTTGACATTATTGCTATTGTTTCTGTTACGCGAAATAAGGTATTCTGCGAACGGAATGCGAAATGACAGTTCGAGACGCGAAATACTATGCATTGTTATTATCATTAACCTGAAATTAATTAACCGTAAATGTCAAACTTTCTAATCACATTTTTACTAATTTTGGGACAGTTCTCGAAAAAATATTTTCCGACGAATATTTTTCGTTTTCCGACGACCACTATGAAAAGTGCACAATTTCACACCAAAAAATGTTACGGAAAGTTGACAATTACAAACAAATAGGCCGACCGTGCGTAAAGAAACTCGTTAGCCAATCGAAAATGTTGTAGCCCGTGTGCAATCAATGCACACGCTACTTAACCAATCAAAGCCTTTTAACCTTTCATGCAATGACTACGTACAAACTGTTTTATTTCTAATTGTAAATTTAAACCTACGTAAACGTCAAAAACCAAACTTTTGTAATAAAAATACTTGTGGTCGTCGGAAAAACATAATGTATAACACATGCTGAAAGGGTATTTTAGCATTAGTTATACAATATACTATTGATACGCGATTGCGAAATGCTTTTGCAATCTCGAACGATTTTTTTGCTCCCTGGCGTTTGCAAAAAAACTTTCATTCTCAAATACAAAAGATGCATTTCGCAATCTAACATCAAAACTAATTATAAATGATTGTAAATAAAAAATACTTTATTTTATTTCTTAAATTTTTTTCGTTACATATACCTACCTCGATAGAATAACCGATGCTTGTTTACATAAAAATATTTATCGTAACCGAAAAAATATGTTTTTAACCGTTTCAATTCCAATTTAAACTTTTTCGCGTAACTTCAAAAAGAAATCATTTGAAATCCGCTGACAGGAATGCTTTGTTGTTTGCCCGTGTCAGTGTTTTCACAGCTCAAAGCAAGGGTCTAAATCCCTAAATCAGGAAAATTGGAGACAGGCTCGACGATAAAATCGCATACAGGCGTGACTAGAAATTACATATTGCGTTGTCCTTATAGACTTAATGGGTTGTTCATCGCTGATAGAATATTAAGATAGATTTTATTACTTTGCAAATGTAGATACCTAGTAGTTTATATCTTTTTTTTTGTATTGCCCGACTTATCTACATAGTTATACTAGAACAGGTACGTAAGTATACGTTACTTTCATTGTTTAATTAACAATATTAATAAAACAAACAATGTTGTTTGTCGTCACACTTTAAAAATGTCAATTGTAATGCAACTAATTGCAACTGAGTCGTTAGAATTTTAAGTAAACTTTTTCTCCAACTAAGAGTCATCAATAAAGACTCAGGATAGAGTAAACAACTTATCTTTATGACTCACTTTTCGGAAACGTGTCACGCCTTAATTTGCTCGTTACAAATGTGTAAGGGTTAAATTTCTTCAATCCTTTCGCATTGGGTTAATGCCGAAACGTAGGTGTTTAATATGGGGAAACATGGAGCAAAATGAAATGTGTTGGATAGCCCGTATGCTTATTTTTTTAACTGAAAACAGTAACAGTACTAACAGTAGCTGAGTATATTTTTAATAAACAGAATGTAAACAAATATTATAGATAATGATTATTACAATGTCAAGAATGATGTATCGCTCGCAAGGGAGTGCATCTTGAGATCTAGAACGACAAGGAAATTACATTAGGCGATGGTGCATGTTAATACTCTGGGGAAGCTGGACGTTTACATTCTACATTCTACATATTCTACATTCTACATATTATAATAAAGATAAAAATGTTTGGAGGTACCTACCTAATACCTACATACATATTAAACGAAAATTTTTCGATGATTTAATTTAATGCTTGTAAATCGAAAAGCAATTAAACGAAATCATCGATTAACGTAACTAAAGCTCCCTTGAGAAATAAACCTGAAACCAGCTTTCATACAAAGCGTTTACTAAAAGAGAACCCAATTGATGTGACTAATGAAATCGACGAAATTATAAATATGGATAAATACTAGATAGTGATATTTACTTTTACATTTATTAATAATTTTAAGTTTTAAACGTTAACCTTTAAATAGAAAAAAACTTAATAGAAACTAAAATTAAAACCTTATAATTTTTTGTAAACATTTAATAACAGTGTATTTACCTATTATTTTCTGATTAAGTGAGACGTAATATTATTATTTATAATATAGATAGATCGATAGTTGTAGATACTAAACCTTTTAAATATCGTTAATAATTTAATTTTATTGTTAAAGTCGTATTAAAAGTTTTTATTTCTCTTAACTTTTAATCTCTTTGATATCTTTTATTGAAAATAGGTAGATATACTTAGGTATTTCATATTAAAGTATAATAGCGTTTTAGGTGTCTCTAATTTTAATATCGATTTTAACATGTAGGTATTTTAAATATCGATGTAATAATTAATTCAGAGGCACAAAGTGAACTGCTAATGGACTCTTGCATCATGGTTGGTTGCAATCAGTAACAGAAACCACTGCGAAGTAATTCACGAAACCCATAATTTTATATTAGCGATAAAGTTACATAATTGCTAAGACGAGACCAGAATTAATGTAGCGAATTTGTTTAGTCCACGGGATTCGCGAGTAGATTGTAATAAGCTAATTTACGTATTTAAATTTAATATTAAATTTCCTATAAAGTATTTAAGTATCTAGTACTGTGGTAGCTACTTAAAAATTCAGATAACGGTGCACACAAAAAATATACCTACTTAAAATCAGTGGATAAATCTTAATTTAAGAATATGATAATTTCTTATAATAAAGACATATTTTTCATGAAACATGAGTGAAATACCTCCTTGAAAAGCTAAAAGTTGCTCCTGAATTTTGCTAAAAATTGTACCGATGGGTACAAAAAGTACCTAACGTTAGATTAAAAGTACCTAAGGTTAGGTTAATTTTTCTTTGCGCATTTATAGGTCATATGGAAATTAGATGAGAGTTTTAATTTTCCGAGGACGTATAGAACACGTCAAAATAAAGCTTTTTTTACAAATTTTTTCGGACGGCGTTCCCCTGCCGAGATGTTCACCCCCAATGTTGAAACATTAAAATCAATTAGGAACTTCTTTAAATAACATTTCTATTTTCTGTTAGAATTTAATAATTTTCGGTATGCATACGTAATAGATAAAGGTCTTTAAAATGGTGTAATAGGTTTTTTTAATATCACCTTAGGAGAACTAGGGTTGATAATTCCTGACCCAGCTAACCCCAAAATTTTTCGGAAGTTTGAGTTTTTAAATTTTTAACTACATTAAAAAAACTAGAAAACCTTATTAAAAGACGTACCAATGACGATGACGTACCAAAAGCTGTCACCGGCTCTTAGACTATTAGATATACATATGTATTTTTACCTAGGTACTTACTTAGTTACCTATGCAAATAAATGAATTTTTTAACACTAAATAAATATTATTAAATAAGTTGTTTTAACTTTAGAGTAATATTTTCATGGTAAAATAAATTAAGAATTCCATTTAGTTAATGAAATAAGAATTTTTATATAAATATGGTTTCCTTAATTCAAATTTCCATTTTAATTGTATTATGTTATTGATAGACATTTTCCTTTTAGAATAATATTCAATAATAGATATGAATTTTGTTAATTATTATTATTGAAGATTTCATCGATTTTAATGCGTGCGGGTATATTTAAACTTTAAAGTTAAATTTAAATTGAATAGTTTTTTAATGTTTTCTTTTTGAGGTTTTTTTATAGTTTCTTGTACCTATCTATGCGCATCACTATTTAAGTACCTAAATTTCTTTTCATTTTCATTAAATTTCAGTTAGGTAGGTACCTACTTATATCTTTTTAATCTGTAGATAATAAAAACGAAAACTATAGATAAAAAAATATTTGTTGCTATTGCCTATACCTATTTTAAATAATTCAATTTTTGCAATCTCGTTTAAATAAGGGCGTTTTTGTTGTTTTAGGAGGTGTATTCAATTAAGAATCCTTTTAATTAAAAACCAACATCTCTAAAGTAATTGGTTTCTCTACAGCATTCTCAAGTTAAAATATTTACACCGTATATTATCAAATGTTTCACTTCGTATTTCATTGCTTGTCTGCAATATTTTGTTAACTTGTAAAAATTAATTTACAAAACAATATATCTACCTGCTAACAGATCACTAACTAACTAACAATAAAAGTAGCGACTCTTATTGTTAGAAACTTGTTTCTAACATAAATTCCTCAGGCAATAGAACTCCCTAATTGTTGAAAAGTATTGGAATTTGATGTCGATGGGAATTTACTTCGTGCTCGATTACGATAAAGTTTACCTGTTTCTTTGGTGTCCTTTAATCGTATTTATTTCACACGTTGTTACATTATAAAGATATAAAACTTGCTTTTCGCAGTCAGAGAAAATCAAGCTATTTTACATCGTTAGTTACGATATTTTATTGGTGTTTGTAAAAGTATATTAAGTTTCCTGTAAATATTATTTACTACTACATATTACTCATATAAATTACACGTGAGAATGAAATAAACTTAATTTGTCGTAAGTATAATAAATATTTAGTTTATTTTAAATTACCTTTATGTATATTAACGCTATCTTAACAGATGAAAAATATATTAGGTAAGTACGTATTTACCTACATACCTATAGGTATCTAAGACACTATATACTTTGTGTTAGGCCATAAAGTTTAAAATTAAATTTGTAAATATGCAAACTCTTACCGCGAACTTTTCTGACAATTAGCATCGATTTTCATTATGTCAAACTTTGAATCACGACTAACATTAAGTAATATAGAAATTTAAAATCTTGAAAACCTTTCGTTTCCTGATGTTTTTCGTTGTTTAATCAAGAATACGTTGATTTTAATCTATCCATAATCTTCACGTTCTCTTTTTAAATAGTAAAGTTTTTACAATATTAAATTTGAATTATCGCGTTTATATAAGTAGGTATACATAATATTAAGATGATAGGATAACATTCTATAGCTTATTACAATATTATATGTAAATACATACATACAGAAGGGTGCCAATAATCCGGAATAATGATTTTATTGAGGTTGCACCTGATCCGTATTTTTAAAAAATTTTAAATTTTAAATTCTACCGTATGATTTTTTATTTTTGTATGTAGGTATTTATAAAACCCACACCTTTACCTATTTAATTTTATTATTTACATTCTAGTATCTATTATTTGTCTGAAATAATTACAATTAATTAAATAAATCTAAATTTTAACTAGTAATAGACCTACTAAGTAAAAAACGCGAAAAATGTTTTTTCGTGTTTGCACTTATTATGTTAGAAATTTTTATAGCAAAATAGTTTTTATTAAATTAAGACATTGAAATTAGGTAGATGAGTACTTAAAAAAATAAAACTGCGCTCTAAATTTTATAATAGATGCTTTTTAAAGAAGTTGAGTAACATCCTGGGGTTTTTCTAACTTAATAACCTCTGGGATTGTAAAGTCTTACTGTATGAGATCGTTCTGCTTGTTTTACGGTTCATAGAGTTTCAAAGTTATACTGTTAGACACTTCCTAATTATGCATATTTTTTGGAGAAAATCCCTTAAGATTGTTATGTCATTATCCTTACTTGTTATTTACAGTCAAATAACAGGAAAATGTACATAGATTCGAATTTTACAGAAACGTACGTACATATTCACACTCCTATATTTTGTATTCGGCTTTAAAGAAAGAATTTTCAATATTTTGTTATGAAATAATGTTTTAGTATTCGATATAATTCAAATGTTTTAGTATTCGATTTAATATAGTCATTTAGGAATAAAAATTGCTTCAATAAAATTAATAGTAAAATATATTAAAAATCATACCGTAATAATTGCTATAATAATTTTATTTTAAGAGCAAAAAACGAAACCTATTATATTACTTATGTATATGAATTAACTAGATATTTTGTAAATACTTAAAAATTTAACAGTCAACGTACAATTTTGTGTACTTTCGTTCACCATACATTTCGCGTAAAAATTATTATTTATGTTACATTTATTGCTGGATAAAACCGTTGCTGTAATATTAGTGTAGGTATTATTATTTTTTAATAATATACTATAATACCTACTTACAAGGTTTTCAAAAATGAATAGTGAAGTTCAATAAGAGATTTTTCAGTTTTTTAATTGCAATAATAAAATTTAGATCAAGGTAAATGATAAATAGTCGATAATATGGCCTATCCAAACCTATATGCAATTTACGTCATCAAAAAAAGTTACTAGATTGTTTATTTGTAATTCGGTTTAAAGTTTGGAAAATAACATATTCTGTAGATGATTCACCTGCGCACATATTAGATGGTATAAAGAAAGACTACAATTTATTAGAACTGTAAAAATACGAGGTACGAGGTGACAGCACTGTGTGAAACGTCATCATGTAGTAATCTTTTATTGATGACGTGTTGCATATAGATTTGGACGAAGTGTATACTATAATTTTATTGTGACAATATTGCATATAACCGATGCATGCAGCCGATTTAAGTCTCCGAAATTGCGATGTGCATTAGAAGCGATGGAGCGCTATATTTGTATACAAACTAGAAAATTCTGCTTATCGTTCTGCCAAGGTTCCGACGATGGAAGCAGCAGTACTGACAATGATTAAGATTTGATTTCATTATGTATAGGTCACTATTTGTTTAACAGTTTACTGTATTTTAGTAAAAAAATGTAAAATTAAGGTACATCCATTTCAACATTTCAAGCGTTTTAAAATAGGAGTGCGCATTACATTCGAGTAAATACGGTAATAAGTAACACCTATAATAAATAGGTATAAGTAACTATGATTAAAAGTTTTTTGGATTATCTGTATTATATCAATATCATTTTCGTTAGAAAACCAATTGATAAAACTTCAATAAAATTAACCATGTAGATATCTATTTCAATCCTGTTTATAACTATATGTAAACGTTAAAAAACATTTTAATATTTTATTTATTTATTTATTTTAATTTATTTATAGAAATAATATAAAATTTTTCTTATTTCATAATAATGGATTAAAATTAATTATCTATCTACCTAGATGATTGGCGAATCATTTTACAGAATAGGTATTATTAAAATTAATGTATTATCACAAAATAGGTAATGTTACTACTATACCTATTTTATTAAGTGGTCCTATTTGAAAAGTGAAGTTTTTTAATAATAGAGTGATACAAATATAAATGCAGTTGGGAATAAAGTTATTTGAGCTCAAGAAAACCGATTACAGGCAATAAATTGGAAAAGCTTTAGTATAAATTGCTTTTTATAAAGGATTTCAATAACTGTTTTCAAAGCTAGATATTCGTACTTAATAACTATTATAAATTGAACAAATTTTGTTTTCTAGGATAGTAGAAGTTATTATAATAAGTAAAACATGTTTACCTACATCTTAAACTTAGCAAATACGAAAAATTATGTTATGTAAGTACATGTACCTACATATAAATATATAAAACCAAATTTTATAAAAAAATTAAAATGAAACTTTAATTTGGTACTTTTATCTACAAACCAACATTTTATATGTGTACGTAGGTAAATACAAATTAATAAGTTTTACGTTGATAATGATAAGGTTTTTGTTAATAAGTGATTCTTGTTCTAACGACCTTAATAGGTTTAATACCTTTTTGTTGCAAATTTCCATGATTTGGTTGAAATAACGCGATAACTTGTAGGTACATATTAGGAAATATTTACTTAAGTTAATATTTACTTAACAAAAAATGAGTAGGTAGATATTTTATTTAAAGGCGAATTTTAAATTAATTCGTATCTAGTATAAGTAGGTAGGTATGAAATCATTTTCAAATCAAAATGACATAACAAAGTAAACCTAGGTAAATATCTGTATTTCATGTTTTGAAGTTTTATTAGAAAATGATTGCCTAATCATTGCGGCATTATGGTAATTCCGGTTCAATTTAAAAGCTAAAAGTAAGTTATGAGAAATAATATCCTTCAAATAGGTATTTATGTGTGTATTTAAAATTGAAGAGATGTATTAGATGAGTTTAGTTAATTTTTTTATATAAATTGATTTTGTTTTAGTTTCGTATTTGTATATTATGCAAGATTTTACGTTACAAATATTTATCATTCATAGGCCTACTTACACTGAAAAAAGCCAACGAATGTACACATTAGATATTATTAAATATTTTATCTAAAAAAGTATATTACATTTACGATATTTTGTTATTTGAATGAACATTTTCATTGCAGATACCTACTTATGTATCAAAGAAGTTATTGCGTAAACAATTGTAATTAATTATTCGTAAATACAATGACCATTTTAATTGAAATTACGTAGGTGCCTACTTATTTTTTTCAGTGTAAGCAGTATTGATGGTTTTTACGAGTAGTATTTAATATTTACATGTTTTATTACAAACAGATAAAATATTTCAAAATAAATTGCAGAACGGTAAAGATCCTTTTTGTTTTAGTAAATACCTATGCTTTTGAAGGGTTGGTGTTCGTAAAAGGGTTAAAGTTGAGTGGTTTTCTACCCTTACAAATCAAATTTGGCACCTATGTAAAACCGCCGAATTCATTGAAAATATGTATCTAACAATAAGTATAAATTACTTTTACAAATTCAAGAATTTAAACGTGTTTCGAAGCGTTCATATACTAATTCGCTTGGTATATGAAAGTTTCTACTTTATAAGTATTTACTTATTTATATTTTTTAATTTAACGTTTAATAAAATTATCGTTGAGCAGTTCTAAATAAGAAATTCTATCGACAAGTTGATTTTAATAGTTGGGTTATTACGTTTGGGTAATTCGAGTTTGTTGTAATGATCGAAGGCTCATATTTAGCACTTGCATCTGTACATGTAAAGTAATAAATTGAATTTAAGTGTTGATCTGTTTATTTTAGTGAAAAATTTAGTTGTTTTAGTGCCAAAATATGCAGGTATTTTTGATATACCTACGTGTTAAATAAGGTCCAGTACAGATGACCGGCATTTTACGCGCGTAAAGCGCTCGTCATCTGAACATGGCCTAATTCACAAAAACAACAAAAGTTGGGAATGAAGCTAAAAATTTCACTGTAATTTTAAAAAGGTCACTATAGTTACCTACTATAAAACATATGAAATGTCAGTCAAAAATTTTATGACCACCTTTGTATGTATGTATTTACCAGAAAGACATCTATCGGCTATTAATATACAAGAGGTTAATTTTTTACCAGGTAATTTGTTTTTGACGAAGACCTATTTTCTATGAAAATTATTGAGCATAGAAATATCGTGTCGTGCAGTGGAGAGATTTTTCCTATGCCCTTAATTTAAGTATAATTTTCTCATGGAAAATGGGTTTGAGTCGCTAAAAAAAATTTACCCGAGTGTAAAATTAACTTCGTGTGTATTATAGAAGATTAATATAATAATGATTTTTGCATAACAACAAAATCATTTATTTAAAATTCCATTCATTTTTGCACCTATAATTTCAAATTTTGATGGAATTTCTAGTTTGACGCACGCGCACTCCGATAAAAGCATGGCATAATTTTATCGATCTTTTTATCACCTCTCACTATAAAATATTCCTATTGATTCTAGTTCCGAATTATTTTGTGAAGTGTAGTCGTAATGTAAAAATTACAAAATTTATAGAAAAAATAGTTTTTAACATCTCATTGTAAAACGTACAAAAATCAATTATTTATAGTATGTCTGTCTACCTACCCAGAAATTTTGTGTATAAATATCAAGTCGTTCAAAAATTAATGCTAGGAAGGTTACTTTGTAGACAGATTGTACGCACATTTTAAAGTACTTACCTAAGTAGATTTTCAATAAATTTCTCTTTTGGTTTAAGCAGAAATGAGTAATATTATCATTATAAAACTGAAAAAAATTGGACTATATTCTGTTTTTGCGAATAAAGTTCGTATATTATTGTGCATAAAGCCGTACCATCTTTAATAAATTATTTTATTTTTCCTGCAGAATTAAATGTGTCCGGTTTAATAAATAATTTGTGATTTCGTTAACATGCTTGGCGAGTATTATCGAGAGTATCTTAATTTCTCCACTTTATTATTTTTGATTGTAAGAATGTGTTTCTGTTCATCTAATGATGCTGCTAATATCTACATATAGCTGCGAAACGTTATGTTAATTTGAAGTTTGCTTGTTTTAATAAATAAATATTGCTGTATTGGAATTTTTGCAAGTGCTTTACTACATGACCTGTAACTAGCGTTAATTCTGTAAATTCTATAATAAAAGAATACGTCATATGTACATATTTATAGTGAATGGAAAGAAGTAAGACAAAAACCTTATTTATCTATTTTTTTTATACATATAATGAGTTAAGTAAAAATTGAATCTGAATCATCGTTATTATATTAAGTAGAAAACAAAAATGATTACGAAATAAGTAATGTCTATATACAATTTATATTAACAAGAAAATTAAGTAAGATTATGTTCAGAAAAACGTCATGTAATCACTAGGCACTGCTATCTTATTAACCTAGATTTTACGAAACCTAACATAATACAATTGTTAATTTTCACCGCTTTTTGACCTAAACTGTTTCCTCGAATGTTTCTATCTTTGCATGCATCGATTATAGAATTAAACGTAGGTATGCCACCATATATTTTTCCATACGTAACTTTCAGACTGTCAAAATTAATTTCTCCCGCATCATTTTGAATGCATTTTTTATTAAAAATACAAGCAAAATATTCGTTAAAATCAGAATTGTGTTCCGGAAGTATTAATTGACTATTTTGTTTTCTTATCGTATCTCTATCGAGATCAAGTTCTTTAATACAGTCTTCATTTTCTTGGGCCCAATCTGAATCAACTAATGCCTAAAACAATACTGTAATGTAACTACAAAACTGTAATAGTGTAAAATGTAAACGTAGTAAACGCATAAAACAAAGTTTTATTTAAAAAAGGTACTTATAGCTGTATTAAATACCTACCTAGTAACTATATTTTTAATGATTCGTTCACTTATTGATTTATATGCGCAGTACTTTGGAAAACATTTACAAATATTCACTTACATAATCATTTTTGCCTGTAATCATTTTCTTTTCACAGATTATTTCATCGTTTTTATTATTTATATCACTACATTGTTCTTTATTGTCCTTATATTTGCTAGCCATGGAATTAACATTTTTTTCAACTTTTGTACATTTTTCTTCACAAGTTGAAAAAGTTACTAACTAAAAAATTGTTTATTATCAACATCATATGAATACATTTAAAATAAACAATCTAAATAATAAAATTTACATGAGGGATTATGTAATTTTTGAAATTTAATGTAAGAATTAAATTAATTCTAAATTCTATTACCGCCACTATTATAAGACAATAGTATAGTAGTACGTTGCGAAGCTGTTGAAGAAACTTGAAAAATAATTATAACGTGTATAGGTACTACACTATTTCTGATTGCGAATAATTTTTATAGTCGAGAAATAGGTGATTTAATTAAATTACTTATAATAATATAACAGTTTTAATAAACAACATACTTATAAAGTAGTAGGTACCTATTAACCATTAGCTACCTACATTATAGGTACTATAATATTGGTATATTCATGTTACATATTTCTAAATTACTTACCAATATCGTTATCAACGTCTTTATATTAATAACAGTCTTCATGTTTATGCTTACTACAGTTAAAGAAAATTATAAGTAAGATTTTAAAAGCTTTTTGATGATATACATAAATGTATAAATAATTTATTACAAATAGAGAGATCTAATTATAATGTAACTATGCATTTTATAGATATCAGAATGTAGTTAGCGTAACTTCATTAATATATGTATGATAATTATAATGTAGTTATTGGTATATGACTAATTAACAGAAATTATCTTAGTCATAACCTAAATAAAAATTTTTAGAATAACTAGGTTATCATTAAAAGTTTTATAAAATAGGTGTGTATTTTTAACACTTATGATTAATTATAAGTATCGGTGTTTTTGGGTTTTCGGTTATCGGTGTTTGGTTGCAACATTGTTATTATTTCCATAAAGATAAAATAAATACGAACTAAATTAAAAGACGTCACGTTATCTGTTAAAGGTTATCTAGTATAGTCTGCGAAATGAAGATTAGCGCTGCATTTCGCCTATACATTACAAGTGTATATCGATTTCGTTCTTACAAACAGCAATTGAGATAGAGAGAAAAACAAGGTTAAACTTGGGCACCGCAGGTGGTGAAATAAGACGTAGGTATTTGTTACGTTAAAAATATATTTAGCATTCTTAGAAAGAGATAAAAAATCGCATCGTCACTCAAGTATCAATTTTTAACTTAAAATCGGTAGGTACTACAGAAGTTTTCATACATCTTTTCAACTCAAAATGTATAGCTATATAGTAGTCTGTAAAATGAATTATTAATTATTTTTCCGATGATCACTATGAAAATGCATAATTTCATATTATTAAACATTACTGAAAGTTGACCGTCGTTACATACAAATAGGCCGACCGCGCCTAAAGAATATAAAAAAAAATCCATCCTATATCTGACAACTTGAATTAACGGCCTAGCTTAACAATAAATTGTAAAACTAAAAATTAACTTGCATCAATTAAGCCACATAAAAACTAATATCGAAAGTGGTTACTGCGGTTTTGGCGGTAAGTTTCGAAATGTTCCTTATTTTTGAGTAGGTAGGTAATCAGGAAACTAACCGAACTGTATCCTTAATTATCACACGTTGCCTTATTTTCACTTTTTTAGTAGTGTAACATAACTACAACAATTGCATGAAAGTATTATAATATTTAGTAAAAAAAAGGAAGAAATTTAGAACAAGAGAAATTAAAAGAATGCCACGAAAAAACTGGAATTATTAGAATATTTTTTTTAAGTAAAGAGGTGGCAAAATAAAAAGTTAATCGATCAAATTTTGTCTCGTTGTCAGCCTAGATTGTTTAAAAATTGTTGCGACAAATCAAAAATTTGAATTTCGTTTTTATCCGTAATCGAATGCATTGAAAAGGTAAATTCTAACGAAATAAGAGGAATTAAGAAAAATTAAATAAAGTTAAAATCTTGAAAAAAATTGTTTTTAATATTTACGTAAAATAAGGCTGGTTTCAGACGGACGATACGTGTATGCGATTCTCGTGTGCTCGATACAGAATTAACATTATAGCAAATGTAAGCTTTCAGACGCTTGATATAGCCTTCATACAGTATCGCATACAGCTACAAAAATCTCGAGAATTCAGACCTCGTCGACTGTAGGATCGGTGTCAGTCGGAAAATATGAAAACTTTTCGTGTGTGATGGATACAGAACTAACATTACAATATATGGGATCTTTCAGACGGCGATACTCGCTTCATACAGCGTCGCATACTAAATTTGAGTATCTCGCGAAGGTCGGCCGCCAGGCGACAGCAAAATGCTATACTCTGTTTCTTTAGAAACATACAACATGCTATACTCTGTTTCTTAATTAGGAGAAATAAATTAAAATTTCCACCTAAAAGCTCGCTAACCGATTAGCTACTTGCCAGATTAGTTTACGCTGGGTAATTTGCCGTACGCGCTATTAAATCTCCGGTAATTTATGTTTACCTACATGTGTGACAGTTGATAGGTATCGACTTTAAAGTGTTTTAAAGTCATTTCTTGTATATTACCAATATGAAAAATAGTTCTTTTCAGAATTAAACTGATAATTTTTCATTTTCATTAAACTGATCTGCAAAGGTAAGCGTACATTATGTCGGGCCGCAGCGGGTCGCATTTCAGCGCTATGGTGCATTTTAAATAAGCCAATGCCGGGATCTCTGTTGTGTGACAACGATTGGCTGTGGAGTAATGCGCTGCGATGCGGTCCGCTGCGCCCTGGCATAATGTACGCTTACCTTAAACCAATACACCTGCATGTACTGGTTTCTAAACCGACATAGGTACCTTTGTTTTCGTTATGAGAAATATTGTGTGTAACTAGCAAAGATATGTGAATACAAATGCAGCTAGTACCTACCTAATGAAATTTTAATGCTTTTCCTTAATTTTTAAATGATTTTTCTTACTACCACAGGTATGTCGATTTTGGGGCCTGTTTTCTAAAAGTGTCAATCTGCGATCATATACACAAATAGGAATATACATACCTATATAATATTTATAAAAAACGGTAAAGTAATTTGTAAAGTAGAGTTGTAAGACTACATGCATATGCAAATAATTTGATTCTGGACCTTACATTTTGATTTAGAGTCCAAAAACAAAATAATATGTCGGTTTTGGTTTCTTTCCTCTAATGCAAATTTTTGTTTCCTTTATCAAATTTGATTTCATTTCCGTTGATAATAATATTACTCTCTTGTCGACAGTTTTAACAAAAATGATAGGTAAAGCCTGCAAAGAACTTATTAGTTTTCGTGTTTAATAAACGTTCTTTCGTGTAAATCGTATATGTATTACAAGTAGGTGTATTGTTATAAAATTTGGTGCAATAATAGGTAATTCTTAGGATTGCCATACGCAATGTAACAATCCAAATTAAATTCTGATAAAGACTTTCTCTAGTTAATGACGGGAAATCTTGAAAGCACCTATCCTACTTTCTTCGTTACTAACGAATTGTGGTATTTCTGGGTATTAGTTTGATCAAACGGATGCGCAAGTACTTAGGTACTCGATAATTCATAATACCTAAGGAAACTTTTTAGGTCTACGCGCTTTTCAACTAGGTATCGATAAACAATAAAATAAAATATTAAATGTAATAGGTATAAGTTAAGAATTGAAAATGAAAATGATAAAAAAACATGATATTTACAGAAAGTATTCCGTTTATATAAACTATTTAGGTGTTGTAGTGTAAATTTCATATCGTAATTTCAAAATTATTATCTACCTATGTAATATATAAAAATGGCAATTCATAAAAATAATTAAAAAGTGCGATTACGTTTGATAAAAAACAATAGATAATTTTATTGATATTTTATATAACTATATGACAGTCTTTATGTTTTCTTAGTGTTTCCCATTTTTCTTATCAATTTGACCTTTTAATAAAGTAGCGCTAATCGTAAACATGATTTAAATAGAATATTTGTTATTATACGAGTGTAATTCACTAACAAATCATATAAATAGGTACCTAATTTGGTTAAAACAACTGGCAAACTATGTAGATTCCAGTTCGAATTTTTTTGTTTAATTAAATTAACTATTTACAGTTCTATACAATTCAATGTTAGGCTTTACTTAATAAATTTTTAATTAATAACAAATATCACAAAGTATTAAAGCAAAATGTTTAGGTATTTTTTAGACACAATGGTATTTTACGGTTGTATAATTAAGTCACTTGGCTTCGTCTCGTGACTCAAACTATCACACTCGCGTGAAATATCCGCCTTTCAGCACTAGTTATATAATATATAATACGATTTAAAGCTATTTTAATTATCTAATTGTAAGAGAAACAAAACTAACAAGTAATTTAACGTTAGCTACTATTATTAAAAAACTAATTTTATTAGTATAGCAAAATTTTCCAATAACGCACAGCTGTGGGGTAGTAGAAAATATTGGTCATTGTTGGGAGGTGTCTGCTAAAGGGAGAGTTAATTAGGGCAAATGCTTAAGTTTGAGGAATAAGAAACTGTCCATTAAAGGAAGGTGTCCATTAATAGTGGTTTCACTGTAGATATTTATTTATGCTGGTTCAAAGTTATTAAATTTGATTCTATTTTTAAATAAATTTGTTTTGTTTCTAAACAAAAGCTGAAATATAGGTACAGGTTGTTGAAAAAATTGCTGAAGGATCTTAAGGAAGTTTTTATTTTTTAGGGGACATATTAGTATTTCTTACAATTAGTTGTCAGTAAACTTTTCCATTACATTGTATGAAAAACAGCCGATGATTTGGGAAAGTCTTGCTATTAAGGCAACTTGATTGATAGCATTCGTAGGATCGTATCTGAAAATAATATGAAAATTATAAATCCATCATTTCGGCAAAAAAATATAAAAACATTTTAAATTAGTAATTGAATCGCAATAATTAAAATAATGTCAAATACATACTAAATCATTTATCGAGTTTCGCTTTTCTTTTTAATTATCATAAACAAGTATCTACCTACTAACAATAAGAAAATGTAATTTCTAAAAGTATTTTAATACATTTACCGTAGGTACCTAGTATATTATAAAGTAATGCAAAACTTTCTCTATTAAATTAACTTCTTCTTTTTAATTCAAATTGAGAGACGCTAAACTTACTTTAAAAGATTTGCTTACAAACACAGCAAAATTATAATTAAAACTGAAATTACTTTCATAATTATAATACCTACGTTTCATTTTAATAGGATATTAAAACTGTAAGGTTTCGTGTATTTTATGTAATTTTAGAATAGATGTGTACAATATTATAATAAGACTTTGAAGCTCCTGTTGTACATACTAGAGTTGGATATTTTATTATTATAACAAAATATTTGGATACCAATTATTTTACAAGCATGATCCTTATTATAGTATTATGTATATGTATTGAAATTTTAGGAGAATATTTATTAATTTTCATTTATACATAGGTATAGAAGATTATTTAATTTAATAGATTAATCTATTCTTACTATATTGACCAATCAAAACGTCAAGTTAAAAAAAAATTGACCAATAATGTATTCTCTTACCCAAGAGGTGAGAAAAAGAATTCTCGAATTAAGGGACATAGGAAAAGTCGTTCCACTTCGTGTCGCGATTTTTCCATGCCCTTAATTCTCGAATAATTATCATAGGAGATAGGTTTGAGCCGCTAAAAACAAATATTCGGTAAAAATCAATCTCTTGTGTTGATTTTTAATGTTGAATATACCTGACAATAGTTTATTATTAAGCGAAATTATGTTCCTATTTCATGCAGATAAGTAGGTACTTTTTAAACCACCTCGATATAAAATAATATAGAAGTAACTGGCTCGTCGTCATTTTTTAAAAACCGTAAAATATTAAGAAAATTTATAAAATAAAAAGAAACAAAATTTTTATGGAATATCTTGAGGATTCTAATAGGATATCGTGTGAAATCAAAAAACTGTTTTAATCTGTGCGTAGGTATCTACTTATACATATCTACTTTATTTTATCTTTGATAGTAGCTACCTAAAAGTGGTGAAAAAAATGGGTATAAACATGACTTGCGATTTGAAATTTTGGATGTAATGGTTACTGGTTACGTCCTTTCTATAAAATACATATGTCAGGTATAAAATAAAGAATAATAGCAAATATTTATTTGAATAATTAACGGCAATTTTTTATTGTAAATAAATACACACAATAGTTTATTTACTAGAAAGAGTTATAGTTTCGAATACATTATTTGTTACTGCGAAAGAAATAGGTAGGTATTTATTTGCCACTATTTAAAAAAAAATGTTTTAATTGAGTATAACAAATTTTTTTTAAGTAATTACAAAGAAATCTTTTCTTTGTATATTAAAAAAAAATGACGTCACGGGATTATTACAAAAACTGTTTTGATAGTAAAAATTTAAGATTACAATACCTACTTATGTATTTTTGAAAAATAAGGTTAAAGTGTCCAAGGATTTCTAAATTAAGAAAGTAAAGAACTCGAAAGAGCTCGAATAATAAGATCTACCTGATTTTAAAGGAAATTTTTTAAAAATTTAATTTTAAACTAAAACTTAAAACTTTTTTTTAAACTATTAATTACGACATTTATCCATAAAGGTTTTGGCTTCATCAGATTCTACTTATTTGTAGGGAATCTAAACATACAAGTACTACAAATATGTAAAAAAAATAAGTCATAAGTCTATAGACTACCCAGAATGAAATAACGAACAATAGCCTATTGTAAACACTAGTAACCTGTATTATTATTCAAGCTTTTCAGTTCGAAGTAGAAATTTAAATTAAGAATAAAAATAACCAGGGAACGGAGCACGAAAAGATAATAATTATTATCAAACACGTCGACATTCTTCAACAAATTTGTAATATACACAATAGTAGGAAACATCTGATCCACCATAACAAAAGTTGGATAATAAGGGAGATACTATTTTTAACAATTTTCCAAAGACTTATTGTTAATGTAATAAAATTATGATAACCAATTTATAGCAGATGTTCGGGGGTATTACCCTGTTGTTGAACGCAGTGTCTCGCTCCACGTATCCATAAATCGACATCACTTGCGAGGCCTATGTCTTGCTACGGTTACGAAACGAAGGTCCTGGAGGTGAAGTATTTCGGTGGTGTATACCATGTTCTCCATAAGGCCCCATAAAAAAGTCCAATTGCGGCATAAGCCTGCTTGTTAGTATAAAATAGATTATGATATTGTTTTTGCATTCGATTCTCATCACAACACAGAGTTTATCAGAGTGATAAACTTATGTTACGACGAGTCTTGGTTAGGAGAATATAGGAAAATAATAAAAGTTGCGGTTTCAAATTTTGGAAGTAATAGTAGCTGGTTACGTCCTACCGATTTAAAATAATTTTAGATTTCCGCTTCTTCTGGTTTCTCCGGAAATGATGGACATCAACTTCCTTATTTTAAATGGAACACCGCAATTTTTATTATTGATTTGCATTTCCGAAATAATTATACGGTTTTTTGTTATAATAAACAATTATATATCTATATGAATAAACAGTAATTATAATAAATAATTTGAAATAAAATAATAATTAATCTTTTTGGAATTGATTTTCAGGGACTTTCAATACAGTTACTGGTCTAATTTGGTGTTAACCAATTACTCACATACCCACGAATGTGAAGTAATTACAATAGTAATAAATATTCAAAAAAAACAAAGCGTAACAAATAATTAATGGCCCTGTTTGAGGACTATATAAGGCCGCTATTGGTTGCTATACCACTTACATTTACTTACGTTCTTATTTCCGAATCTCCGTATACTAACTACACTACATTTTTAGTTCATTTCTTTCATATCACTTACAAACTCCATTTATTTATTTGCATCTTTTTCGTTGCAAGGAGATGTGCCTATATTCGATGATATCAGAACGTGCACATTTTCTAAAGTGTTACTCTTGATATAAATTTGTAGTCCTTTGGGACTTGGCGTAAATCGCGCCATTTCTTTTGTTCGATAATCCTTAAGGGATAAAAATTTAGAAAAATGATTGTGTTATGGCCAAAAGCGATCTGCTAGTTTTCAAATATATTTACCGCATTCTGAAATTCTTTTTACATAGGTAAACATGGTTTCATTTTATGAGATTAAATTCCGCGAAAGCTTTAGTTTGTTGGTTAGTGTCTGTGTATTTAAATGAATTAAATTCAAATAAGACTTTTTAATAAGAATATGGTTTGGTTGTTTGTTTTATTAGTGAAATGAAACTATCTAAACGGTCTATTCAAACCTATATGCAATTCACGTCATCAAAAAAAAAGTTACTAGATTGTTTATTTCTAAACCGGTTTAAAATTTGGAAAATGACATATTCTATAGATGATTTACTTGCGCACATATTAGATGGTATAAAGAAAGACTACAATTTATTAGAACTGACAAAAAACGAGGTACGAGGTGACAGCACTGTGTGAAACGTCATCATCTAGTAACCTTTTATTGATGACGTGTTGCGTATAGGTTTGGATAAGGTGTATGTAGTTAATTTCCTTTGATATTGTTTTAATATTATAATTAATAATAAAACTTTGGATATGTGTATTTACGGTAAAACTTGATTAACATGCTTTTCAAGGTGCTGAACAAAAAACGCGTCTTGAAATGGGAAAGCGTGTTAAATAGGAACGTCATTTTTCTTTATTCCTAACCATTTTCAACCTGTGAAAATTATTAATTTAATGAATTCTCGAACAAACTTATAAACAACAATTGCAATCTTCATGTCGATAATACGTGCCCTACCTCATAAAATATTAGGAGTACCTATTAAAATTTAAGAAAAATCATTTTGATTTTCAGATTTATTTATCAAGTTGTGATACAGTTATAATAAAAAAATAGAGTATGATACACGTGTATACAGCTGGGGACACACTACCGACACGTCACGTGCCGACATGGAATTTTACATTAGTACACTTAGGACGACACGTGGCGCATTTGTTCAGATGCTCACGCAGCACGTTCCAAGTAAAGATATATTATTTTCCCGCCGCTATTCATTGGCTTATAATTGGTATATAATTGGTACACTTAGATAGTAAATTCCTATATATTTACTTGCTATTATACTTTTTTTGCACGCCAGTGAGTAGAAATCAGTGCCGTAACGTGACGTGTCGGCAGTGTGTTCCCAGTTTAAGTGTCTTTAAAGCATTTGCGCGTACTTTAAAGGCTTACTATATACTTGTAACGTTATATATTTGTACTTATAGGTACTATTATTAAATAAAAAACCCTTCTTATGAAACTTATACTTTAATGTAGGTACTACTAATTATTAATTCAGAAACTTAATTTTAAGTAGGTGCTTATGTGATTATTATTATTATTATTATTATTAATTATTATTGTCATTACATACTGCATACATATCAGATTATACATATTTACTTTTACTTTAACGAGTCTAATATAAATATAGTTTCGCTAATAAAAGCTGTATAAAATCTTATTTATTAACTGTGACGTACTTAAAGAATCAATATTGATGACTTGCAATTGTCGCTATTTCAGAAATTATGAAGTTTAAACTCATTATGCGTAATAAGACTTAAAAACTTTAGCGACTTCTTGGCTCCCGAGTTTTCGTCGCTTCCATATACTATGGCGATATTAAATATAAATTTAAGGCAATACTTAACTTTCTCCTAAATGCCTTTATAGAAATAAAATATTAAACTTTTCCAATAAGATAAATTCTGAATGAATTGTGTTAACCATCACGTTATTCAAATAGAACAGGTACCTCCCTAGTGTTTTACTTGGTAGGTATTGCTATAGATAAAATCAATACATAAATACATCTGGTGAAGCACTTGGAGATAGTACATCCACTTCTCCATATAATAAAAGAATTAATACATAAATAATAGGTATTATTATTTTATATTTCAGTAGTTAGTAGATAAAGATTAGTGTAGATTGACTTTCAAAAAACGGTATAAGTAATGAATAATGCTGCAAACTTCCAAAAATTACTAAATACTTAGAATAGGTATTTTTTTTTCGATTTCGGGAAAAGGGAGGAAAGAGAAATTTTTGACCGGTCACCGTTTTGAAATGAATTATTTTTTTAATAGATATATTGTGCTTTGCTCTTGTTTTAGGTATGTATATTTATCACAAATCCTTTTATTTTTCTTTTCTATGCCGTTACCTTTATGATCCAAGTGAATCATGAATCTTATGAATCAAGTTGCCATTTTCTAAAAAAAGTCTGGCTTTATTTATAAATCTTACATTATCTTTATTATGTACACATTTAATTTGGAAAAGCTCATTAATTTATTATGGAAAACATTACTTATCCTTTCAGAAAATACAACAATTCACGATTTAGGCATGTTTTAAATAATTACTTACTTAATTACTCTCATAATGATAATTTATAAGTATAATTAATTACTTAACTTCTCTAATGTACTTTTTCTTTAATTATAACAGTTTATGCTTTTATTTAAACTTCTCGTGATATGAGAATTTTATTTTCAAACATATTTTATTACGAAAAATGTAGGTAGTTTATTGAAATTATTATAGTTATTGTAATTTAAATATCACTCGAATGTCTTTACAAATGCTTACGAATTAATAGTAAATATATTAGAAGTATTAATTTTTTTTACATCTTTAAATTATACAACAGTCGTTGCTCTTTGTAAAAAATAGAATACGCCATCTTTACAGACTTTTAACGCAGTTAATCGAGGTACTATTAGGGGGACCGGAAAATAATGTCGTTTTTTACATTAAATTCAAACAAGTTTTTATTTTTAATCGATGATGTAATCATCCTCGTTATCAACAAGGTTTTTCCATCTAGTGTTCAAATTTTCAATGCCGGATCGATAAAAATCAATTCGTTTTTGAGCAAAATATCTGGAGATGGCATTTTGGATATCATCCAAATTTTCGATTTTTTTACTGGATCTGGACTTAGAAAACCACCTTTGGCATTTACAAACATCTAATGCACTTGGATAAACATCGTAAATGTTTTTGGTAGCAATTGTTACGTTACTACCCTAGTGAAACTTAAAAACCATACAATTCCAGATATGTTCCTCTTATAGTATTTGGCTGGCCATTTCACCCAAAATTGTAAAAAAAATTGAAGATTTAATTATTTATAAGTAAACAAGTCACATTAACCTTAAAATATCTTTGGTGCGACTTTGAAGTACACAATGAGCTGATAAATGGTAAACAAATATTGATGTGCGCAGAAACGACATTACTTTCCGTCCCCCCCCCCCCTAATAGAAAGCGGTACTAGCGTCATATTTAAATTGCAATAGATTAAACCTATATCAAATTAAATGTTTTCTTAAAATTTATTTACGAATTAAATAATTTTCTAGGTAAAAGAACTAATTTTATTTACTCAATTAATAGAAATTAAATGATTTAAATAAATAAATAATTTAAAAATGCTGTTTTGAATAGATGACGGAAAATTAAATTTTTAATATTGATAAACATGTGTTAATCACAATGGGCAGACAACGTTACGAGCGGAACAGCACACGTGTAACTACTTTGCCCTAACAATAAGTAGATACCACGGTGACTTGCAGACTATAAAATCTTGCATTCAGTATAATTTATAATTTTAACTTTTTATGGCTTTGGGATGCCCAAATAGCCAGTCTAATTTAGTATTAAAATTTACAAACGTCCATAGTTGCAGCGGGATTCGAATCCGCAGCCATGAGGCACTCCAAGGCCAGGCTCTCGCCCAGGCTGACTAACTACACTGACCACACGGCTCCCTAATTTTAACTTGGACAGTTGATTTTCAGCAATTGTTATTACATTCCATATAAACTAATTTTTCGGGTTTATCGCGTATTATGCGTGTGTCTGTGTGTTTCGGTTCGGGTGCAATAACTTTTTGTGCAAATAGACGTTTAATTGTGATCTATCGTGTTGCTATCAGAGACTATCGCACTATCGAGAGATTCTTATTCAACAAAAATTTGGAAAAGGTACTTAATATTTTATTTAGTTAGTGTAGCACTTACAAAGCAAAATATATTTTCTTATGGCCTATCCAACCTGTCTGATTAGGTTACTAGATGATGACGTTTCACACAGTGCTGTCACCTTGTACCTCGTATTTTTACAGTTCTAATCACTTGTAGTCTTTCTTTATACTATCTAATATGTGCGCAAGTAAATCGTCTATAGAATATGTCACTTTCCATTACATTTTTCTTTCTAAATTTGGCATTATATATATTTTTTAAATAGGTGCTAGGTAAATATGTACCTACATGTACTATATTAATTTAAAAGGAATGTTGTTTCCTTTATAGTAGGTAGTTACTCGCTTATTGTTAGAAACCTATCTATTTTATAATTAAATTATCGTGAGTCCAAAACATATTCGACTGCTGTGGCATCGCCGACTACGTAATGATCAGTGATGTAGAAGCTAGTACTGGTGTCGAAGTGTAAAGGGTGCGGTTCTAGATAATCTTACATCGTTTAGCTACCCGCAATCTTTATTTGAGTGACTTCGGGTTTGCGTTATTTTTCGTTTTTGAAAATGTACTATAACGAATTGCGAAATTTTGAAGTTTTACTACTGCGATTTTTTTGATGGAATAATATATACCTACCTAATATATTCGATTATTCTGTAATAATTGCCAAGAACGATAATTCTTGAATTCATATATTCGTAGGTATAAGTCAACTATTTATACGTTTCTTTGTACTTTAACATTTACAACTATAATATTTAGTATAATAAAATAGGTACTTACTACTTATGCATTTATTTAATTAATTTAATAATCAATTTTTTATTTATACGTTTCTTTATATTTAAAAACAACTCTAAATCAGAAGTAAATGCGGGACTTTCAAATGGTCATTATTTTAATGACTGGAATGGGTTTTTTCAGTTTGGCCATTAAAAGATTTTGATGAAATTTTTATTTAATGTTTGTTATATTACATTATTTGAAATTAGAAACATTTCCGTTGGCGCACTCGAATTATTTGTATTGTTTAAACAATTATTACAACAAACTCCGGGTGTCTAAGAAATGGTAAAAATTTCTCGGGAACGTATAAACTACGTCAAAATAATGCCACAAGTACCTATGTGTAAATATTTTTCTTACGGCGCTCCCCTGTCGAGATATTCACCCTCAAAGTTAAAGAGTAAAAATCAAATTTTTTGAAACACCTATCTAACATGTTTATTTTTCGTTGGAATTTAATAATTTTTGGTATACATACGTAATAAATTAAGATTTTTAAAATGGTGTAATTAGTCAGGAGAGCAGGGTGCGCTATCGCATTTCATCGAAATTAATCAAGACTACCTTTCTTATCCTAAATTGTCTGGGAAAACGGAAAATGTAGTTAAAAATTTAACATCTTAAACCTCTAAAATATTTTGGGGTTAGAAAGGTTAGGGACTGCGCATTCCTGACTCCTCTGAGGTGATATAAAAAAAATCTATTACACCATTTTAAAGATCTTAATTTATTGTGTATGTACAGTCAACTCTTTCTTGAGTGCCAAAAATGTTTCGAACTCGAGGACTTTTCTCGGAAAAGCGGTTCCCCCACTTTCTGCATGTTTCACCGCTCAAAGTTGTTCGCACCATTCGCATCATTCTCTTGCTATAGTGCCACTCGCAACGATGCAAGAAAACTCGTAATCAGTTGTGTTCTACATTTGCGATGTTTCATATTTAAATTTATAATTTTAAATTGACATAACTTTTTAAATACTTAATTTATAATTATATTTATAATAATAATATTGATAATTATTTAATTGTTGCCAAAGACGTGCCAAACATAAAATAAAGATTTGTATTTTATAAAAACTATATTTTTCGACTTTTCGTTGTGGCACTATTGATGGAAGAGATTGGAATTCGGAGAATTCAGGCCTCGAGAGCTACCTAAGAGTGGGGGTATAGCTCGAGCGAAAATCAGGGGAAGTGGCACTATTGATAGTGGCACTCAAGAGAGAGTTGACTGTATATACTAAAAATTATCAAATTCCAACTAAAAATAAACATGCTTTAAACAATACAACTGCTTGAGTGCGTCGACCGGAATGTTTCTGATTTCAAATATCATAATATAACATACATTTTAATAAAAGTTTCATCAAAATCGGCCCTGTTCTTGTGGGTTACGAAGTTTTCACGATTTTTCGCCTTTATTTACTCAACTATTGTAAATTATTTTGTATTTAATAAAAAAATATTATTTATTACACCTATTTCAATACTTTATTCTTAATGATATGTATGTACTCCATATTCAATAAGATTAAACCCCACAACTATTGACGAGTAGTAATTTAATTTTGCAAATTTTAAAATTATAAAGTTTGCAATAAAAATGAGTTTTGTTGAGGTGTTAAAAAAGAAATTACGCAAAATTATTTTTTTGCGATATTTTTGTGAAAAAGTCGGTACTAAATGTTTAAATATGTGTTTATGTCCTTTTAATGGTAATATAATAAGAAAACAGTAACTAAATTGAAAACTATAGGTATAATAGGTACCTAATAATAATATCTAAGAAAAAAATATTTATTGAAAAATAAATTATTAATTAAACTGAATAGAATTCATTTTGTATTAGAACACGATATACATACTAATATTATATATTTTCATATAAAATTAATATAAAATATATACCTACCTAACCCTTTATACGACATCATTGGGAAACAAACAAATTTTACCTTGAACGTAAGCGGTAATGGAATATTTTAATTTTAAATACCTACATTATAAAAATATAAAAGCACTTTTCTAAGGAATATTTTTATAGATAGATATGTTATCTTATATCAAACGGCGCAGGCACACATTTTATTCGAAAACGTGCCACATGTGGCGATTACACTCGTGTCTAAAAGCGGGGCTCGGCTAAAGTACGTGCATTGTTGCAATTGCAGGTGTTGAAAATTAGCGATTAGAATGAATTCTTTTGTATTTACGATTAGTACTTTATTCGGCGTGACCACGGATAGACGTGTTTTCGTGATGTCGTTTTGTGCTTGTGTGGCTCGACTCATTTAATACAACTTATAGGGCAAATCCAGTGGTACAAGGAATGCTCTTTTTCGTCACATCTCGTCCATGTTACTTATATTAAATTAAAGCAACAAGTACGTATTTTTTTAATTACTTTTAATAATAGGTACATACTTTCGCATTTAAGATTTTAAACTGCTATTTTCTTCCTGGGGTTAGTAAACTGCTATTTGAAACGCACATTAGGAGTAGTTTTTAATTGTTTCGTTACGATAATTTATTTCGATTACCCACCTACTGTTAATGTTTAAAATTAATAGGCGCAGACAAGTGAATTTAGCCTATTATTAGATCTAAAAAAGTGTTTCTGGTTACATATGGTTCAAGTCTACATTCGTATAGGTATTTATACCTAATATGAAGCTCGCAATCGGACGATTCAGGTTTGTACCTGTCTGCGTCGATAACATAAAGTAACGTATATTTGTTTGATAAGAAATTCGAAAGTAGAAATAAGGCGTGATGTTTTTTAAAATTATTAAATGATAATTATTTAAGTAATTATAAATTTTTCGCGTATCGGTGCGGAGTGTCGCGTCGTCGCCAGTGTTATGGGGCTACGGTGTTAACACTTCTATTGACTGTCAATATGAAAAACTTTCGGAATGCTGAATCGGCGATAGTAAGGTACCCATCACGATGTTTAATTTTTATTTTAATTCGAGTTCACGTTAATTATGTACATACCTATAGCTTATCCAAACCTATATGATGTTCACGTCATCAACAAAAAGTTACTAGATTGTTTATTTGTAATTCGGTTTAAAGTTTGGAAAGTGACATATTCTATAGATGTTTACCTGCGTACATATTAGATGGTATAAAGAAAGACTACAATTTATCAGAACTGTCAAAATACAAGGTACGAGGTGACAGCACCGCGTGAAACGTCATCATCTAGTAACCTTATATTGATGACGTGAACATCATATAGGTTTGGATAAGCTATATCTACGATTGTTGTTTTACTTATGTGAATATCAAAACTAATCATTTATTTTTATTTATTAAATTTTCGGTAACATATTCATTACATTTGTAGTACCTAATATGAAGCAGACGATACAATTGAAAATACCTTTCTGAATCAATAATACATATATAGATAATATTATTTTAAAGCAACGTAATACACATTTTTGATAAAAGTTTCTAAAATAAAAATAAGATCTGATTTTTATGTAGGTAGGTACTTAGTAAATATCTACTACTAATTTATTAATTTATAATCATTATTTTTAGTTATACGTACAATACGAGTGCGAGTGCGGAAGTATTCTTGCGTGTGTTATTCTTCATCGACTGGGAAGGACTCTGGACTCTCGAGGACTCTGATGAGGATATTCGATCGGCGATAACAAGGTAGGTTAATAATCAATTAAATCTTAAATAAATCAAATTGTTTATAAAATGTATAAAACTGCGTTTGTAAAATTTATTTTTATAGCTTTCACAAATGAGCTATAGGTCATTTATGTTCATTCTAAAATAATAATTGGACATTTTTTCTATTTATGTGCACTAATTTTCTTTCATGATGTTCATATTTGTTTGTTGTTCAACGACAATAATATTCAGTAAGGTTTCCCTTAATGTACATTTCCAGTATACAAAAACCGAATTCGCGAACCATTCGCTTACCAAACGTTGCGAAAATGATGTCAAAACAAATAGATTTCTATAGAAATCCATTGTTACGGCATCATTTTCGCATACGTTTAGTAAGCGATTGGTTCAAGAATTGAATCCAAGGTTATTCAAATGCCGGACACTTAAAATCCCCAGCATTTTTCTATATGGTGCGATGGTTAAAATACTTCTGTAACTGAGAATAAAGTTATTCTGATTGTTTTGTGTTTAACGTGGGATCCCCTCCCTGGTATCAAGGCAACAGGAGCATTCAGAGACCCGTAAAATGTTGAAGACAAAAGAGCTTTTATTTTTAACATTCACATTCGATAATACAACACAAAGTCGTTAGGATGCACGTGGCAATACATTTAAGATGGTTACTCGTTAAGCGAACTAAAAGGAATGTTCTAACAATAAGTCTCATGTAGCAAGCGCGCCGTGGTCGCACCATTGGAGGGGTGGTTGTTACACTTCTCATAACGAACTTTTTAAATAATTTTTACGCGAATACTAAAATTGAACAATATTTTATTGTAATTTTGTTCTGTAATAAGCTGTAAATTAAAATGAATTTTTTTTATTGCCTATTTGTTTTCAATAAATTTACAGTTCAGGAATTATAATAGGTCTTAGATAGTGTTAATATAAGTTTGAAAAACTGGCCGTAATGTATTGTAATTTAGGCGTGAATATTTTGCAGTGAACTGATCTTACCGTAAAATGTTATCTAATTAATTACATATTTATTTATGTCTAAATTTTTCAAGTGTCGTTGTTTGACCTGAATAAATTATTATAGATACCTACCCACTAATATCATACGATATTCCAATAACTATTTTAAATAGGTACTTACATTTTCTTTTTTATTGATTTTGAGTTTGTGATCGAATGGACGTCTCTTAACAGGGATTAAAATAAATCGTAATTGTATAATAAATCGAATTGTTTGCCAAAAATAAAAATTAGATATTAGTTTTTTAAGTTTTAAAATTTAAGGCAATTATAAAACGATTTTATAGGTATACATAGATATTTATTACATTATAAATAAATTGTATTTATGGAGGGTGATTCTAAATTGGTGTACCAACTCTGCAGTAGTACCAGTACTAAGGGACCATTAACGGAGCGTAGGAAAATAATCAAATTATTATATCTACTGTATTTTTATAGTTATTCGACAAAAGTTGAATGGTTTTGGCAACATATTTGGTAAAATAGTTGTGTATTAAGTCCATTATTTTATTGTTTTTATGGAAAATAATTAAAAAAATTAATAAAAACATCATAGGTCTGTTCCAAAACACCATCAAACCGGTTTGCGAATGGTACAGTACATGCTTTCAACCAATCAAAATTTTAGATTTCGACAATTGAGCAAATTCTAAAATTCTGATTGGTCGAAAGCATGAACTGGACCGTTCGCAAACCGGTTTGAAGGTGTGCCGGAAAAGACCTCATATACACCGATCGGTCATGAAACTGTCGATGTCAACAAAAATGACAAATACATATTTACAGTTTAATTTACAATTTTAAAACATCGCTGCCAAATTCATTTTTATAACATCTTAATAAAGAAATTGCCATTTAAAAAATAAAACTGGCGTTTTTTTTTCTTAGTGGACAAAAATAAATGGTAGGTACATAATGTTTATAGAAAATGGTGCCATGTTTCAAAATTGCTAAGAATAAAAAGGTTAAGACTTCTATTTTAGTTTTTTGTTTCTTATCGTCAGTAAATTGTCGGCCAAGATTTTTTATTTATTTCTCTTAAGCTCGTTAGACAATATGCTAGGACCGTCAGGTACCCTACAAAGTACTGTAGAGTTGGTTCGCTATTTTAGAACCATCCTGTATAATGTAATATATTTATTCTATTTAAAAAAATAACGTATTTTGCGCGTAGACAAGTGTTTTATGTTTTTCTTTACAGAAAGACAAAATTTATAGTTATTTTTATTTATTATCTAGGTATATACATAAATATCAATAAAAAACGTTAGGTAGGTAGGTACTTATATTACAAGTTAGTAGTTATATTATAGGAGCAATGCATCAAACAATCAACTGTGGCCTTTCGGATCTCGGTACATTCTGTAATTCATGGATACATTACCATCTGATAAAACAGTTATCTACCTATAGTAGTTGTTGTAGAAAGTAATGCGAGATATTACGTTCGGGGATTGTCTTTCATGAATAATAAAAGTAGAAATATTAAAAATTCACGTAAGTCATCATATATCACGTACAAAAATCTGGATCGTTTGTTTGGGTTTGCGCATTTTTAATTAGAGTATCAATAACTTGCGCCATTTTTGGAGAGGTCCTCATGGAGTGCCGAGGGTGTCTCCTTTTATACGGTTCCCACTCGGCGCAAGGCATATGTCAGTGAGTTACTATTACATCCGGAGCAGATTTCGTAGTTTGCACGCTATACGGACGTCTTTTATCGTCCAAGTGCGGTTTCTGGTCCACTCTCTCAATTTCAATTCTCGCTTCGGCACGGTATTTGTTCTCTTTCTTATAACCGAAAGTACTAAATGGAGCTGGTGGACTCGGTTTTGAGTGAGAAGTTATACTATGTACCGGAGAACTATGTTCCGAGTTATAATCGTGTGCAAAAAATAGACTTTCTCTGGTCTGGCATGCACTATCGCACATTTCTAACTGCATACCGTCTTCAGTTTGGTTATAAATATCGCCATTAGGGCTCACTCCGTGTTCGCTTCGAATTAATATAGGTAAAATGTCACCACCGGGGACGTAACAGGACGTGTCGGTAATTATTGCATTTGCAGAAACAAATCTTTGAGAATCGGAAGAGTGCGTGCTGTTTGAATGGGATCCTACTTTCGGGTGTTTTTTCTCTAACTCCTCTTGCTTTCCAAGCTCGTTCAGCTGTTGCTCTCTACTTTGACGGATATGTTCCTATAACAAATCAATGTTTTTGTGATTTGTACATCATTTTATTTTATTTTTCTTTATTACACGATAAATAAAAAAACGATTCAATAATAGGTACGTACTTATATTTTATGAAGTATTTATAATCTAATTTCTTCAATATCCATTTATTATTGAATTTATTTTACGAATAAAACGTACCTAATAGTTTTAAGTAGTTGCATATAGTAGTTGCTTACGTATTTCGTTAAAAATCATATTCATAAAATCGAATGTAGGTACATACCTATCGGTTTAGCTTCAAAATTCGGCGAAACGGCAACAAACAGATTATTTTGGGAGGACCTACAGATGTAAATTTTGAGTTACAGTACAGTATAGAAACTGAATTGAAAAATCGTATAATATTGAATAAAGGATATAAACATATTAGTTCTTTTTAACCGATAACAAAAAGGTGTGACCGCTAACATAAGAAATATTATCGAAGGTTAAAAGCATAAGGTTATAAAATTCAACAGAAGCTGGAGCAAATCGAAAGAGCAAAGTCAACAAATCCTAGAGAGGATTCATCAAAGAAAGGGAACAAACACTAATCCGAAGAGGAACAGTTTTAACCAAGTTATAATGTTAGTTAATTACTAACATAAGAAGCTATTATTTATGAACTTATCTATAGGAAGATCTTATTCACTTTCTCTATGCAGTAGACAGAAACAATCATTACTGCATATAGATAATGTGTAGTATATTTACATGTTATATATTTATATATTTCGTAATTTTAGAATTTTGAGGAGATCCAACGTGTTGTTATCGTCAAGGTGACATTTTAATCACGCAGTCTTCGGATGCTTTACTTTAATTGTTTATCTCTACTGCATGGGTTTGGCGAATAATGTATTATAATATAATAATAGTTGATTTTGTTTGCGGTTTTATTTTATTGTCGACCGTTTGAGATCACTCACTCATTATAGGTGAAGTACCTAATTGATAAGTATTCCTTTTTAATTATACAATAATTTAACGTTTATATTATAATACGTTATAATAACGTTTACCTGGAATTTAGATACTTGTTATTACTACTTATAACTGTTTTACATATTAATATGAAATAAAAAGCATTCAAAAGCCTACATTAAACTACGAAAAAATTAATTTTCTGTTAACTTTACACCAAATTAGAACTAATGAAAAATGTTAACAAAAGTAAAAAGATTTAAAATTTTCAACACTTGGCACTTGTACATTCATCGACACTAAATCGAAATAAGGAAACTAATTTAAGAAAAAAGATTTCGACCAAAATTTAAATAACGTCAAGTTAATTGCCAGAACTGCCTACTTGAGTTTTTAGAAAATCAAAAAACCCAAACTATCACGCACAAAAATAGCACAAATTAGCAAAATGATTTCTAGTAAAACAGAATAAAATAATACAAGTTTCTAATAAAGTAGAATATTAATGGCGTTTATTTAAAGTCTGAGTTTAACTACTAAAATTATTATTAAATAACAATGACGGCGTCGTATTTTATTTGTTTCTCTTCCCTAGTATCAAATAGCTTATTAGAATGCGCTTATCCTCGTAAAACAGTTTTATACATATTCTTAAAGTAAGTATAGGTATACGTAAACCATTCGAAATATTTTTATTTTTATAACATCATAACGATAAGAGTTTCAATTTGTGCACAATGCATGATTGGTCTTCCTATGTATACATATTTTACACCGTACAAAATTTTTTATACGTTATAAATAATTATTCAGAAAAACATTATCACGCATATTCCTACATATTATTATACGAATTTTACGTTTATGTATAATTATGTAAGATCAGACTCATTTTTCTCTTTTTTCGGACTCCAAAGTTATCAGTTATTTACTTATTCCTATTTATTTTTTAATTTAATTCTAACTAATTTTCATTCATTTTTATGTCAAACACCGCGTAGGGTAACTTGCCTGTATGATGTGGTGGTCCCTAACCAGCTTTTTTATACAACTAACAATAAAGGTGAGGCACATTCCTGCCAAAATGAGACAAAAAACGACCATAATTATAATGATGCGAAGCTCGGAAAATGGGGCGCTCAGTGTTTTCTGAAACAAATTTAAAAATTAATTCGTAGGTAGGTACTTTAAGAAATGGAATATTAATTTACATTTTTACTACTTGAGTGTTATTTTAATGACACTTAAGTAAATACGCCTAATCATTAATTAAATGAAATGTCTACACTGATTAAAAAACCTAGATACTAATTGTAAGCTATTCCGCTATTCCGTGGACACAGACAAGAAGGAAATAAGTCGACTTATTTCAATTTGATACTTATTTTTATGCAGTGCGTTTCACTAAAAACTATAACAATTCCTAAACAACTCCCGATACACCAATCTAATAAATCTGATAGTTTTAGAAAAAAACGCATAAACACGTTAAAGAGGTCCAAAGGGCCAACATTTTTGCGTATTCATTTTGCAATTTCATAGTTAAGGAGTTCAAGTTCGAAATTTTTAACTCATCTGTTCATGTTGCAGACGTTATTATTAACAAAGATTCACTCATAAAGAATCGTTATAATGATGTTTATCCTTATGACTACTCTGGTTTTCAAATTTACAGTACTATAAATTTGTTAAAAAATTGGCTTTCTTATGTTCACGTCTGCTTCTGTGCTACCTAATAAGCTGGCATTCCACCGAATACGACATTGCATGCTGGACTGATGGAACAGCGAGCTAAAATATAAAATTTAAATTTAGAAAGAAGTCTATATGATCAAAAGAATTGTTAAATTAAGGACTTTATAAGTGGTACCTATATACATACTATAGGTATTTAAAAATACTGTAGTTAACCTAATTTTCAATAATTTTGTGAGATTGTAATAACCGACTTATTCCCTCGCCGTCTGTCCTGCAGTATTATATTATGTAACTTAACTAATTGGTTGTTTGTTTAAAACCGTTTTTAGAATAATTTTTAATTCTTAATAATGACTATAAAATTTAAAGTCACAGATTTTAGTTCTAGCATAAATAAAAAAAAAATGAATAACCGAAAGAGTTAAGTTATTTTTACTTCTGTTTTCTTCTTAAATAAGATTTTTTTAATTTAGTTGCATGTAAGTAAGTACCTTTGTATATAGTATCTACATACTTACGCGCGCTGCACCAAAAGTATTCGCCTAGTGCTTTTCGGTGAAGACAGAACTATCTAGTTATATTGTATACCTACGTACCTACACATTATATAGTACGTAAACTTTTAATATTTGATTTGAACATTTTATTGCTATTAACAATCAAAAATTATAAATGCCCTAACAAAGTATTTTTAATCGTTTTAGATAATGGATCTACTTAGGCGGATATCTTTGGTGCAGGGCTCGTATAGGTACTTACCTACTTGAAGTATTCTGACGTCGATTGGAAATTAATATTTCGAATACAGCGAAATCTCTATTAACGGACACCTCTTAACAACGAACACAAGGGACAGCTTCTTATTCCCCAAACTTAAACATTTGCCCTAGTTAACCCTCCCTTTAGCGGACACCTCCTAACAACGACCAATATTTTCTACCCCACAGCTGTCCGTTATTGGAAGGTTTCATTGTAAGGTATTTAAACTTTAAAAAAAAATGTATTTTATACGTAGGTATGTACTTGCTTGATTCGATTTTTTTAGTGGAAAAAATCGGAATATTGTTACCAGATTTTAAAAGATGATGTATTTGCTCTAGATGCATAAGATCCACCAAAAAAATCGGCTTGTGCTTAACTATTGACGACACCAAAATTTACTTCTTGTGGATTACGTCATTCTGCAAAAATGCCGTCTACATTTTAACAAGCCGAAGCGGATACCTTTATAATGCGGAAGCGGAACGTAAATTACGGTCCCAATGGTCACAAATTAGGAATTGTTAATGCTGAATTCGGGTATCTAATGTAAGACTTTTACTTAGTAATCCGTAATTATTGGAACTCTTCATAAAGACATTGACAACTTATTTTACCTATTTGTATTTTTTCAACAAATTAAAGTAGAATTTATTTCAAGAATTTCTAGATTATGACATCATAATCGCATAACGAGTTTACAGTCTGGCCGAAACTGCACATAATCTCAATTGCACGTCGTAGCGATTAATTAGTGTCATAATAAATGTATAAACTTTGATATAAATTATATAAGTGTAAATATTTTTTTAATTTTAAACAATGATTGTTGTATAATCGGGCGTTCCAATTAAATCACAACGGAATAAAAACTGTTGTGTTCCGGGATCGATTTAAAATTTATGTACAATTTAAATATCTTTATTGTAATTAATACAGCAAAACAGAATGAACTAAATGGCAGAATAATAATGAATGCTTCTACCGTCGCCAACACTTTTTATGATTTTTGAAGAAATGGGTGGCAAGGTTTTTGTGGAAAAAATATCTGTAATCGGCCTGGACAGGAATTGTTGAAGTTAATTGATTCTCAGAAAAATAGTTTCCTGCCAGACCGGCTAAAATATTAGTATCTAACAAAACTTACATTTTCATTATTTTCCTATAATAAAAAGAACCGCCTTACATACAATCTATCGAGTTTGGCTCATAAAAATATAGCGGGGAAAACTTAATTTCTGTAAAAAATTCGGTAGTACACTACGTAGTGTACATTTTACCGAAAATGATTACGAACAATCTTACATATTGAAAAAAAAAGTAATGACAAATTATAAAGAATAAACTAATATTAAAACAAGACACCGTTCTATCTTTGAAAATTGTCCAATTATGTACGTTAAGAGATGAAAATTCAACAATAAATATAATTAAGGTGATAGGTGATCAGCGTGAATTAAGTAAAAATTTGTTTAGAAATATCACTATCAGCTATAACGATGAAAACAATGTTTTTTGTTTTTTGGATATGAAAAACGACTTTTTAGCCCTTTATTTTTGCTCAAAGGTACCCAACAGAGTATATATATATATATATATATATATATATATATATATGTATTAATAACAAAAAATGCACAAGCGATACTCGTATTACAACGGTACTGCACGCAGGTGCTAATAAGGATTTAACATAGATAGGTAGTTTTGTGACGTCACGCATACGACTTCGAATACTAAACGATAGAAAAAAAACAAATTTGAACTGTTATGATATGCTTATACCTACCATAGTAGATTACTGTACGAGAAATAGGTAAAAATTATGTTAACTTACTCTAACGCTCCTTTTTACACAAAAGCTGAAATAAGAATATAATTTCTCGTAAATAACTGAAATTTCATGATAATTTCCGTTTACATAAAGATTTAAAAACTATACCTTCAAACCGTTACTTTTTGTTAGTTTTAACATCACAAAACTTGGCGCAAGAAGTTGACAAAGTTTTATGGCAATATGTTTAGAAATATGTTTATTTCATGTTTATTTATTTATATGTTTTCAATATGTTTATTATGAAATATATGTAAATTCTAAATCTGAAAATTTTTATATCATTATCAAATTTTGTCCTGTGTTAGTAGTATTTGTTCTGAATAATATTTGTTAATGGCAAATGTTTATAAAATCAATACTTTTTTGTTATTATGTTAATACTAATTATAATTAATAGGCAACACAGTATACACTTCAAACGCAACCTTAAAATATAGATTGCTTTGAATTGTATATAAATATGATTCGAAATTAGCGCAAATATTAGGTAGGAAGGTATTAACTAACAATACAGGGAATGTAGCGAGTATACATATGAGTGAAGGATGATTCAATCGGTATGTAGATATTAATTTCCTGCATCATGCGAAATAACAGATGTTAAATAAACTAATTATTTAACCTTAATTAATTTTTAATTGAAATTTTAAGTTTATGTAAATGTAACTTTTTTAACTTGGAATTATTATTTTATCTTTTTTGTTATTTCACACATGATTCTTATACATAACTTTATCATCCACATTAATTTATTCGCAATTATAATATAAGACAGATTAATAGGTAATAAAAACGTCATGATAATTTACGGTAGGTAGGTACCATTAATTTAATCTAAATTATAAATCGAATCTTCCAAAAGTTGGGAGAATAAATAGAAAACAATATTGTGTACCTACTAAAACAATTGACTAATCGTATTTTTAGTTAAACATTTTTAGATAAACAGTGAATCACGCGTTGTTTTTTTTATTATTATTTCCGGTCAAAGAAATGTCGAAAATTTACTCTTTTCAGTAGGTAGGTAGTTACAAATAAATTTATTTAGTTAACTTGTATAACTTTATATGCGTTAGAATAAAAGTTCTTTCTATATTGCACGTACCTATACTAATTTGCAACGCGGTTTTCCCCTCGTTTTCCTATCTTTATGTTTCCGAGTAAATATATTTATCATTCTTAAAAAAACGGGTTGAACTTACGTTACAATTTTCTTCGTCCCATTGAGAACGGCAGTTTTCGTTATCGTTGCATTCGAGTTCCACAGCTATACAGGTGGCATCGTCGCAATCAAATTCATTAGGCAAGCATTCTGAAAAATAAGGTGCATTTAAATATGTTTAAAATAAATATTTATTGTTACAGTAGCTTACGTAAAGTTGTTTTATCAACATCTCTGTATGCCGTAAAGAGTGCTTTAAAAGTTGATTTGATTGCTTTCGGTCGAGCGAAAAATCTTATGAACATAATATGACTTTTAGAACTAACGGTATCTCCAATAGACCCGCAAAAATTATGTAATCTCGAAGGTAAATCCGTTCTATTACTAAATACGTCTATAAAATTATTAATGCAATCATTAGGCTTCGCTAGTGAAAAATCGACGAATTTAATTTGTATCTAAAATAGATATCGGTGAAAATTGCTCATGTTTATCTAGAAATGTGAATTACCATTTTAGAAGGATTAACTGTAATCGCCCAAAGACAGTCTATTGGCATATCGTTTTCGGTAACATACTCCATAACATCTTCTGGAATATCTTGGATACCAATTATTCCTTCTTCTAATCCTACACGATCAATTCGACATTCTTTAAACTCTGGGGATTTTACTGTAATGAATACCTTTTAAATTACCTACGTTTATTTCTCAACGGTATATTAATATAATCATTTACCACTACTATCTCGCTGTTGATATCTAAACACGGCTCGAAAACCTCGAGCTTCGATGTTTTCATCAGATATGAACTGGATCCAAAGGTACCTATCTGTAGATGTTATTTCTGGAGGAAACGTCGTACCACAAAACGCTCCATAAAGTCTATCGTTGTAACCGTGTGGACCATCTCTAACTTCGAGAAAATCGTTTTTACATTCTGGGCTGTATTCGATATCGAAATAATCTCGAAAGTCTAATACTATCACGTGATTTTTTGGAGCTGCAATAATTAAATTGGCATTTTTATTTTTTACTACAAACTTAATTGTTTTATAAGCAATTGTTTTATTAGATGCATATAATTTTTCTTAAGACAACTTTTGCACGATTGCCTTGATGGATTTCGTATACATAGGTAGTTTATCCATTATTAGTTTCTAGTAGTATAGTAGTAAACATAAGTTTACTACTTAGTTTTGATTTTTATGAAAAAATCAGAAATATCTCACATACATACATACATATAAAATACGTTAAAATGTAAAATCGTATCTAGGTACCTTACATATCCAATATGGTGTTATGAGTATATGGCCTATCCAAACCTATATGCAATCACGTCATAAAAAAAAAGTTATTAGATTGTTTATTTGTAATTCAGTTTAAAGTTTGGAAAGTGACATATTCTATAGATGATTTATTTGCGCACATATTAAATGGTGTAAAGAAAGACTGCAATTTATTAAAACTGTCAAAATACGAGGTACGAGGTGACAGCACTGTATGAAACGTCATCATCTAGTAACCTTTTATTGATGACGGGTGGCCAGGTCACTTGGATAGTATAACTTCAACTGAGTTTTAAGATGTAAACTTGCCGTTTTAACATTTGTTTTAATTACATTTTTGAACAAAGTTAATTTACATTTTTAAAAGTGTCTTTTAGGTTTATATAATCCAATCATTTACCTCAAACGACTGCGAAGCAACTCGTGAAGACAGTTTTACGATGATAAATTTTCCGTTATATGGCAGAAAATCGTTTTTATTGAAATAATTCTCTGTTAAAAGATTCTATTTTTCTTAATAGTGTTGTTCCTAATTAAAAAAAAGTACTAAATGACTAATCACGTACTTTAATAAATCGTAAGTACCTATAGTTGTTATATTTATTTTATATTTAATTAAAGGTACTTATACAGGGTGCCTCTGAAATAAAAGACACTATTGTAACAGGTAATAGATGACGTAGAAAGAAACTCAAATACGTAATATGCGCGGTTCAAACCAAAAAATTGCAATTCCAATTGTTGCATACATGGTACAACCCTCAGTGCTTCTTCCGCATTTAACCCCTCGACGGTCGCTCACGAAAACGACCTTCGTAATTTGGAAGAACGGTACCTCGGTCCCTTAGTTTTTGAATTCCTTCTCGAATTACAGTACGAGAAGAACGTCTCCGATTTGGTAAACGTTGTTCTTGCAGTCGTTTTGTTTCTAATACGTTTTCACCTGTTTCCCCATAAATCAAAATCATGTCTATTAATTCTTGCGAGATAAACCCAGTCATCATTTGCGTACGCTGTCACACAATCTTGACGTTGGTTTGTAACAGACTAACTATGTAGCCAGGCATTTGTAGCATTTGCATATCTCCAGCTGCGCGCTACAGCCATAATAATCCAGGGCCGTCGTTAGCACTTGGTATTTCTAAATTAATTGTTTTGGGGCATACGCGTAACGATAGCCCCGCCATATTTTGAATTTTGATTTTGTGTCATTTCAGCTATTACCTGATATCGTATTATCTCTTATTTTCGAGACACCCTGTATATTACAGGAGTAATTGATATAGAAACAATAGCGTCTTTTAATATGTGTTTGCCATCCCAATGTTTCTTTCCTATAACCCTAAGGTCTATTAACCGTGTCAAACTTGTTCGTCAAAAAAAGATATTCTGATAGACCCCTGGACATGAAGAGTGGCCTTTGATTTTTTTCCTTACTTGTTACAATTTAAAAAAGAATTGATGTGCGAATGGTAAAATCCGCAGCAAAAAAAATAATAGTTTCGTTTAGTGATCGATTGACGATTAAAGTTTGACGGTGATTGAAAAGCCAGCTCTAGTTGGCAATGTTTTACATGAGTTTCTTTAATTTTGGTGTTAGATAGATAGGTAAAAGAGAAAAGTGTCAATTTACAATTATTAAATGGATACGTTTGTATTAATGTTGTGTGAAAGGTGTTAAGATAAAATATTATTTTATTGCAAGGGACTAATTTAACAAAATAATTCCTAAATGTTTTAATCTTCAGATTATTTATAATCTGTTCTATAATATGAATAATAGACAATCTTATAACATTAAGTAAATAAATAACGTGTAAGAAATTGTCGTGTGGTTCATGCTTTTTAAACTTTAATCTTAATAATTTCTAAGTATGTGCCTACTCCTAATAATTATTTTGAATAAAATTGCCACATGTAATTATAATTTTAAATGTATTTTAAATATTGGGTTAACAATTTTAATAATTAAAATACTCGATCACAATAGTAACATAACATTATTATTCAACATAAACACAATCATATCTGATGTGAGCATAGAAAAAAAGTGTCCATTTATATTAAAAAACAAATTAATATTTTCAACCCACGTTGGAGATTTATAAGTAGGTAGAATTAGTTTAGATATAGGTACATAGGTAGATAGTTAGATTTTATTAATAGATTTAAGATTCAGGAGATTATATTATCCATTTTTGAGAATATTTTGTGGATTGTTTTTCACTTAAATGTTAACGAATTTCAGTGAGATGACACAAATATAAACTTATCGATGGTTGATTTATAACTTCGAAAGTATAATATTATGGATCCTAGGTCGACGGCGGTGTCTATATTTTTTTGGAGTTAAAAAAATGGTACCCGTTCATATTTTTGACTCGTGCTGTCACAGGTCAAAAGATAGTTACATAGTGTTTTACTCAAAATGATCGCCAGAAAATTCTCTATCGAATGGCCTATGGTTTATTCGTTTAATAATCGTAACAATTCACGAAGTACTCAGAATCCGACGACATTCTTTATTATGTCACCTGTATAAATAGAAAATTGCTGATTTACATGCTCATCTCTAAATTATTGTTTTGCTCTGAAAACAAATAAGTAGATATCTATATAACGAATCAAGGAAATGGTAATAAGGTTTATACATAGTTGTTTAAAAAATACAATTTACTGAATGCACTAGAAAGAACTTTTTTATGATCACAATTTCTTACTCCATATGTTTGGTCCAAAAGTTGAATTTCTTTTAAATTAAAATAATGAAATTAATAAATTTTACGTAATAAGTAGCCTTCGAAGATGTTTTAATCATTGTTCTTTAATATAATCAATTATTCCTGAATATTATAATTAATATTTCAATAATCTTACGTACGTAACTACCATTAAATAATAATCAAACATAAGAAAATCAATAAATAAATTAGTCGTTCGTGCCTTTTTAACGTAGACATCAAACGTCTGCAATGCAATTTTAAATGATTCTATTTGAATTTGGTAACCAAAGAATAAAACTGCATATGACTTGGAAAAATATTACCATTTACATGTTTTTCTGCATACTTTGATTTCAAATTTTCGAATTTATTAACAAATTTAAACTAAAACTTAAATTATATTTATAAACTGTTGAAACTTTTGAAAATTTATGTAGGTGGGTAATTTTATTTTCATATTATGGTTGTAAATTCAAGAAAATTAAAAAATATGTTTGGGACATTGTTAAAACACAATAATGATACGAACCTAAATGACAAAAGTTTTGGTAAAATTCAAGCTATTAAAGTTTCATAGAACAAAAATTACTAATTACATTTTTAACTCTCTTATTATTTTTCAATAATTTGTTATTGAATTATTATTTTACAAATAAGTACCTACATAAAAATTGATATTGGTATTATATCACAAAAATGTAATCAAAGTTGAACAAGAACGAAATAGAAATATATTAGATTTATTTATTGTAAAAAGTGTGTTGTGCTTTGATTGTTATTCGTACAAACTGGCAGGAATTATAATATCTAAACTCAGGTGTTGTTTAAGATGACGGTGAAAGTGATGTCAATATTTCTAATAAGCTTGTTCCGCGAATCGCGCTACTAAACAGTGTCCGTAAAATATGAAATGTGCAGATAGGAGCTTTTTTGTGATTTGTATTTTACAAATTTTATAATTTTTAACTATAGAAAAAAAGTGCATTGCGAAGATCTATGTAAGTAATGATTTATTTGTTTTTAGGTTCCCCACTACGGGCTGCCTTAAACTGATGAGTAAGTCATTTTGATTTTTATGCTTTTTATTCTGCATGAGTAGGCACATAATTTTTAAGTACATACATATTTGTGAATTATTTTCTATTGCATATTGCAGTACAAATCGTTATTATTCGTTTTGGTTAATACATATTGTGTGATGTTAGATAGGTAAACTTACTATATTTTGTGCTTGATTTAAAAACACGAATGGATTAATTAATTAATGTTTTAAAACAAAAGGTAAAATTTGCTAAAATATAGATACCTACTTACTATGTTATTTTATTTGAAATGGTTTTATGGCAATGTTGGTTTTGGCACTTTAGAAGCTAAACATGTTTAGACAGCACTTGCGTAAATTTCTCTAGTAGCTATTATAAGACAAGGTCTTTATCTATTTACCGACAGGTAACTATTTCTGCAGGAATCTTATAAGCATTATAACCTTCGTCTTTATGCTTGTACATTAAAAATTCTAAATAATTTGTGTAACGATTTGCGTTATTTGTTGAATTCTAAAACACCCTTTTATTAAGCAAGATAAAGCTCTTGTAAATGTAAATTCATTCGATATAACTATGTACTTATATTTTTTAATTTCATTTTGTTCAAAATCATTTGATGAGTTGCTCTACTAGATTGATATCTTCCAAATTTACTTTTCTCTTTACTAGGTGCGATTCTTGATATTTATCGATGATACTAACAATAAGATTACCATCAAGTGGTTTTCATATTGAAACCTCTTATGGATTTCCGACTAATCTTTATTAGCTAACGTGTAGGTAGTGTTTTACACATCAGTGTTATTTCTTATTAACTTACAATGTATTCGATTTTTTAAAACCAAAGTACTTAGGTACCTTAATTATTTTATAAACAAAAATAGCTTATCTAGGTAGGCTGATCCGTTTAATTTACGCTGAAATTATAGAAAAATTTAGGTCACTTCTAAAGGTAATTTTTCGAACCTCTAGCGAAAAATTAACAATTTACACATCCAAATGTCCAAGCTCATCATATGAGATAATTGCGGGAGAATATTAATTTATACCGTCAATCTTAAGTTAATATTTAAAAATACTATCGAGTAATTATGGACTAATTAGGTATGACGCAATAAATAATTTTATCTCTAATAAAATTTATTAGTTTAGTTCGGGAATTAATCTTATTTGCAGCTGTCGCACAGCACTAAAATGATGGCATCATTTTATTCCTAGAGATAAATTAACCCTCCTTTAATTAAATTTGAACGTATGTATTAAACTTCACTATTACTCCTAATTCAAATGTCATTCTACGTACTTAAGAAAACTAAAAGCGAGGGCAGTTATCTTCTCAGAATATATTCCGCTGTAAAACGTAATTACTTTAAATCCTCTGGAGTGAAACATCTTAATCTTACGGTGGAGTTTAAGAGTTTACATATTTACATTTCCACTTTATTCTAAGAAAAATGCGTGTTTTACTTGATTCTACCGTTATTATTATCCATTCATTTTTACTAAAGGAATTATACCTATGGGTAGGTAGCTAATTATTTAAGTAAATTACTTTACAAGGAATTTTTAGATTTGATTAAATTTTGATTTATACATAGATATATTATATTTAGTCATAATATGCATACCCGTTTACATAAAAACAATTTTATTATGAAACGGTCAAAGCTTTAGTTCTTATGAAGGGTTGTTAAGAAAATTTAACTTATCGTTAGCAATAGCGCGTTTTATTTTTAGTTTTAATGTAAGTAGATAGGTATAAATGTATTTAAAATAATCTGTCATCCTGTAGAGAAAATATGAGAAAGATTCAAATTTTTAATTCTATACGTGTTCGGTTTTGATAATATTTTACCTAAGGTAACCTGCAATTGCAGTAGTTTAAAAGCAAAATAAAGCTGGAATTAACTATTATTATGCAGACTCTGTTTGAAGCATTAAATTCTAAATGTTAATGTTATCTCGTAGGCAATAGTAACGACACTACGTGAATATCAATTTATGTAGGTATATATATATATACACACCTACTAATGTTCGAACCTGGAAATAAATAAAAATGTATTTTTAACTACTTTTAATTTATGTAAATAGTTATTTTTGATGCTAGATTACGAAATGCATCTTTTTCAAAAGCATTTCTCAATCGTGTATCAAACAATATTTTTTCGATAACTGCCTTAAAATTCGTAAAAGTATGACGAGAAAGTTTGACATTTACGATTAATTAATTGGACGTTTAATGATAATAACAATGCATATTATTCTTTCACATTCCGTTCACAGAATACCTTATTTCCCGTAATTGAAAAAATAGCAATAATGTCAGTTTTTTATATGTAGTTATCGAAAAAGGCATGTTTTAATAAGCATAAAACGTTTTTTACATCAAAAAGTCTTCCTCAGTCGTGGGAGGCCATGAATCATAAAATAGCATACGTCGCGTCTTGTCTTACTTTAAACACACAATATATCTAGGTAACTAAAAAAAAAAACGAAAGCGAAAAAACGAATATCATGTTATTTTAAAATATCATAAACAAATTAATATATAATACTTACTCCTAATTAAATATGTAAAAATAAAATAAAAATTGAATTAAGTACCTACCTAGGTACTGAATTTAAAATTTTTACGTAATTAATTTTTCAATTACTTATATCCAATATTATTGTTTAAATGTTTTATTAGACCAAATATTTATGGGTAATTTTAGTTCAGGCATGTATAGATATAGTACTTATGTAATATCAAACCACAAAGAGTGAGGAACCTGTGTGAACTGACCTTTTGGCATATGCAGGCTACGGGTTCGAATCCCGCTGCAACTATGGAACGTTTGTAAACACTTTGTACTAACATGATTTAGAATCAACCTCCAAAATAAGTCTGACTAATTGGCTCGATCCAAAGCCATAAACATAAAAAAGCCAGAAAAGAGTGTGTTGCAGTTAGAACTGATACGTCTTTAAATATAAAATCTCATAGGTAATAAAATAAAAATGTATGTTTAATGTTTTTAATGCTTTTAACTTATCGATCATTATCTTAAATATCAAATTATGTATCATTATAACGCAACTTCCCTTTTATTTCAAAACGTAAGGTAGTAACATAATTAAGTAATTTCTTTGTATCTTTTCATAAATATAATCTCATCTAAACAGCTAAAATAAAATTAATATTATATCGACGAATATTAATTTTATTGTAAACAGAGTACGCACTTATTTCCTACCTTCATACGATCAGTAGTCTTAGGAATTCTGAACGAATACACTATCAAAAGAGATGTCGGTAAATTGTGTGCGCTACCGGAAAAGTGACATATTTGTAAGAGATATATTATTAGTACGACGAGAGCTATTTGTGATAAATAATTATTAAGATTTTAAATTTTTAGGAGAGCTTTTAAGTAAAGATACCTAACATAATTTATAACAAAATTTTCAAATTAGTAAAAAATACCTATATAAAAAGTAATGTAAAAACATTATCACAAGCAGTCCAAAAGTTATAGTTGTTTGATATTATTAACTTCATTATTGTATGTTGAGCTACAAAACACACGAAATTATTTGCTTTAAATACTTACAGGATATTTGTAGAAATATTACGTTGAAAATATCATTCCTAAGTATATTAAAGAAACACCAGTTTTGCGTATATACAGGGTGATTCATTAAGAATGATTAATCTCGAAACTAGAGATTGATGTATAGTCACCAAAATATAACGATTAAGCCTAACATACTTTATACCAATGTCGTTAGTTTAAGAGATACAGGGTGTTCAAAGTTGGAATTTTACTTTGAAATTTCTCAATAATTTCGAAAGTTTTTATAGTCTCAACTTACAAAATATTGCTATTTGACTTACTTACAAATAATTACAAAAATAGTATTAAATATAATTCGCTTACAAAATAATGAACGAAATATTAGACACTCAAATAATATACATATCTAATAATATAGAAATTTAATTTTCATTTTGTTTGAAGAGTGTTTGGTTTATTTCATTAATGCACAATTAGGTACGTTTAAACCTCCAACATTTTTAATTTTTGAAAATACCGTTAGCAATTGATTACGTATTATAGATATAAAATAGTATTTATCATATTTTTTTTTAAATAAAAAATGTAAAACCTAATTATTTTTGAAGTTGTTTTTAAAAATTCTGAATTAAAATTCACAATATGACATTCTTTACATAGAGTCATTATAAATATCTCTTTTCAAAACTGAGGAATTATATAAGTAGTTCGTTGTTTAAATATCATTGCATTTTTGTTGTCACGAGACAATAAGTACCTATATGTCATATTTATATTAGTTGAAACAATAAATAATTCATTATTTTCTATGTATAAATTAAAAATGTGCTTAAAGTAAAAAAGAACGTGACTACTTATCTAAAAAGAAAGCGTGAAATTTTATTTCTTTTCGTAAGTAAATTTTAAAAATTCAAAAATAAGAAAAATATACTTATTCATCGTTGGTTTCAATTTTATATGCTATGCATTTCTTGGATAAGAATATTAGGTATATGATGAATAGCAAATTAATGGTGAATACATCAAATTTACGTTGGGAGTATTACTCACCTAATCAAACAAGCTTATCCCTTTAGCCTTCTAAAGTAAACTCCTATAGTAATACTGCATACGTTTGTGTATATTTTGAGAAGGTGTTTCAAGAATGTAAACGAGATTCTAATTAAATTAAGTACTTACTTAAAAATAAATAATGAAATTCAATTAATACGTACTACATATGTACATATGTAACCTATTACACTTTTACAATGTAATAAATCCTACAATTTATTTCGTGTTTGAAAACAAACTGAAATTAATTTTTATGTATATAATATATACTACTATATATGTACGACTGGACGATTCGGCCAACCTGTCCCAAGCCAATAACTCAACAGATTTTAAAGATATAAAAGTGAACTTTCAGTTTAACCGAAAATGAAGTCAGTTTTATTATTTTAAATAGAACGCTATGTACTTTTTAAATTTATTAATAGAGATTTTGTTTCTCTTTTTGACGATCTATCTAATCTATCGCCTACTTATACAAAACTAACAACATCGGAAAACTAATTCAATAATAATTAGAAATCCAAGTAGAAAATCTAAAATCTAAATCTAATCTAAGTAGAAATAGTCACGGTAAAAAAAGTATGATAATGTTTATATCTTTAAAAAAAGAAACCAAATTTTATTTAAAAGCTCAAAAATATTTCGTGTTATTTAAAAAAATAAAATTGTTTTAATTTTCGATGGAACGAAAAATAGTTTTTTGACTTTTATAGTTTAATATCAGTATCAGAACTAGCTTTTTCATTGTCGTATGCAACAACAAAACAAAAAAATACCTGTTGGATTTTATTTTAAATTTGCCTGGATAATTTGATTATTCAGTTAGTTATCCGATGTTGTTAGTTTTCATAAGTAGGCGATGGAATAAATATCACAATGTTTATATCGTTGAAAAGAAAAATAAAGTCTCTATTTAATAATCTAAAAAAATATATAATGGTCTATTTAAAATAGTAAAATTCACTTTGTTTCCGTTGAAACCGGAAGTGATATAATGGTTCTTAAAACTTAAAAAAATAGATTTTTAACTCAAATCTACATATGAAAAAATTCATCTTTGCATCTCTAAAATCTGTTGAGTTATTAGCTTGGGACAGGTTGGCCGAATCCTATAAAAATGTAGCGTGACCAACTGACTGACTGTCATATTTGGATGATATTATGTTTCTTTTATATTCTAGACACCTGCTAAGAAAGGATTTTTAGAAATTTCATTTTAACACATTTAAGTAACGTCCTTTTATCACATCGACTGAGAAATAAAATATTTTTTTCCTTATTTTACAGTCCCCATATAGGTAGGTACTTTTCCTATAATTCGAAGAGTAACAAAACAAAACCTATAAAAATTGACTTGAAGATGTTAACGATTAAATATTAAAATATGGCCTTACAGCCAATACGACAGTTGCTACTTGACAAACACGGTACTATACTGTAACAGAATGATTAAAAATTTCGAGACTAATTTAAAGAAAATATGCGTAAAATTTTTATTTAAATAAATTCGTGAATGGAATTTTATATTTAAAAGTTTTACACAACATATTTAAATGTGGGCGATAAAAATTAAGTACAATAGAATCGTAAGTATAAATGCGGCTTATCTCTTGAATACGTGCGGGATAACGCGAGTTACGACGACCCAATAGACTTGAAAACATTCCTTCGTAAGATAACGTTTATTAGAAGGGAGTTGTATAAGCAATCACCTTGGGAAGTGGTCGGTTAAACTTTGTCCATCCGAAGTCTCTTTATAGGTACGAAATACGCACAATTAATTCGTTTCGTCAGTACGAATCGGAAGCTACGCGCGGTTAGGTGTCGATGTTGATCGCTTTAATTCATTTTTAAGGTTTTCGATTTTTACATTATTTAAAAAAAATAATGGTGTCGTGCACGAAGTGCCCCCGGAGTTAGTCCAAAATTAATTTTATTCGCTTTTTCATTTAAAACATTGTTTGGATTATTAATGTCGTAGTGCCGGCCCGACCGGGTGGAATTGGGTGTGACATTTTTTCTGTCCTCAAAGTAAGTCCGCATGTATTTTTTACTTTAATTGTTAACAAATCTGAAATCGTACCTATATGGTGAACTTGAATGTAATTTAAAAATTGAATTCAGGTATTTTGTTGGTATACTCGAGTAGTGATGTAACACGTTTTGTAACTCATTATAATATGTATAGGGTTTAGATCCTTTCACAAAACACACGTATTTGTTGTAAGTAAACAACCCTTAATTGTTGCATCAATAATTTTTTCTGTTTGCTGAAAATGAAATCTAAGTTTAAATCCAAATCGTAGTTTCTACGTATGCTTTAGTGAAATAGGACGAATTTTAAATTTAAATGATATAACGGAATGACTCGCCTAAAACCAAAGGACCTTACGGGTTTTTATAAGGATCTGGGCCCAACTGAAGATAGCAATGAACTGTATACCGTTTGAAAGCTCTCAACGAGTACTACAACGTAGGTCCAAGCATAAGTCACGAAAACGGAGTACAACATTTTTACGAGCATTCAAATGTTTTATATCGGTTTTGTAACTAAAGATATTTATCGATAGAATTCATGAACAAGTACTCATGTGTTATATACCATCGGAAAGTGCGCTTCGAGATCTACACGATGGTGACAAATTCAACGACCTAACTGGTGGTACAAGAGCACTTTTAATGCTTTAAATGAATTTTTATGTGGGCCCAGCAACTTGTAATGGTCATCGTAAAGATCTCGAAGGGCACTTTCCGATGGTATATGGCTCGTGAGGGTCCGTCGACGTATGCGTGTCCTAGACTGGTTACAAGTTGCTGGGCCCGCATAAAAATTCATTTAAAGCATTAAAAGTGCTCTTGTACCACCAGTTAGGTAGTTGAATTTGTCACCATCGTGTAGATCTCGAAGCGCACTTTCTGATGGTATATAACACATGAGTACTTGTTCATGAATTCTATCGATAAATATCTTTAGTTACAAAACCGATATAAAACATTTGAATGCTCGTAAAAATGTTAAATATTAATGCTTGTGCTTGCAATAAAAAAATACATAGTAATTTGTTTTAAATTCATCTTATTTCACTACAACTTATTTACGCCTCTCTGTATGATATTTATTTACGCAATTTATACAAATTTGATTATTTTTCAGTCAATAAGGTTGTTGTGACAAACTTAGGAAAAGTGTGATGGGCATTGTCATAGACGATGAAATAGTTATTTTCTCCAATTTTTTTAAAGTGAAAATTTTATGGGCGGCGTTTATTAAATTAATTATTTTTAATTAAATTATTGGTCAGAAGTTTAGACGTATTTTAAAATGTTTTACGCAGACATTTGTACAAGGTTTGCTTTATTTAAAAAGTAAAGGACGTTTTAATTTTATTGCTGATTTTGTTAGAATAAAATTTGATTTGTATTACAATATTACGCTGAACGGTGAAATGCTATCAGAAGATAATGACGTTTCCATAACATTTAATGCATTTCCAACAAATAATTTAACACTATCTATCATAATGCAAAATTAAAATTTCATTGTTTTTCAATTATACGAGGAGTCGAAATAAATATAAATAACCTATATATAGGTAGTTTCTAAAGGTTAAAATAACTAGGTATATATTTTTTTGTTATAACATTTTCTAATTAGATGTGAGTTTAGGATCCAATTTTTCCAATTCTATTTCTCCACTACAGTGGGGAGTGGTATTGAGTCAATTTTGTCCAGAATTTTTTGAATACATATACAGAGTGTTTTAATAAAACATGACAATATTGCTAAGGGCGATAGAACAGTGGTTTTGGAGATGCAGGGCTGGTTTCAATGTGTAATTTATTGCTGCAGCTTTCCATCGCCATTTAGTTTGCTAAAATACTGTTGGGGTGAAGTAATCGACATACCTAGTATTTTATATGAAAATACAAGGATTGATTATTATTTACTTAATTATGTATCTACATCACAATGTACTTACAGTTTCTTTTTTAAAACATTTCTCTGTTGTTTTATAAATAGGTTTAAGAAAAAGGGAACTTTTAATTAGGGTATTGGACATCCAAGTTATTTTAATGAGAATTTGAATACCTATTTATGTACTTTTATAGTTATTGATATAATCTTGAGAATTAAGATTCAAATAATACGCAAGAAATTAATTATTATAATAATTTTGAATATCTACCTATCTAATATTATAAATAATAAAGATTATACTAATGAATTTAAAAGGTATAAAATATGCATGTTAGTATTAGGTAGTATCTATTAAAGAATTATTATTTGAATTAAATAGGTACCTACCTGGTACGCGTTATGTTAATTTTTTTATACGTTTTTATTTGTTTTCTCTAGTTTGTTTAATATGTGACGATCTTATACGTTTTGTTAAACCAATACAAAACAAATTACAACAATTTTTACCGATTCAGTTAATACACCCATTAAGTACCTATATAATTTATTAATATCTATTAAAGTATAACAGAGTATCGAGAAATGTCGGTATAGAAACAGAGGAAATACAAAAGTAAAATAAATAGTTAATAAAAAGCAAGTGGAATTTTAATGGAGATATTAGTCAGAAATAGTGTTGTGGAAGTTCGCAACTGGGGGCTATAAAAAGGAAAATGTTTAGTTTATGATTGAGCTACTAGCGTTTATTTGAGTAATTGTGAAAGCGACGATTTCATTAAGGAAATGTATAGTTAAGTACGACATTGGAAACATAAAACATAGTTACGTACAAAATGGTATTTAATGAAATATTTAAATGGAACACCTAGATGATTTCAGGGCAAGTACCGGCGAGGGTTAACAAGTCATATTTCGTAATTTCAGATTCAGGTGAAGCCAGAATTGATTTGGTTAGATAAACGGACTTTTTTTTTATTAGAGGAGATTTTTTTAAGTGAGAGTTTATTGCGTTAAATGTATCTATAGTTAATTCATTGCAACTTGAAGATTGCGTATTTGTAATAGGTAGGTACAATTAATTGTAACATTAAACTGTACAAATATATAGGTATAGACTGTCCACGTCAAGAACTCCCTCAAAGGATAACGTCTCAGGTATGTTGTAGTTGTAAAATCTACTAAAGTTCTCGTCCTATTTAAGTTGTTTATTGCAATACTCGTCCTTAAAGACAGTAAGTAGCTATAATAAGGTGTAAAGTAGAGATTAAAATAATTTCTAACAATTCTTACCTATTCAAACCATTCAACGGTTCTAAACTTTCTACTTGTAAGTTATTTGCTTATTTACTAGTTTAACAACAATTTGAAGAACTATAAACAAATAACTTCAAAGAATAAAAACCGCTGGATGATTTTAACAGGTAAGAATTGCTAGAAGCTATTTTAATTTCTACTTTACATCTTATAACTACTGCCTTTAAGGACGGGTATTGCAATAAACAACTTAACCTTAGACGAGAACTTAGCAGATTTTACAACTATATACTTATATGTTAATCCTTTGGTAGAGTTTTTCGGGTGGACAGACTATACTACATTTTTTTATTAAATTTACCATTCACTTATAGTAGGTATGTATACCTACGCATTTCTTTGAATTGTTGAAATCTAGCAATTTATCTATTGTATAATATGCTGTAACTAACTCTGTAATTTTCTACAACTTTGTAGAAACTGTTAAATTTACGGCATATCTCAGTTTTAGTCAATCTCGATGTAAATATTCATTTTAATATAGGTACTCTGCATCGCTTGTACTTACTTCAAAGCAAAATATTACGGAGTAACAATATTGATTTTAAAATTTATACGGAAATTCAATAATTTTGTCACGCAGTGAATCACATTTACCTACAAAAACATCTCTTCAGTAATATTTTAGTAGGTTTTCAAAAACGATTTGTCGATGTAAAAGTACTTACCTAGCAATGAAGCTGATATTTAGAAGATTATTATTTATAGATACGTAGATCGGACGATACTCGTCCAATAAATGACCGTTTTGTAATTTTTGAAAGTTTTTAAGATACATATTTACGTAAGATAGATACGTAAATTATCTAAAATTTCTATTTTCGGTTAAGTTTTCGCGGCGTTTCCTACAATTTTCTGGGAAATAAAGTTTTAAAATACTTAGGGTCAACATTTTTGAATATTTTAGTTTTAGTAAGTAGGTACTAGGGACGTACCTACTTATTTAAAAGTTGAACTAAAACATTCTGGATTATGATATGTGCCGTTCTTACTTTTGTGAAAGATAGACAGCGAAATACTGTATTTTCGAGGTATTTCTTGGTGATTTTTGGAAAAAAAACACGAAGTTTTTTTACATTTCTTAATCGGCATTAATTATTTATTATTTGTAGGTATAGGTACCTAAGTTAAATGTAAAGTTACATGTTTTTTTTAATGTAATGTAAGAACGTGTCGAGATGGGTTTGTTAATTTATACCCTCTAAATTTGTAAATGCGAATCATTGGCTAAACAAAATGATTTTAAGAATTTATTTATCAAGTCTTATTTTTATAACTATTCTAAATTGCTAAACTATAATTCATGAATAAATATTGCATTACTGACAAATCTCACAGTAAATATTGAAGGAAGAATCTATTCATATTAGTAACTATGTAGGTACCTAAATATAATACGACATACTGATCAGTACAATTCTAGTTAATTATAAGTTCAAACTAAATTAATCTTAAGCCATTCTAATCCAAAAGTGGATTATTCTCACTCGTAGGTACACTCTAGAGTGTAGGATGCAACAGGTGCAACAAAAAAGGTGCATTATTTGGTAACCGGTTCAAACCACTTGGATTTGAACTAATTTTCTTGTAAAATGTAGCAAATTAAATATGGTAAAAAATACTTAAAACTTAAAAACTGGGAAACTTCGTGAAAAATCGGAAAAGCTAATTTAAATATATATATATATATACAGTACCGGCCAAAAGTTTAGACTCACCTTCGTAATGTAGGGATATTAATAAATAAGACGAGTTTAATGACATGAATTCCCATTAAGCAATTATATTTCCAGAAAAAAATAGTTCAGGAACAAAATGCAATGTAAAATTTCATATACAGACTATGATTTCTTCCCAATTTTTGATTCTTCAAAATATCCCCCTTTTGCTTTTACTACAGCCGCGCATATTTTCGGCATTCTCGCAATCAATTTTTGCAGAGTTGTAGCTGGGATTTTATTCCAACAAACTTGCAAGGAGTCCCAAAGTACCTTGTGATTGGTTGGTTGCATTCTTCGCACATTCCGGTCTAATTCGTCCCATAACAGTTCAATAGGATTGAGATCAGGGGATTGAGACGGCCACTCCATGTATTTTAGCATTTTTCCCTTCTCTTTGTTCCCTATGTAGTTCCTGCACAATTTTGACGAGTGTTTAGGATCATTATCTTGCTGGAAAATGAATCCTTTACCCACGATTCTCTACCCACATGGAAAAGCATGATATTGCAAAATGGCGTGATATTTCTTTTGATTCATAGTGGCGTCAATTTTTACGAGATCTCCGATTTTACTTCCGGCAAAACAGCCCCAAACCATGACGGATCCCCCACCATGCTTCACTGTTGGCATTATACATTGACTCGTCATACGTTCGCCAACCAAACGACGAACATATTGCTTGCGTTTTCCTCCGAAAATCTCAAACTTTGACTCATCCGTAAACAATACTTTGGACCATTGTTCTACTGACCAATCTTTATGTTTTTTTGCCCATTGCAATCTTTTCACTTTATTTTGTTTTCGTAGAAGTGGTTTCTTAGCAGCTACACAGCCTTTCAAGCCGTAATCACGAAGCCGGCGTTTAACAGTAGTTACAGATATAGGCGTCTGCCGGGTAGAATTTAATTCCTCACGAATTTCTGGTGCGGTTCGAGTTCGTAGACGCTTACTTTGAACACAGATGAACTTGTCTTCCCTCTGTGAAGTTACACGAGGTCTCCCAGATCGTCGCTGACTCACGTTTTTCCCAGTTTCTTTCTTTCTCTTCAAGGTTCTTACGACACCTGCCTGACTAACCTTAGTCTTAGATGCAATTTGTCTAGTAGAATAGCCTTCCTCGTGCGACGACTGATAACAACGACTGCTCGTGTTTCAACACTCAATTCCGGATTTCGACCCATATTTTATGGAGAAGTCAGCATGTACTGTATAACGAAATGATTGCAAACTGCACTGTACAATGTTGTAGGTTATGTTTCGTTCGTGACATCGCCCTGGGGTAATTTATTATTGTAATGTAGTTGACAGTTGCCTATAGCTATACAGAATACTCGGTAGTCACTATTACTATAAGTAATAACAAAATATTTAATAAATGAGCCGAAAATATGCGCGGCTGTAGTAAAAGCAAAAGGGAGATATTTTGAAGAATCAAAAATTGGGAAGAAATCATAGTCTGTTTATGAAATTTTACATTGTATTTTGTCCCTGAACTATTTTTTTCTGGAAATATAATTGCTTAATGGGAATTCATGTCATAAACTCGTCTTATTTATTAATATCCCTACATTACGAAGGTGAGTCTAAACTTTTGGCCGGTACTGTATATATATATATATATATATATATATATATATATAATATATATAACTGTTTTTAATATATCGATGGCGTTTTGGTAGAAGGGCATAATCCACACTTTTTGCGAAAATTAGTTATTCTAGTTATCTTATGCATCTAGGGCAAAGACATCATCTGTTAAAATATGGTAACAATATTCGAAAAATCGATTTGAATTTCCGCGAAACGTATCTGTTTATAGCTACGCGACCATGTAAAATGTGCGCTCCTGTAAAATTTACTTTTTGTGGACTACGCCCTTCTGAAAAACGACGTCGATATAATTTTCTGCTTTCATTTTTCTGCTTATAAACTTGAAATAATTGTTTTTGAAACAATTATTTTAGGATAATTAATTCTGATTTTGTAATAAAAACTTCATTAAAAATTCCCAAATATGCTCGAAATATTACCTTTGTAGGATCAATCGTGGACGCTGAGCGGTTGATCTTTCAAATTTTTAAAAAACGCGTTTTTCCCGTTTCATTTTCTTAGGAGTAGAATTTAAATTCCTTCTTAGTGGGTGCTTACGACATAAAAGAAACGCATCCTTCAAATTTCGCGTTTGTTGAACCAGTGATTGAGGCTGTGCATTGATATCTCAGTCAGTCAGTCACTTTAAATTTTTATTATAAGTACATATTTTATATATACATAGATAAAAGATTACGATTAGGTATTTTGGTTAAAAGTAGAGATTACAACGATATATGTAGAATAAATTAGTTGAAGCATTTTATATTTTTTATATAATTAAATATTTCTAAATACCTACCCTTAAATGGCCATTCATTGGTAGATTCACCCTATATTCAAACAAATACTTACAGTTAAAACAGTTTTATAAATTAGTACTTAAACTTATTTAATCAATTCTAAAACTTCTTTCCTATTTATTGTATACATACAAAGAAATCTTTTTTTCTGTGTATGTAACTATTTCGTATAGTGAACGTTTGCATTCAACTGCAATTTAGGAGTTATAAGTACCTACATACCTATAATACATAGATATTTCACCTACATATTTTGTTATGTTTAATATTATGGATAATAATATGAAGCACTTGATTACTGGGTCTGATTGTGTGGGTTTCCGTGATAACTTATATGTATATATACCTACAACTTAGGTTTTTTAATAAAGTCATATCAGTCTAAATATAAATTTAATTTTTATAAAAAAATGTAATAATATTAATACAAAAGTAATATTAAATGTAAATATATAACAGAAATGGTGTTAAATTTTCTACCACTAAATTATAAAGTTATAGTACCTATTGTTGTAGATAATTGTTCTTGGTGTCGATCAGTGCAACTTAAAGATTACAAATAATAATATTAATAATAATAGAGATTTCATGGGGTTCTCATAGCATTTTTTTCTTCAGTTTTATTATGCTTGGTTAAATCAGAGAGACGGTCTGCCCCAGAGACTCATGGGGTACCTATTAGACAAACATATACTAGTTTGAATTTAAAATTGTCGTTTAATTTTTTAAAGATGCAAATTAAAAATGAAATTAAGGTATCTAGATAATTTCAAAAATTGTTTTGTAGATGAATCGCCGCAAATAAATTTTCTTAGACCCTTTCAATATACCTACAGGTTTTATGTTCCACGTAAGATTTTTTTGAATATCATTACTTATTTAGGTACAGGATTCTCTTCGGATTTATATCTTTTGTTATTAACGATGAAAAAATTAACATTCAGACCACTATTTTATAAAGTTCCATGAATAATAATAACTACACTCGTAAATCGTTCTAAATAAAAACATTAAAATATTTGTAGCTTTTCGTCATAATTAACGAAAAATTCTAAATATTATAATGTAGGTATAAGTAATACATAGGTACTTTAAACAATCGAAGGTGCTTCTGTGGTAAATAAGGTTACCACCCTTATCAATGCTAAATAAGGAACGACTAGCGTCCTGCTTTAAATAATATCGATTCACGAATGCCCAGTTTGTTGACCTTTATTGTTTAAAAGTTTGAATATTTTAGATATCCTTATAAAGGCCATTAATTATTATCTTTTATAAAATCAATTATATTCTTTTTATGAAATTTAATAAAGAAATTAACACCACTGAAACTTTTAACAGTAAATGACATTGTTTAATGAATCCTTCTCAGGATGTTTGGGATTATTTTTTTAACAATAAGTTTAAGTTAATATTTTCGTCTTTTGTCAATTGCATGTGTTTTATCGCTATTTGAATTGAACTGTTTTTTTTTAATAACCAACTAGGCATGCACCCCGTTAATTTAATCTCTTTTCCGTTGGACATTCCTCGTCTCGAATATTTATTTCCGTGTTATATTATTAACTAATTGTATCTAAGTTATTTTTTGATTATAATAACGTTATTTTCCTACAACATTGTTTTAAACATCATTTCACTCGTTGAAATTATCTATCACCAAAAATAAACATTTTACATTGTTAGTAGTTTCAATGATTTAATCTTCAATTTACTAACACATATATCTTATATCTATACTTATATATAGAGTTGCAATTTACTGCTCAATTTACTAGACATTAAAATTGAATTGTGTTAATTAGAAAACAATTAAATACTTGTCTTCCTGCAATCACGACTTCCTAATGGAACAGATCGTGCGAGTTAATTAAATGAATGACTAATGGAGTTTAATAACTTTCCTCTTCTATTAGAACTAACTTAAGTAGTACATAGTAAGTTTTCGTCTTTACTACGCTTAATTATGAAAATATCTTTGATTTCTTTAGATAATAAAATTTACCTTTAACCGTTCGTTAACCGAACCAGTATATTAAGGGGATAGTAGTCGCTCGAAAATGAATATTTATATATCGTTTTTTTATCGTTGGTAATGACTTTGAAAAGTTTCTTGACGTTGTAAATGATGTATTTTTTATAATTATTTAATATTCTGTAATAAAAATTTATTGATCTTGTACGATAACACGGATAAGTTTTTAGATATTTTCTCGAAATTTATAAAGAATTTGTAACATATTTTTACATTTATAGAATCTGTATTGGTTTATCTAGGTGATAATATCGATAAAAATTAAAACTTCCCTTTAGTAATCTCACAATTTTAATTTTTATAGACGTTTTATGATCACACGTCGTAAGTAACTATAAAACGTTTATAAAAATTGAAATTGTGAGATTACTAAAGGGAAGTCTCAATTTTTATTGATATTATCACTTAGATAAACTAATACAGATTCTATAAATGTAAAAATATGTTACAAATTTCCCATAGATTTTGAGAAAATATCTAAAAACTTATCTTTGTTATCGTACAAGATCAATAAATTTTTATTACAGAATATCAAATAATTATAAAAAATACATCATTTACAACGCCAAGAAACTTTTCAAAGTCATTACCAACGATAAAAAAACGATATATAAGTATTCATTTTCGAGCGTCTACTATCCCCTTAAGCAATAGATAAATTGTTTACTTATAATAAATATTCTTAATTAAATATAGGTACATGTATTGCTTTCGTATTTTAAATAAAATTTTATTAGTTATATTAATTTATAAAAATAAAGTATTTTTTTAAATTGTATAAACAGCAATTTACTGTAAAAATAGCATATACGTAACTGGCTACATAAAAAGATAAGTGTTAATTCCGTATACCTACATACAATAATTAGTTACATACAAGCAATGTATAAATTATCAAGGGATGGAACTATACGTAAGTGTCTTAGAAGTATTTTAACTTACGTTTTCTAGATAGTTTTGTTTAATGCACGTAAAGGTGTGTTTACAGCTATCTTTTAAAGTATTTGAATTGTTTTTGTCGTTATGCAATAGGTTGCAGGTCATAGAACAACATTTATGTTTAGATCTTTTTGCAAGATTAACAATAAAGATTACCCTGGTACTTACCTGGTACATTTTTTTTTTTGAAATTATATCAGGATTGTTTTAATATTAGGTATGTACAATATTTAAGTAAATAAATAAATAGGAACATGAATAATAAAGAACAATTTACATTGACAATTTTAATAAATTCAAAAAGTTTCTCCGAAGCGAAAAAGAAAGATGTCTTCAATTTTAGATAAGTTTTAGGTAGGTAAATATATTAAAATATCCGACCGCGCACAAGCCTCGGTATCGAATTTTCATGTCGCATGTCAAAAAGCCCATTTTTTAAAAATTTTTCTTGAAAGAAATACATTTTTTGAAAAATAATATTTACGAGAGAAATTTATAAGAATTAAAAAATATTACTTATTACTCGATTATTTCGAAAACGGTGCATTTTATCGAAAATTATAAAGGGATATGATCGGTTAAGAATTTTATGTCGATTCCAAAACATATTTCACATTACCGATCCGAGATTAATAACGGAGATTAGAAGGGTCGAGATCGGAGAAAATCCAAAAGGACACGTCTGAGTGCCGTCATCAGACAAGCTGCTATAGCTTTATTTTCTATGAAAATTCGCTAAAAGTAAATAAATGTTACCAGCTTCGTCGTGTTTAAAGAATTAAGTAGGTAAGTACTATTTAAAGCGGTGAGAAGCAAAAGAAGAGTAATTAAAAAAACATTTGTATAAAAATAAAGTAGGTAGTCTAATAAAAACTTATTTTAAAATTCATTATCGTAATAGTCATTTTACCAATAAGCTTTAAAAAAAAACATCGATTTAGTACCTACTTAATCAATATTCTTACATATTTTTGATATAAATTAATGTAACAAGAATAAAATAGAAAAGCGGTTGTTCATGAGTTTATAAGAACATAGAAAAATCGAAACGACAAATCTTTGGTAATTACACTATGTCAGAAGTTTGTACTATGTCACTAGTTTTGTACTAAAACTACTTAAACTTTTTTTTTTAATTTTAGCACCCATGGATTGCTAAAAGATTTGCGCATTTAACCGCGAGCCGTCAAGCTCGATAAATTCTTGGATAATTTTTACGGTTTCACAATTAGCTTGTTCGTAAATTTGTCTGTCAGTTCATTTAATTAACGATAAGTTTAAATTGGGGAAGCCTACAAATACAAAATGCTTGCTACTTTTCGACAACTGTAGGGCCCAACCGCATGAAATAAAATCAGTGTTCGGTTGTGGGAAAGTTTTTGCACGTTGTTAGCCACCAAACGTAACGTCACTAATTTAACCGATGCGATGGATGAGAAGTCATTTCAAATCATTAAATGTCACTAAAACCATAGAATTTCAGATGCAAAATTTTTCCTTGTAAATTATTAAAATTATACGGGACATACCTACCTACCTAATCGATCATTTTCAATAGTGTAATATGATTGGTGTGGTATTAGTGAAAACTAAGCCTATTTCAAGGTCATGTATTATTTTCGTGATAAAATACAATTCGATAGCGGTTGAAAACTATTCTAATACTCATACATAATTATGTAAGTAGCAAATATATTAATTCTATTATCTTCATACGATTTCGTTTATCATTGTTCGTTTGCTACTGTATTGTGAGAAATTTTCAACTGATTTTAAATAAATTGACAATAAGTAATTGTAGGTAGCCCACGGATCAGTATTAGGTTACGTTTACTATAGTACTATAGTATAGACATGCGAATCGACTAGTTGACAAATAGTTTGAAAAAGATTTAAAATAATTATCGGGAATGTCAGTAATTCATTTGCATAATACAAATATTTAGTCTACATTCCCAACAATTGTTATTTACCTATATTATAATTTTTAAACCATTTTCTGGTTTGTCGAATCCTAAAGTAAACGTAGTTTTACAACGATTTTCAATATGAATTGATGAAATTTTATTGAGTTCCTCCAGTTCAACGAAATCATTAAGTAAATTATTAGTTATAAACTCTAAATTCTGAATGTAAATGTCTCATTTTGAAAAATTCTGTCAGTCTTTTAGGATTATTTTTACTTTGTTGTAATGCATAATATAATTTATGAAAGCTATTTTTCTCGACGTATACGTATACTTTTCATACAATTTTAATGTTAACATGGAAAATTCTTTCAGCGAGCGAACGTGTGCTTAAAAATTTACCGTGAACTTTTTTTAAATTTCGTTATTAATGTACCGTTCATAACAATAACATTTAAATGCGACATTACCATATGTATTTTTATATACTACTTAGGGCCGGTCTTTTCATCTCCCAATAAATTTACTTGACAAATTTTTACCATAGAAACAATTGTTTGAACAAACGTTTCTATAGTAAATATGTGTCAATTAAATTAAATGGAAGATGAAAAGATCGGCCCTTAATCATGAAAATTAAAAATCGTACAATATTATAAAATGACGTGACATCCTCGCTTTAAATATTAAAATCTTCAATTTCAGTTATCTAAATACCTACCTATTTAAATCCAAATTATCCTAATTGTAAGATTTAAACGTAATGTATTTAAATCAAAATTATTCTAATCGCTATAGCGAAACAGACGCAGACGTGGTTATAAAAGTTGGATTTATTTAAATCATGGTAATAATATGATACGATAATGCGATAAGTTACATTTCCGTTAAATATAAATGGGACGTAATATCTAAAATTTAAATTGACTTTTTATACTTTATTAAAGTTTTTGATTTTCTTTTGTTTAAAATTGTATAAAAGTGTATATAGATATGTAGACTGATCACGGAAAAAATCGGGACAGCAATAGTTGAGAATGAGAAAAATGTTCGGTTGTGAATTGGGTTTTAGGTAAAATGTTTGTATTTTTCAAAGGGATTACTGCAAGCCATAAATTATTATTGTTACCTACAAAGTGGAGAACTCTATGTGATTTCCGACAATAATAGAACAAAATACTTTAGAAGCAGTTGGTAGGCAGGTTTAGTTTAAGCTTTCTGCAGATTTAAAAATTTATTGATCGGCGTAATATACGACCTATAACATGTAGCTTCATATAAAAAAATGGTTACTTTCACACGAAAAATTGATATAGCTTCAAAAATATTTGGTCTTGTTAATAGTGCTTCCTCAATTAAACTAAATAAATAAAAAGATATATTAAAACATATCTAATATAAATTACTTATAACTTATTACTTATTACTCACTTTATAAATTTATTTAATAAATAACATCTAAAATATTTAGTTACCTGACCTAAAACTCTAGAAATAAATTATAATAATTCTTATTTAATAAAATTAATTTCGGTTTGAATTTAATTACTTAATTCTAAATGTAATCGAATTCTAAATCTAAATGTAGTTTTCGAGGAGTTCATGTAATTGAATAGGTAGACACAAAATAATTATTTTATTGATACACATAATATATGTAGTGTGAAACATCAAAAATCGTTAAAATAACCTTTATTTATGCAATGGGATATAAAAAATATATAAAACAAGTTATGTAATTTCTAGAAAAATGTTTTTTTTTTGAGGGCATATTACAGTAGATTTAGCAACTCCATACTTATTTGATAAAAAAGTCGCTCAGAGTCCTTCTTTGCATCTGATAAAAGCTTGACGGTTTTGTTTTCCAAAGTTAAATAAGTTCACAGGCGTCCTTAAATGTCATAATATCAATACTTATCATGGGACCTTAATAATGTTACACTCACAAGTCTAAACTTATTGAACCCGTTTGGAAATGAATATAATATCTGAGTTTGTTTATTTTTTCGATACGCATAATTCAATAGCATTATCTCACTTTAAGAGTAACAGTTTTAAATTTGTATTATTCTGTTGTTCATGATTTAGAATATAAAAAGTGTTGCCTTCACGTTTTCAGTCGTTTGCGTTTTTGGACGTTTATACCATGAGATGTTCACGTTATAGATCCTGCACTGTACTTACCCTCGAAAATTAAAATTGAGTAGTACTTACTTAAGTTAAGTCTGAGCAAAATTAGTTTGATCTTTACCATTGAAATAGTCATATTTGTAACTTTTTATTTACAATATTTATAATATTTATCGTAGCTACATCCTTTAGCAACATAAATTTTCTTTTAAGCTACGATAAAATTATGTGGTTTAGTAACGATTCCTTGAGCAAGTCGCTAATATTTAACGTGAAAACAAAAATTTTGTGCATTCTCGATCTCAACAGACCATCACATATCGATTAAAATGCTGAGGTTACTTAGACTGTGTTCGGCTAATATTTTTCCACACGCCCTATCATGAATATACTAAAGTTTCATCTGCGGCTTTTGTAATTTTGCGCTTATACCCTTAAGGCAAAATTTAGTTTTAAGTAGACCCCTATACTTAACAACATTAATGTAGTGTTTTTTAATTATTAAATATTAACAGAAAATGGTTAACAGAAAACGTTAATAGAAACATAATTTGCCAACATAGCCTTGGCAGTTAATTATCTATCATTTTTTCTGTTAGAAGCATTAGGGCCGTTTTTTATCTCCCAATAAATTTACTTAACAAATTTTTTCCGTGGCAATGTTTGTTATAACAATTATTTCATTGGTAAATACCTATCAAATAAAGTAAATGAAAAATGAAAATATCGGTCCTTACAATTAGTATGATTTCTTAAACGTGATAACAAATTCTTATGTAGGTTTAGATTATTTAAAATTGTAAACATTCGCGTAAAGGACGAATTATTGTTATTGGCTATAGCAACCAACACTTATTAGGTACCTATATATTTAATATTTTTTAATATTATAACTATAGTTAAATTGAAGTGTAGGTACTTACTTTTAATGGTTAATAAAAAATGCATATAAGTATTTATAATGAAATCATTTTCTTAGTTTGTTAACTTACCCTTTAAAACTAAGACACATTTGGTATAATTTGGATACATTTCTGGATATCCAGGACTAGTAAATTCTTTTGTTTCAAAATTTGGATTTTCAAATTTATAACAAGGATTAGAACTGTCAGATACTGGTTGCATATTATCCATGTCACTTTGTGGATACTCGGGATACATGGTCGTAAGTTCACCAGGATTGTGATCACCTGGAATTAAAAAAATATAATGATTACTATTAAATAAATTAAATTGGTTATCTATAGTATATATATGTGCATTACAAGTACCTACCTATGTAAAAAGTATCTTGAAGTAAAAGTTTGATGATCTCCAGTAGTAACATGATTATGATTATAATTATGAGAGAAGTAGATACCTAATTTAAACCAAATTAGCATAACGATAGTACTAGAATTCAATTAAGCATTTATTTAAAATGTTTGTTATTAGAAAAAACATATGAGGACGCATGATTATAGAAAATTCTTTACACGTACCTACATATGAGATGTCCTGTACACCGTGTTTTAAAATAATGCAAAGTATCCTTTAATTTTAGAAATCGTTGTTACAACGGTTCTGTATGTTTGTTCAAGAAGTAGGTAGATGTTTTAATAACTTCTCTGTCGCCGTATTACTTTCATGCTCCGATTTTTGAAAAGATTTTATCAAAATTTTTTAACACGTTAGTACCTATAAAACTATTGAAAATAACCCTGAAGGAATTTTTCGTCATTATTGATAAAATGGATAAATGAAGTGACGTTAAAATCAACAATAATGTTGAATAGACAGTGAAAAGTGTTCACGACAGAGAAAAAAAATTGAACGAAATAATTAGGAACTTTCTACCACAAAAGACGCACAATCTAAAATAACTCTTTCAACCTTAAATCTTCATATCTTGTCAGGGAGAACCGCAAGAATGTTTCTTATCTATCATAGTTTTAAATCTCTAATCCAACGTAATTAATCTTTGTCAGATGGGAATAAACTTAGGTATTTAACAGAAAAGTTGTAAAAGGGTGCATTAAAAACGATTACGAAAATTCTATTTTTTACAGGAAAATTATCAAACGATGTAGAATGTTTTAATAAAAAAATTTTAAGATAAACCTTATGTAGGTATATCTACTTATAACAGATTTTTATACACAACACATTTTACATTTTAAAACTATTAATATTAATACGAGCGAATTTTGCTGATTTAGTAAATTTTCTTTCGAACCATAATTACTGAATTTTATAATTTTGTACGTAAACAATCTTCTTAAATCTTGTTTTTGAAACTACAGAGTTTTAAATTTCTATTCAAATAAATAGGTACATAGGTACCTACCTACTATTATTTCATGAACTATATTACCTACCTACCTAATTCGGAAAAATCAAAATTAATTATCATCCCGATTTTCTCTCGACTCAATCCTCCTTTTCGATTCGAATAACTTAATTATTTGTTTAAAAAGAGCACATTACCAATCATCGGTGTAGTAAATTAAAAAATGAATCTTACAAAAAATAGAAATTTGTAAAATCAAAGACTTGCTACATTAATTAAATAATAAGCAATCGATAAACGCGAATAAACGTACTTGTTAATTGAACAACATTATTGTACCATATGTAAAAGACCGGCATCAACATTAATAGCATCAGCACAGTATTAATGTTTTGTAAATGTAATAAGTGTAAGTATATTTATGTAAAAGTAGATCGATTAGTTATGGTGGTAATTCGTACATTTCCGATTTCGCTAATCATTATAATTTTATTGCTCAAAGTTGTTGTTAAACAATACCTGAGACGTTTTTTTTTACTTATTATTTGTTCGGTAGGTAGTAGGTAGGCACCTACATTTTTACTACGCTTAAATTTGTTTTTCGACTAGACGAGACGCTAAAAATACATATATCTAGATATTGTGTGGATACATTGGCTATTGACAAAATTATGAAAAAATTAGCGGGGGAAAATTAAGAGATTGTTATCGGGCGTACCTACTAGTAGGAACTAGTAGGAAGTAGGTATCTACTTAAAAATAGAGATTGTCAAAAAGCATTTTTTAGCATTTTAGTCTTCTGTATCTAATGATCAGTATCGTACCTATATGAATTTATTTTTAACCTTTTTATGGCTGTTACCTAAATTAAGAAAAGTATAGTAGAACACTTAGTATTAGTAGTATACATAGGTATACTAGGTATACCTACATAGGTATAGGGTATATAGGTAGGAAGTATATTTAGATTACATATTTTGTTTTTAATTGAAAACGAATTATTACTCGGACAATTTTTATGTAACTTCGAACAAATTTTTACAATATAAGAGGTATTTAAACTTTATTTTTGAAACTTAATTTACTCGAAGATGAAATTTTCTACAGAAAATTATCATATTGACAATTGTCAATAATAATAATTGTCACTTTAATAATTATTAAAGTTAATCAAATTGCAATTTAGATTTGACATGGGTAGCATATTTTATTCGTGCAAGGACCACCTTTGGTGATTTTGAATATATTTATGTGAAATAATCGAATCTATTGGTCGCTGTCGTTGGGCCACGATTTGCAAACCCAGCTTTAGTGTGTGCATGTTCTTTTAGAAACAGTAGCCGTCTTAAGAAATTAATATAAATTAGTCTTCTTTGTTTTGGCATCTTTAATGGGAAACACAGAAATGTTCTTTTAAATAGAGGTGGTTCAGAAAAAAAGTTGCAACTATTAATGCAATAGAAAAAATTCAAAAAAACGGATTTTTAAAATTCATACTTTAGATCTAAAAATGATAATAGATATATTATTATCCGTGCCAAAATTTCCAAACTTTTGCTTTTACGTTCTTCATCAACGTTTGAACACGAGCAATATACTGTTTGTAGCGGTTTTGCTCCACTTTTCCGGAAATCATTGACGTTTGCAGCCTTGGCTTTTGTATTTGCAAGTGAGCTCAGTAACGTTTAATTGGATTGAGTTCGGGGCTTCGTGTTTTTTTTTTTTGGTACAGTTGGCTGTATAACACTCCCTCGCTGTTGTTCCATAATGGCATCTGGCTAAATCTGGTCAAAAAAACAGAAGTATTATGCTGACGTAATAGCGGTAGCAAACGCTTGTCCAGACATTCCTGTACCAAAATTTCGCCGTTAATAGTTCCAGTTGTAACAAATTTCGCATTTCTTCGGCCACAGGTGGCAGCGTTAGATGTAACGCTTCTCAAATCAGAATTTTTGTGGATTTACTTACCATCTTATGTTTATATTTTGCATCCACATTGTCTATAATTATAAACGCAATACTTATTTATACTTAAAGGTAAGGTGGTTGCAAAATTAGTAATATGACGTTAGCACTAGTAAAAACATTAGGTAGATAATAACGTTCATGTTCAAACGTCGATGAAGAACGTAAAAGCAAAAGTTTGGAAATTTTGGCACGGATGATGTGATTTTGTTTATTTGTTGGAATTTAATAAATAATAATGTTATCGTTTTCATATCTAACAATAAAGTATAAGTTTTAAAAATCAGTTTTTTTTTGTATTTTTTCTACGGCATTAATAGCTGCTACTTTATAGATATTTAGGTGCTTATTTGCAAGTGTTTATTGATTTGTTTAGCTTTAAAAAATAGAAAACACGATTTGTGTCACGTTTAAAGGCCTAAATTAGGTTAAGGCATTAAGAATTGTTTAATTCGCGCGTCTTTTATTACACTATCCCTAATTGTTTCTGAAAATGATATTCCTAAAATATTTCAAACGTTTCATTAAACGTTGAAAGTGTCGAGAAGTTGTACTGTGGTAGTGGGCTTTTCGTAAATAGACATAGCCATTTCGACCATAACTTGTAATAAAACGATTACGACATGCCATGTATTCCCCGGAGTAAAATTAACATAGTTTTATAGTTAATTGTATCAATTTAAACATATTGCATTAATAATTTTGGCGAATATTGTTGGTTTAGATTATGTTTATGTTTTCAGATTCGTTTTATTTATTCAACATTCATATAGAAATAACTCACATATAAGTTATGCCGTACAGGAAAAAAATATAAAACTTTTTAGATATTTTGATGTTTACCAACTCGCAATCTAGAATTTTGAATAGATAAGTATTTTCTTATTATTTAATAATTGAACGGCAACATTTAAGAACATTAAAGCAAATTTCTAAGAGATTATACACCATTTAATGAAATCTCTTAGTACTTATCGTTAATAAAGTTTATTATAATATGAACAAGAAGAAACTAACAACAAAATTAATTTACATTCAAATATTTTTTATATGCGAATTTGAATGAGGCTTATCCCTATTTACGTTGCACGAATTCGTACATATTTAAACTGAAATAAACAAGAGATTGGAAGAACGTTTTAAAAATGGGTTCAAGAATAAAGCTTTTGAAAGAAGTAAAAGTCAAGAGAGTTTCTTGTCAGATAAACGTTTTGAGAGCTTAGTAATATTTGAGCCGTTAGTAGTGAAAGGATGTCGATAAAAAAGAGAAAAACTACGGAATTTAAGTCAATATTATTAGAAAAATATAGAAGCTGATAAAAATAGGAAAAACGACAGCCATTATTATTTATTATTCAATTTGTGAGATTAAAATTGATAACAAACTATGATTATAAACTATATAGCTTCTACACTATTACTGTTAGGTAATTACTTACTCAATGATTGTTTTTATATGAATATGTTTTCAAAAATTTACTGATTATGGCTGTAAACATGTTATTTTTGGTCTATAAACTATACTTACTTGTAAAAATAATAGTATACTTTTACATATTAATAAATATCTACTTTTGTTTATAGGGTGCTTAAAGAAAGGTCGAAAAATTTAAGGGCTTATAGTGTTGATCAAAAGAAACAAAAAAGTCTTAATTATTAATATATGTCCGAAAACTAAGCGTTTTGTAGATATAGCGATTTTTACGTTGCATTTTACCGCACGACCAATGAAAAAAATAGACCAGTTTCAATAAAGTATTATTTAATATCTTAAAATAGAGAATAGTTATAAGAAGTGTTCCACATGTCCCCCTTCCATTTTTAGACAAGCTTCTTGTAAATGAATTGTGAACCTTTTGAAATTCCAGGTTACAGTTTAATACTTTGGCAGGCGTTTTCTATACACGTTGTTGTAAGTGCTCTAAACTATAAATTGTAGCGGTATAAACTAAGAATTTTAAGTATCTCTAAGCAAAAAAGTTTATTGGATTTTTCTGTTTTTTTTATGAATAGTAAAACGTAAAAATCATTACATTTGCGTAACGGTTGGTTTTCGGACCCATGTTAATTAAGACATTTTTGTTTCTTTTGGTCAGTACTATATGCCTGTAAACTTTTCGACCATTTGTTTTAAGCACCCTGTATAAATAGATGCCATAATTAATAGTTATGTATCTAACAATAAGTAGGTACTTATATCTAAAATATAGATGTAACTTTTGCTTTTTATATCAATTTAATAATGCAAAGGTTACCATTGCATACCTAATCGAACCAGAAAATATCGTCTTGCTCATAGAAGGAAGAGAGATTTATCATAATATTTGAAAATATAAACCTCGCCAACCTCTACTGGCAGTTACAAGAAACGGACAAACCCATTAGAGGAAATTTTTATGTATAAACTTTCAGTTTATAATACCAGATTCGAGGAGATCCTCAAATCAAATGTAAAATACACGAATGCTGTATTTGAAATACTATAATTAATCATTTTTAATAAAGATTCAAAAGCGAACGCCGAATGATGATCTTTTCTGCATTGTAATCTATTAGAAATCGTAATCAATGCAGATGCATAGCTTCTGTTTTATTTCTTTTTACCAAATTAAATAAAATTATTTTGAAAATAGTCTATTCGGTTCTTATTAAACGAGCTGTATTATTCTGACATTTTTATGTTAAGGATCAAAATATATTTATTAAAAATCTTGTTATGCACGATATTTTGTTTTATGTTCAAAACGTATACATAATTTAGAACATTTAGAAAAGTTTATATTCATATATATATAACATTAAGTTTATAAAGTTATATTTATATTAAGTTTATATAAGAGTTTAGAAGATTCAAAAAGGCATTGAAAATGGGATTGGAACGAAATAGGGACTGGTGGAAGAAACGGACAATAAAGAGTGAGGAAGTAGAGTAAGGGTAGAGGCAGATTAAGTAGGCAGGCGAAGGAAAAGTAAAGATTGTACGGTTATTCATTGTGGATTTAAATTAAGTTAGATTTAAGAGTATTACAAGTGTAAAATTAGTAAAAATTTATATATAAGTATCAACAATAAATTTAATAATACCCTCCATAGCAATACGTATATGAATATATAAATTTAATAATATTTATTACCTATGTATATATTATGTATGGGTATCTATGTATATAGTAAATTCAAAGGTATCTAAATTTCTATATAAGTTTTAATGGCGTATTAATTATATTTGTATCTACCCTTGTAACCTTTAAATACAAGTGCTCTCTAAATGTTAATTTTGACACGGTATTTGTCCTCTGTCTATTAAGAACAACACTAAAATACATTTCTATAAAATGTTTCATTATTAATTTAATCCACTTGCTTATTATGTAAACTGGGACTTAGTACGGTTAGTACATATTTCATTATCATTTTGTATAAACTGCGTTCTTTATTGATCGTTAAAGTCGTTCCTTCATTTTATCACCCGGTCTTTATAAAATTTACTTTTTAAAACAATATCATAATATCAAAGATATTTTAATTAAACAACGATAATCTTTAAGATTAAAATTATTTATTTTCACGCATTACACAGTTGAGAATTTAATATCCTTGGCATCGAATCGATTATATCAAAAAAATAACTATGCTTTCCGTTTCCTTAGCGATTTGTTTCAGACTTTAAACGAAGGATTACGTTTGCTAATAAATATGAATCTTTTTACAGTAGGTACCTACTTACTTATTATAATGTCAAGTAAAGTACTAAGTATTCGTACCTGTCTTGTTGTGACATACGGAGATGTGCATCCAGTTCACTGAAGCAAACACTAAAACAAAGAAATTAAATTAGAATTTCTGGGTTATTTAATTTTTTACAACAATTAAATGTAGCTATACGGCTATAAAGCCACAATCAAATCAAGTTAAAACGAGTTCTGGTTCGTATAAAATCTGAAATTTTCTTGTAAGACCACATCGAATAATACCTAAGTTTTATAAATGTATTATTAATTCGCAATTTAAAAATTCAATAAAAGAATGTTTTAGAATTCCACGAAATCAGTCAACGATAAAATAGAACGACTAAAATATAATATCTAGTAGAAAAGAGACCGAACTATATTGGAACCCGTATTTTAGCGAAGATAAAAGATTCGTACAGAAGCTCTGTAGTGTCAAAATTCCGGGCATTGTCTGACCAGGAATCGCAAACCAGCCGTAACGATGGATTCTTCAAACATTTAGTAAAATCTATCGTGAAATATGATCGGAAAATCTACTACGATTAATCTATGTAGGTTTTGCTTTGGTAATATTTGCTAGGGATTCAATTTTTAATTGAGGTATTATCTACAATAATAAATATTATAAATTAATTAATTATAGTAAAGGACAAGCGTTTATTTTTTGGTGTTTACATTAATAGAGTAAACAAAAAGGAAAATATGATAAACATTATTTTGATTTAAAGATATTTGTATGCATAAGTAAATACATAATAACCTATGTATATACTTTAATTTTAATTTTCTTTAATAAAGTTCTGTTTTGTCGAAAATCAGTAATAATCAAAATATTTATATGTACTTAGTTACTAAAAGAGTGAGTTACTACTATGAAATTGGGATTTTTAAAAAATTGAATAAAATATACCTGCATACTTATTTTATGTAATTAATTGTTTTTACTATTGCGCCAGGTGTACTTACTCACCATGTAAGAAATTTTTTTGACTTATTGTTAAATAAAACGACCTAGGGGAACTGTGGTGGCTTAGAGGAGGGCAGGGCTTTCGTCCAGCGTTTTAGTGCACTCACGGCTGCGGGTTCGAATCCCGCTACAACTATGGATGTGTATAATTGTTAAAAATATATAAATGGGAAAAAGCAACTGTTCTTACCAACACCGCCACCGATGTTAAACACCTAGCAAATCAGTGCTGGAACCGATTAAGTACCTAGGAGTTATTCTCCTGCGGAACACCACCACACAAAGCATTCCGACGCAGTTGCTAGTATTCAATGTTCGGAATAAATGTGTGGATAGCCAAGGCGCTGCAGCAATTAACATAAAAAACAACGTTAATACATAAATGCCCGTAAGAGTTTTTAGAAAATTATTAATGAGCTGTATGTAGGTAGGTACTTACTTACATAATATGTACATATGTATGACGAGAATTAATTTTAAAATTAAAATTATATTCAAATATATAGTTTTGTTACGATTATTTTTATTTTTAAAACATTACGAAAATTGCACTAGATTACAAAGGACGAATTAAATGTGCCATAAACAATTACTTATACATAAGTATTTAAGAGAATATCGAGGAGTATTTGTTTAAATAATCGTTAAAAGGAATTTTATGGTTGTCCTACTTCCTTTCAAACTTTTTAAAATAAACTAACTATTCGTGTAGAAATTGTGTTTCTGTGCTGATGATTGCCGAACATTTGACACAGAAATCACATGTACTATTTATATACAGAATATAGGTCTGTTATAGTATGGATTCTTGATTTAATTTTAGAATTCACAATGTAGTTCATACGTATTTTAAAAATATATTTTAGGTAAGTATAGGTACATATTTTAATAATTTTTATCTAGATAATGTTTAAAAAGATGATTCCAAAAAATACAGGACACCTCAAACTGTCGATAAAAAATATTTTTCTGAATTTAATCAAATACAATATTTATCAATCTCTAATATCTACATTACGTATTTTATTCTCCATTGGCCGAAAAGAATTCTTAAGAGATTTTTGTAATTATTCTTACATTTATTTATTAGATATATAGGTAGTTTTAACGGCTACAGCAAAAACTGCATTTACACTTTCACACTTGATAAACCCATGTGAATATTCATAATAAACATGATCGTGTAACGAAACGAAAGCTATAAACCTAAACAGTAACGACTGTTTGAAAGCGTTAAAAATAAACACAAGTGATGTAAAAGTGTGTGTCCCTAAAATATTAGGGAATCAGCAGAAATAGGTATGTAAATCTGAATGATCTTACACCAAAATATAAAAATATATACATACATAGATATTTCCTTAATGCCCATATACATTAAAGATTTAATCTTTTTAACCCTATAAATACATGTGTTGGCGAAAACGTTGTATGTATCGTATATACATACATACATATTTTACGACATAGTCACAATATTCATAACTGCATAAATGTGTATAGTCGGTTTGTTTTTGGAGTAAATGGCAAGGAATCCGCTATAGCGATGAATATTTTAAGACGATGTGGAAACGGATTCGACAAAGCAGATAATTTGTAAACAGGAAACAGAGACGTTGTCTTTTGATACCGTATTCATACTTTAATATTTATGAATGTACAAAGACTAATTGTAGATAAGTATACCTACTATATTTAAAAGAATGTCTATCTAACAAGGTTTGTAGATACATAGATATCTAATTCGAATTCTTTAATTTTAAAAAATAAATGAATAGGTAGGTAATACGCAAAATAATATTTTATTTAGTTAGGCAATAATTACTTTAACGATTATAGGATTAATTTTTCAAACGAGACTCTATATTTAATAAGAGTAGAATAGAATTAGTAAGCAGATAAAAGAAATATGAGAAAAATTCCATCTAGTAACTGCCGTAAATCAAGCTTCAGCAGTAGAAAAGAAGCTGCAAAATAAAAATTTCATGTTTTGATTAACTTTCCTTCGTAACACGATTCGTTTTCTTAATAGATTATTTAAATCACAAATATGTTTAAGTCGACATATTAAGTATAAATAAAATTTAGAATATGATGTTATAATTATTAAAAAAAAAGAAATAGATACAATTAAACTTCTATATAACGAAGTCGATAAATCTTGAAAAAATATTCGTTATAGGTACTTATACAGAAATAACACTTTTTGGTAAATATTATTTTAATGTCTCTTTATTTTACAGCCTTTTAATGTCTATTTAGTTTATTTTTAATCCTTCTTCCCAGATAGAACAAATCATTAAATAAATAATTTGAAATCGTTTTTTTGTGACAAAGAAACGATTTGAAATTCGTTAAAAAAACTAAAGAAACAGCAAATGACATGCCGTGTGGTTTTGTCCAAAAAGTGTTAAAAAAACGTTTATTAAAACGTTATTATTTTAACAAATAAAGAAAACATTTATAAAATGGTTTTGAAACATCATTAATTTATTTTTAAGATATTGAATGATCCACTTCTAAAATGTTTTTTGAAATCATTTAAAAGGCATTTTGGTGGGTTTGCAGTAGGTTCTCGCAATTTTAGCATATTTTGTCAAAACTGGACGTCTTAAACTCATCCTTTAGGAAACTCGTCGCTACGCGGTTCGTTTTTTAAACTTGAACTCGTGCAATAAAAACAGATACCTTATGATACTTGTACTTTAATATACTATTTATGGTATTAAAAAAAAAACCGTTTTTTGTGTCACTTTTATAACAAAATAAACGTTTTTAAATTGTTTTGTTCTATCTTCATAGTTGAAAAGGAAAAATCAATTTGTTTAAATAGTTAACTCTTTTATTTGTTATTAAAATCTAATCATGTTTGGTTTGCAGTCCTAATAAATGCAGTGAGTAAGTACCTACCTATTTCAAAATCTATTTCATAGATTATTTTGATACCACTTCAGAGGGAGCAAGGATACTATTCCTAACCTTTCTAATCACTGTTTTTTTCAGGAGATTATGTTAAAAAAAATTTAACGTTAGTGCCGGTTTCCAAACATTTTTGGATAAAAAAGTTACTTTTACCTACTTCGAGAAAATCGCGCAATTCATGATGATTGTGTAACCTTTACTGATATTAATGCTGGAAATACCGATGCAAATTGTGGAGGCGTCCGTTCACTAGCATCGGTGTCGTACGGTACGCATCGGACGGATCGGATTTTAATCAGTTTTTAGAATTCTCATCGGCATTACTGATATCCGATGCGCGCGGTGCGGATAGGCGAATGCAGTCTCATTCAAAATAATGTAAAGCGCTCCAAATTTGATGCGGACCAGTAGACGCTCATCTTAACAAAGAAAGCACAAAATATATAGATTCATTTACGTACCTAGAAAGTTTTATTTGAGTTTGGCTTAAAAATTCTCTGTAAGTATAGAAATTTTACTTCGCTATTGGAAAACACCTTTATAATAATATGTATTTTTTTATAAAAAATCGCGTACAACATAAAAGTTCGATATAAATATGAAGAAATTCGCTTATACTTATACTTATAGAAGTTCGTTATTCCTATGGATATTTGACCGTAACTACATATTCGTTCTTAATATCTACGTAACAGATGAAAATAATAATTATATATCGTTTAATGTTCGATTTCATAAAAAATATTTAAACTGTTAAAGTGATTTAAAATTTAATAGATAAGCCGCTTTTATAAACTTATTGTTAGTGCAGTATTTATACTTTTGTCAATATGTGGTTATATTTATTTAAACTAACATAAAGTAACTTTATAATACACTTTAATATTATTTTGTTTATACTTTACTATGTAGGTACTTATACCTTTAATATAGAAAAACCAACAATAAAGTCAAATATAATAGTTTACAGTGATATTTTAACATAAGCTTATACATATGTTTTAGGTACTACTGTTATTGGAGTAGACGTGTGTCCCTCAAAAACGTGAAGTGCATGCGAACACAAAAGCTTAAGGGTTGAACCGCCAACCGATACCAAAGTGTATTGAGCGATTCAAGAGAATCTGAAAACCACTAAAAAATTAGTTTGCTGGTTATTTTTAGTTTGTTTTTTCTCTTTTGTCCGACAGCAACTTACAAAGGTACAAATATAAGTGAAATGCAATAATAATAATTTAAAAAATATATGTTTTTATAAATAAAAGGAGTAAGTACCTAGGTATGTATATCTATACTTATAAATTTTTAATTCAATTTATTTTCAAGTTTAAAGAGGAAAATTTTGCACCTCGTTTAGTACGAGGTAATATTAGTTGTGTTTTCATAAAAACACACTTTAGAATTGGTTTTAATTTTTTTAATTTTAATAAATTGTCGTAAATTCCGTATGCGAGTATAAAAAAATTAAAATCTTCCGTAGAAAAGAGAGTCCAATTGAGGCTGGCGGTTACTGGTGCTGCAAAATCAAATAGAGAGGAACGTTTACACTTGTTATGTTGTTAGACTACAATATAAAGTACTTGTAATTTTTTATAAATAAATTGAAAACCGCATTAACTATTTAAGTAAGTAGGTATCTACATATTAAATTATTTTTTAAATACCCAAGCTTTCAGTTAATTATTTCCTTTGTTCAAAGCAGTTAACATTAATCACATCCATCTCTCATTTTTAAAGAATTAGCCCCGTAGATAAGTCACGATGAAAAAATATCATGAATATTTTTAAAATAAAATTTATCGTTGAATATTATTTTTATTAAGCATTAATTTGTACCCTACTTATTCCTCGACTTTTAAATTGCATCGTACAAAAAATCTATTTTTTTAGATTGCAGGTTCCATATTATAATGTAGCATTCGTTTAATACGTTTTAATTGGATAAAATATTAAGTACCTACCTATTCTAGCGAATTATTTTTAAATTAAGCGTAGGTACTATTATGTATAATATTAAATAAGAGTATAAATAAAATTAAAGCTTTTCGCAAAATTTCTACTGTCTAATATTATAGTCTTATATTCGATAAGTAAATTTTGTCAGTAATTTACTTTTCCTACATTATTAAATTTCTTTCGTTTATATTCGAAAAATCAACAATTTCCCAGTCTATTTAGTCTCTCCTCGTTTCTTTAGATTGTTTTACTAATTTTGTTGGAGTTTGAGTTTTGGTAGTAATTTTAAATTGAGCGTATTCGCATTATTCCTGTTTTACATAAATTAATTTATAATTTAGGGTAAAAGTGTGTACCTTTAAGTTATTTACATATAAATTGTACACCCTACAAATCACTGCTTTTATCGGTTTAAAATGTTAAAGAGCTGTAAAAATAACGAGATTATTAATTTAAAAGCTACCAAAAAATGCTTACCACAACTGAAACTATACATAGGTATTTATAGCCACATTACTGGTACACAGTAATAAAAACGGCTTTTTATTTTAATGCCCATAAACGTCTGAAACTAATGCTGATACGCATACAGAACATTTCACGCTTCAGTTTCTCAAGTCAAGTTTATGATCATTTCGGTAGTTCAAAGCGGAAATTAAAAGCATACAACGCTTCCTAGTCAACAATTAGTTTTTCATCGTTTATTAGGCAGTTGCTTTCTTATTTATTTATAATCTTCGAAAGGTTAAACTATATGAATACATATTATGTTTGTCATATAGATAGTATTTTATAATAATTCGACGGTGTTTTAGTAGAAGCACGTAACCCACAAAAAGTAAATTTTACAGGTGCGCACATTTTATGTTATCGCGTAGTTACAATCTTAAATAAAGGACCACGCACACTTTATATGGAAAAATAGGAACCACTCAAATCTATTTATTGTTATCAATTTAACAGACGATGTCTTAATGTTTGACTTTGATAAGTAATTAATTATCATTTGCGCCAAATCTGTAACTTCATTATTAAACCCGATTATATGAACAATTCATTGTAAACAATTTGGACTTTAAATTATGTCGGAATTTAATAAATCTGTACGCTCGTTCATTTATGGAGGTATGGTAAATAGTTTCTAAGATTTTATACGATTTTCAAAATGAACAACAGAAGTAGCGTAAAGAACATTTCATATTTTTCAATAGTGCTCATTAGAGTTATTATATTGTTCGATATCCTATCCCCGTTGTAAATAAAATTTTATAACCAACGTATTCATATAATTGATGTTAGATATCATACTTTATAATGAGATTATAAAAAAACAAACATGTTTTTAACAACGATAAAGTCGTTACCTAAATTTTTCAAAATTCAATTAACATAAAAATTTAGATCGTTGACATTACATTTGATTTTTTGCGCTTTTATATTTATTTTTAATTTTAATTACAGTGCAATAAATAATTGTCTTTGATTTAGAAAAATTTTTTTTGATTTTTTTTTTATTTAAATTTTTTTTTTATTTTTTATTATTTTATTATATTTTCATTTAAATAATAAAAAATTAGCCAAATTTCGATTTTATTGGAAAATTTTTCGAAAAAATAATTTCTTTAATTTTTATAATTTTAAATCCTTAAACGAAATTTTTTTAAACAATTTCTAAATTTATTTAAGCTTAGGCCCTTACCATACACAACTAAGTTGTTTTAAAAAAATTTAAGACGTTAATAAGGTCCATTGATCACATCGACTGAAAAATAAAATTGTTCTTTATTTTAGTCTCATAAATAATTGCCCATAATTCGAAAAACAAAACAAAACAAAACGATAAAAATTGGCTGAAGATGTTAACGATTGAATTGCCTATAGGTTTGGATATGCCGTAATTGTTATAATAGCCACAATTTTATGCGGAAGATTTCTTTTTTGGCCGATATACATAGGCCGATTTTTCAATATTAATGATTTATTGAATTATTTATTACATTACAAAGTTATTTTAAAGTTACTTGACAGAGATCTCTAATGAGGTTGGTCACTACTACCCCACTAAATTAAAATTAATAATTTGGAGTTACCTATAGATATTTTATGGTGAACATTTTTAATAGAGGTAGAAAAATAAACAGTTACATTATGTGTATTTTTGTCTTGTATTGGATAATTTTATTATTTATTTATTTGAGTCACAATTTTGAATATATGAAGAATTATTTTTTTATTGATTTGTTATTCGTGAATATGTTTTGTTTTTATTTGAATTGTTTGTTAATGTTATTAATATATTAATAGACTTTATTTCCAATTATTAGCGTTAACAGCAACAGCAAATGTATTATAACAGCAATTTTAAAAGCAAGCTGATGTAAATATCGACGTAGGTTTTCTAGAAGGGACGCGTACCCATCAAAAGTAAATTTTTACCGGAGAACACATGTTGTGTTGTTATAGCTATTAGAAGATACGTTTTTGGCGAAATACAAATTGATTTTTCCGGTGAAAAAATCGAAATATTGTTACCAGATTTTAACAGATTATGTCTTTATTTAATTCAATAATTCATTTTAATAGAAAGTATAGGTTACGCCCTTTTGACAAAATGCCATCGATAGATAGGTACAAATAATCTCTTAGTTTTGTATACATTTTAATGTGCACAAGCCAAGAATTTTAAGCCATTTAAAGAATTATTTCAATCGTTTTAAATCCCAGGCCAGTTTAAGTAGGTAGGTACCGACCCGTCGTTGTTAAGTACCCCGCAATAAATAACAAAGTTGATTTATGAACTCAAACAAATTTGATTTTAGTAGGTTCTCTTTTGCTCTCACGAAATTCTCATAAGAGCGTTAATTAAAGATTGCGGCTTTATTTATAAATTAACAAAATTGACGCAATGATAATAATTATTCGTCACATTAAGATGAGTCGATTGATGTAAAGAAAAATCGATTTGAGTGGTTCCTATTTTTCCATATAAAGTGTGCGTGGTCCTTTTCGTTTAAATCGTAAATGGAATTTTATATTTAAAAGTTTTACACAACGTATTTAAATGTGGGCGATAAAAATTAAGTATAATACAATCCTAGGAACAAATGCGGCTTATCTCTTCAACACGTGCGCGATAACGCGAGTTGAAACTTTTAATGTATTTACAACAAATAATTTAGCGATACATTCCATAATGAAAAATTACAATTTATTGTTTTTGGATTCTCTACTAAAGGCCAAAATAACTTTAGATAGGTGTTTCTACAAAATATGTTAATATATTGCTGGGGGCAATAGAGCAGTGAAAAATAAATGGGGGTTGCTTAATACACGTTTACCCGAAGGTCGCCTATGTTCGAGATACACGACTGGTCTCAATATATTATAATTTTATTGTTGCAGCTTTTCATCGTCATCTACTTTGCGAAAACACTGTTGATGTAAAGTTATCTGCCTAGTCTAGTTTATATCTACACAATTGTATGAATAACAGAATGAAATACGTTATACGTTATAACAAATTTAAAATTTTTATCGAGGTACGTACGTGGTAATTGTTTGCATTTTAACAATAATTAGGATCTAACACCTAAATTATAAAAGGTGCCAAGCACGTAAATTGAAAAGGGGCAAAATTGTGAAAATTTTAAATTACTTACTTACGTATTTTTTACTTACCTTTTTACTTTTTGGGTTCATTATCCACCATTTTTTTCCATTTATTACCTTTTATATTATGAGCCCAATTTAGATATTTGAAACTTGTCAGATTTTCATATGAATTTTTATTATTATAATTCAGAGATACGTAAAAATATACTTGCATTAAAACCATTTAAATATCGATGAAAGAATTTGAATATCTTGATTATCTATGATATCCAAGGCAAACATTTTACGACACAGCTGATACATTTACCTAGCTATAACAATAATATTCCGGTAGGTACTTTTTCATACATGTCGGCTACATTTTCATTTCGTAGGTAATGGCTTTATGACTTTTAAACTGTGAATGTTCATGGTATGTATTGGTATTTTCAGTTTGACTAATCGTGCCGTTACAAATATGTAGCTTTGTTCATTTGTCAAATTCAAAAAATATTTTTGTTGCCGCAATAAACGCTTTTGTTATGTCAGTCATTACTTCGCGTTATTTATTTTGAGGGTTTTGCGTAGAATTTCAAAAATCGTTCTGTATACAGGAGATACGAAATAGAAGATGATTGGTTTTGTAAATTGATTTATATCCGTTTTTAGATGTAGGTTACATACCTACATTATATTTAGGGGCGCAAAATTACTTGCCAGTTAGAGCCGTATGAACGCTTTAAAGATTGCCTTTCGTGTAAATATTTTGTGGGAGTATTTTGGAGAGTAGTTTTCAATTTGTCATTATAATTATGTTGCATTAATGTATTTTTAAGATTTGGAAAATTTTATCCTCAAAGTTTACCAATCTTAATTGCCAATTTAAATATTTATCTATAAGTTTTCGGAATTTTTGTTTTGGTACACAAGTAAATATCTAATCATTTTCGTAGTAGTTGGAATTTACAAGGTTCTAGTGTTTTACGGAAATACGAGTTGTCTACTATAATATTTTTCATTTATAAAAACGTTCATATTTCTTTGCTTGGCGATTTTTTATGTGCAAACATAGTAATTAATATTACTACTTAAAATTAGTTAATAACAAATTGTTGATATGAAAGTATATTGTAATACAAATTACAATTTTTATTATGACATGGTTATTACAAAACACTAATACCACTAATTTATGGGTAGGTAGTACCTACCTGAGACCTATTTCAAAATCGGCATATGAATATAATGTTAAAGGCCTCGCGATCGCAAATAACGCGATTGCATAATGTGCGACTAGGTCAGAGCGACTGCTAAACCAGTAAAAAAATGAACGTAGAGGAAAATAGCACTGTCGAGATTCAATTTTTCGGATGAAGTCTTTCGTATCCGACGTATTTGTCATGTCGTTGTTGTTTTTCGCAACACTACTCGACTGCTGTTTGGTGCGAAGAACGCGCGGCTGGGCGCATAGCGGGTATTGTACCATTTATATTAATAATAAATAAAGTCGCGAGCGACTAGACAAATCGCCTGCTCTTTTTCAGTCGCGGCGACTCACAAGCCGCGGTCGCGTCTGTGTTCATAAAGTTTGTTGCATGGATTTAAGCTGAACTACAATATAGATAGATATTGGACAAAATAGAAATTTTTGTTTTGTCTTACTTATTAGACATATGGGGCAGCCCATTAGAAATATAGTCCTATTCACAAAGAAGCGCGCGAAAGTCGTTGTCCTATGTTAAAGACAAAGATAAAGCTGTAATTTGACTAACAATGAGAAGTTACCTTGAAGGTTATGAGATGGTTCAGTTCGTGTACTGGTTTTCAATTTTTTAAATATTTTTTATGACTTTTACTTCGATATTTTTGTAAAAGGTAAATAAGTTAAAATAGGTATTTGTTTTCTTTTGTTTTAGTTTTATGTTAACTATAAATATTAACCATAAAAGTAGGTAACTATAGGTACCTAAATAAGTGTATTAAGTTACTCACCTCCTTAAAATTGGTGATCGTCAAAAATTAAACTTTTTGGAAACTTTAAACAGAATTATTCATATGCACAATAACTGATAAGCATATAAAATCCGTCACCTTCTTGCAAGATGTTTCAATGCATGTCCATATTTATCGGTTAACGTAAGCCTACACGGATTATTGCTTTAATAGAATAGAAACTTTTATAAATTTAAACAAAGCATTTTACCTTGTATAACAGACGAGAACCGACCGATGAAACATTTTTAAAAATTTCTTTCAGTTTCGCGTTGTCTGTCGTAAGATACGGTGTGCGTGTCGATTAAACTTGCATTTTCATGATATATGTATTTACATACCTAACTTGGTTTTAACAGAGGACTTTTTGTAATTGTGTATTACCTACTTATCTATGAAATTGATACGACAAAAAGCTTAGAATTTTATTAATTTAATTAATTTATTATAATGACGAGCATGGACGGCATTCGGATCCCACGGCGCGTTGGCGCGGGCTCGTGCGGCTTTTGCTTTGGCACCACGACCCACGCGCCCTTATAAATAAGTACAGGGTCCGACAAAAAGAATTAAACAGTTTATGTCTTAAGTTAAAAATTAAATCCCAAAGTAGGTAGTAATTTCTTTAAATTTAGTATTGCTTTAAACAGTAGATTTGTGGGAGTTATTTATTAAACAACGAAATGTCTGAGACATAGACGGTTGTGAAAATGGAAAATTGGTCGGTTCCATAAAGAAATTTTTCTGTTGAAAAATTTATTAAAGTTAATTCATGTGATTTGTGACACTGAAACGTGATTTTTGAAGAAAATTTAGTGTAATGTTTCTTGATTACCATGTTTAATGTTGTTAATTATTTCACAGGAATTACTTAACACAGTAAACTCTAATTAAATCAAGCGTTTAAATGAATGTATTGAAAATGATGAAGGTCACTTGAAAGCACACAATATTTTATAAATAAAACTCTTATTTCCATGCACTTTAATAATTTTTTTTGTTTGATTTGTAATATTTATCGATACATTGTTATTTTACAAATACAAGCTTTAATGTTTTCGACGGACCCTGTATTTGAATTTCAATTTGTTTTTCATATAATCTGCGAATAAAGTACATGCAAAGTCACCTGTTATTTTAAATATTATGTAGGTATTATAGGTATAATATTATTAGGTATTTTTTGTGATGATCGATTGGATAAAAACAATGTTTTTGCTTAAAGCGCATTTAAAATCATAGCTCGAAAATACTCTTTCGTCAAACCAATTTTAATCAAGCAACAAAGCACTATTGTTTTAAAACAAATAAGCGACGTGTGCGACGTCTACTTGATGCTGAACTGTAAAAAAACGTAGAAAAAACGGTTCAACAATCAGAATTTTCTTCCATATTAATTTCTAAACTTTTTAACAATAAATATTTTACTTGACATTTTAAAAGTCAAGCAATCTCTAGGTATTACCTAGATAGGATTCTTAAATAAGAAAAGTTAGTTAATTTTATTATTTAAATGGGATGTGTAATGAGAAACACAGCTTTAATTTATTATTGATGAATTTTACCTATATGTGTACTTATTAGTAATTGTAGATAGGTATATCTATAAATCAAGTCGATAGATATCTTAAATTGACGTCGTGTTTTCCATTTTATATACATTCCAACATCGTTTCGCTAACGGTAGGATACCCACGATTTCAGCGTATTTTACGCACTAATTTTAAACCATTTTGAATCATTAAAGCCAAAATATTTTTGTTGTTACTTCTTGTATAATGTGGTTGTTAAATAATAATAAAGAAGAATAGAAGAAAGAATATTATTATTTAATAATAATAGAATACTAAGAAAGAATAAAGAAGAATAAGAATAATATTAAGAATAATAAGAAATAATAAGTATTTATTATTATATAGATAAGTACCTAATTTTATAATAGGTAACAGTGTTAAGTGTTATAAAACTTTTTTTTTGAAATTCTGTTTTGTATCGATGACAGTATTTATAAATCCACATGTAGGTATGCACCTATTTGTAATTTTATGGTAAAATTATATAATATATCTATTTAATTTATTTAGGTATTTTAACAAGAATTAATTAATTATGTACAGTACGTTATGTACATCATGATAAATTATTAAATTTGCTATTAAGTCATTTATTTACAAAAATTTGTGATTTTATTTTTATTTTCTATAAATTATATATTTAAATATGCATTATATGTATATTTAATAATACTTTAAGCTATAAATGATTTTAGGTAGGTACGTTAAAAATAAAACAATAATCAAAGCTGCCAATTGTTAGTTTAGTCACTAATTAAAAAAAAAACTTACAATTAGTTATAGTTATACGTAAAATAACTTAATGTAACTTAAGTAAAGTATAAATTTGAAATATTCATGAAAGTTCTGAAGGTAAGTAGGTGAGTAGTTGCAGATAAAATCGTCTTTAAACAATTTTTAATTTTGAAAATAAATGAATGCGAATTAAATTAAGTGAAAACACAAGTTCTTCTTAATTAATTTTTTAACAATCCGTTATTTTAAATCTTAAACAAATACCACGCAGAAAATTAAAACTTTGATGTCGTTTATTGAAGGAACGTTTTCTTTTTTCTTTTATGTATAAAAGCAAAGAATTCTTGTCATGTTACAACGATGCAGAGTTTTCATTAGTTTGTTGTTTCCTCCATAAGACTAAAATCACAAGTAAACTGTAATTCGGCCAAGTTTCAAAGTATCATTCACAGAAGCAGAAAGAACGGAGTATGTATCTAATCTTTTACTTTTCAATTGAGCAGACGCAACAGTATCCTTAATTCGATACTACATGGCCTTATCGATTATAACGAACAACATCTGCTAACATCTTAATGATCTGCTCAACTGTAAAAATTGAAAATGTTAGGTATTTATTACTTACGTTTTACTGTTTGGACGTTTTAAATTGTCAAATTATGGTATATTTGTGGAAAACGTCGTGGTGATATTTTAAAATATGTAAATTATACGAAATTCATGAGCATTTACAAGTCCACGAGGAATTAAATATGAATTCAATTAAAAAGATTCCCGGCACTGCAAAAGCTTGTCGGTGAAATAATATTAGGTAGGTAGGTAGGTACTTATTCGTTACTAAAAACAAATTAAATTTAAAAATAAGGAATGGACCAATTTCGAGAGGTGTAATACGAGCTCTAGTAAAATTGATAAATTAACTCGGGTAGTTAACAAAGATTCTGCAAAATGTCTAATAATTTTCTCTTTATTTTGATAGGTACTAAATTGATAGTAACTCTTGCGAGAAAGAAATGTTTAACAATTTAATCTTCAAGATTTTCTAAATATCAAGAAAATCTCTTTATTTATATTTACTCGTTTCCCCATCAATTCCAAGTCATAACTTATAGAAAAAATCATTGCTTTCACACAATTAACAAATGAAGGGGTTAGAGCTAAAACCGCCTAACAATAAGTGCATTTTTAATTCAAAATGACTTAAGCATTTTATTGAAGCTTAACTTGTAGCTTAACTTTGTTTAGCAATAAAACAATCCACGTGATTATTCCAATTTTTGTGCCATTTATGGTCGAGAGAAGAAACCATTGTTATTGTCAATAACTATTCTAAACTACCGAAATGCACTTACAAGGGAGCACGGGCAACTGAAAAATGCAGAAATTCGGCACGTTTGTAGATTTACTCGAGATAAGAACATTGCATATTTTTTAATGGTCCTAATCGTCGGTGTTTAGGATATAGCGCTCTTCAAACGTAATGTTATATCTTACGCGATTCGTCTCAATACGTCACAAACTATCAAAGATATTTTGAAAAAAGTTAAGATACGATTTGAACTAAATTAAGATTTCTAAAAAATGGTGCTAATAAATATCTCAACAAAAAATGGTTTGAAATTATTTAAAAGCTTTAATCCAACAATAATTGTTTTAAAGATAATCGATAAAACTCGAGCGTTTTCAAAGCTTTTATAAATCTTTACAATACTAACAGCAACGAATTTTTCTATATCTATTGAAACAAAAATTTATTTAGAAAATAACACAAATAAAAGCATAGGTAGGTACCTGCACTTATAATAAAATTTAACTATTTTAAAATTTTCAGAGACTTAAGTGTATGGTTATAGAATTTGCAGATGTGGAAGACTTTGTTTTCTTTAAAAAAAAAACATGTCTCTATCCGCTAACATACTATTTATATAATTTAATATCAGAGATTACCTATATGAAACTGTGGGTAGGTACCTACTTATATGATTATAAACATCTTTAATTCATTTTAAATTACTATATTATGCGACTTGGAAGAAAATGTGAATATGTATTTTAAAAGAAAAAGTGTTTACAGTTAAGTACTACATATCTATGTTTCACTTTAAAAACCTCAAGCGTAAATAAAACAGCGAAACGCTTTCGGTGAATCTTTTACGTGAAAATACAATTAAAATTCTAATTGTACCTAATACGTTTGCATCTAATTAATATAACATTACAATACAACATTATAATCTAACATATAACATTACTATATAGTGCTATTATTTTTCTTATTTGCGATAATAAAGAATTTACTGAAGACTAAAATGTGCAATTATTTAAATAGTTATTATATTTTTAACTGCTAAAAAATATCCTTGAAGGTATCTATGTTTTTATTATTAATCATATTTTTTAAATTTTTGAAGTACTAAGTGAAATGTTAATAATATAAAACATAAAATAATAGAGCGATTCCGATAAAAAGAAATCGAAAGACTAAATCAACATTTATAAAAAATAAATAAATTAGAAACACTGATTTCGTTGAACTGTAATGCTTGTATGTATAAAATATCTGTTTTTTTAGCACTCATTATACAATTTATAGGTAACCTACATACTATTAGTACTATTGTGTAGATTGTTTCATAATTTATTTTTCTAAAACTATTACAAATTCCTAAAAACTATTACACGTGGGGGGTGTGCTGCGAGATCGTTTCGATTGCTGATATTACACACCTGTACGTCACGATTTGTCAAAAGAACTTATCAAATATTTGAGAGAGAAAGTGAACGTGGGACGGTTAATTGTAATAGGTACGTTTGGTGATTAGTGTGTAGCATCGCGTTGATTGTGTACGTTTCGTTTTCGCGAAAACTCGTGTTTTCGGAATAATGAGACTCTAGATGGGTGTTCTATTAGATGCCTCTTTAGATGCGCTGGAAAAAGGTTAGTGATAGTTTTTTTTTTAAATAATTTAGAACTAAGTATAAAGATTTACATTCGTTGAATTAATCTCTTATTTAAACAGTTCGAGTGTATTTGATAATTCCCCTATACATATAGGTGCTCGAACCCCGACTTCTCAAAGAAAAGTCGATTTTCTTAGCACTTCAGAATATCCGAGAATTAGTCAGCTACTGACATTTGTTGGCCGGTTTACTTGAGTACCATATGAATGGTCATTTAAAAGTTAACTTAATTTCGAAATAATAGTTTCACGATAAGTATATGTACATAAAAATGTTACAGAAGAGATATTTCGGTAGATATCAATGGCAAGTATCGATATACGTACCTAATTAATATTTTTTAACCAACGACCGATCAATTAAACTAATAAATTAAAGAATTAAACTTAAACGGTTTTCTAAGATTTTGTCTGCTATGCTGGGAAAATAATTAATTTATTGTTTACCGATTATTTCGAAGACCGCTAACATAAACATTTTTGGGGAACATTTACTAATTAATCTTATCGCAAACTTAACAAACCTCGTAGTAATAACAGCAAGTTTATTGCAAGTGACTTGTTACCATTTACTGGTAGCACGTTTAGAGTAGAAGTTGTTACCTAAGTATTAGGGATTATTTTAAAGTAACAAAGTAATTAATCGTACCTATATAACGGTGTTTAGGTAACAAAAGCAATCAATCCAACTGTAAACTGATCTTATGTTAGTAACTTAGCAAATCTATCACACTCGCAGTATTTAGCCACATCAGTATACGTATCGTATATTGTAGGTATGTATGTAGGTACTTACGTACGTAACTCAATTAGGACTATTATTAAAGTTCATTCAAGTTACGGTATAGCTATAAACGACAATGAAACCTAATTAAAATTACTTTATTTGATAAGTAACAGTTTAAACTAACAACTACAAGTTTTTGAAAACTTTAATTTTTTTAATTAGTAAAAATAAAAGTTTATTATACATTTATATGTATGTATAGAAAATAGTTAGTGCTCTAAAGCTCATATGTACCTATATAAATAATTATTACTTATAATTCTTGACACGCCCCAAACCTCGTCTCTTCTATATTCATCACCGACTCTTAAGGATGTAACAAATTTCATACATCTTAATGAAGCAAAGGATATTATATTTATTAGAAATTTAGAACACTACCGAATTATAATTTCTTTATCGCATTAACAAGTTCATTTATTATGCTAGTTTTAAATTTACTAAAGTTAATGAGTAATTTATAAAGTTTTACTTTTCTATAGGTTTACTTACATTACAATCGCAATATTAGGTAAAAGGTTTAAATGTAAGTAAACAATAAATGTTTAATAAACATTGTTCCTATATGGGAGTATTTTTGAAAAGTTTTGTTAGCGAACAAGTTCTCACAACTGTGCCATTTTAACTCGACGTAATAACTTTTGAAATTATGACCAAACCACCCTATCCTAAAGTACTTACCCTAACTAAAACTTGTCTACCATGTAATTTCAGATAAAACAGGCTGTACGGATGTATAGATCACTGAATTTTGATTCGACCTTATGTTTTCTTTATCAAGAACATTTTCAGACAGCTACTTCATTTATAGCGCCTTTCTGTAGTCGTATCTGCAACTCACGAGATAAATTTCCAGATTGCGTGTCGCCCATTTCACGTTATCCTGATGGACTGGTCATTACTTACTTCATTCAGACGGAATAGATGATGTAAGACGTGCTGAAAGACGCACGATTTCTGAATGCTTCTATATTGACTTTCGTTTTGTCGAGAAGATTTTCTTTGGGGATTTTTGTTAACTGTGTTAGAATAAGAAGGTTTTAGAAAATATTACAGGTGTTTTTCGGATAACATCGTTTTTAAAGCATTTCTTTACGTAAAATACTTATGCTACGACAACTAGGTAATTAGTCGCGCATCAGGTAAACTTGTAAAAATAAAAATTATTATGATTTATTTCTAAAATTATAGGAAATAAAATAGTAGGATAGGAAATTTATTTTTATTTCGAAATCTTATAAAAATTAGTTTTGAAGACGTAACATAAGCCAACAACGACCAATAGACGGTTAATTTGATAATCGATAATCATATGTCTTAATCCACAAAAAGTAAATTTTACAGGAGCGCACATTTTGTGTTGTAGCGTAGCTATACGCTAGCAGATACCTTTCACGGAAATACGAATAGATTTTTCCACTGGATAAAATCGGAATATTGTTTCCAGATTTTAACAGACGATGTCTTTGTCTTAGACGCATAAGATAGTCAGAATAACTCAGTTTCGCAAAAAGTGTGGGTTAAGTCATTCTGCCAAAACTTCTCGATATCTATTCCAAACAATTGACTTATTAATTGTTATTTTATTCGGGTATGAATTCAAAAAGATATTTGGTCGAGAAAATTGACTTCAATTAATTATGAAAATTTATTAAAACATTAAAATTCAGTATTTTATCGTATCTCAATCGTTCATAGTCATATTAAATATATTTTCCACGATGCGCCAATCCAAGTAAATTTTTTTCGAAAATCATTTCGCACACAATTAATCATTTTTAACTTTATGGCGGCAATAAGCTTGTCGATTTAGCGATTGCCTTTAAATTTTTTTCTGTCGTCTCTGAAGCGGAAACTCCATTGATAAATCTGTCCATGAGATAAACGTATCTATATTACCACAAACTGTTTTAACATTTTCCAATTTGATAAAAAACGACTGTAATTTAAAGTGCCTTAGTAAAACCGCGAATAGTAGATCGTAAAATATTTTATTTCTACTTTTTTCTATGATATAGGTATTTACATAATAGTATATGACTAATGGCTAATGTCAAAATGAAGAGAGATAAATTTGCAACAAGAACTCATTTGAAAATAAGGAATACATATATGCTTCCGTGTGAAGGTAGATATAATATACCTACAATATCTACGCGTAGGTATATCTATATAAATTAACTTTCGCATATCCATAAAAACGCCATTTATCAAAGAAACAGTACAGGCGAACATTTTTCAAAATTCCGAATTTTAACAGTTTGCGCTAACTAATGATAAAAAAGTAACATTTAAAATTTATAATTGAAAGCATTGCATATATTATACTAAGTCTTATCGTATTTAAATAGGTACTTTAACGTAAAATAACATTTTAATAGTATGTGATTTGAACGTACTTTTAGATTAACAATTAAGTAGCTACTTTTAAAAACAATCGTTAACGATAATTTAAAATTACAAATAAGTAGGTACGTACATACTTAAAGCAGCAAACGTACAACATAAATGATCGCAAACAATTCCAAAGCGGTTACTGACTTCACTCAACTAAAAGTTCCAAATTCAATAGATAAATGAACGAAGAAGATAAACGACAGACCCAAACTTACCGATGCTACAAAACTCTGCCCATTTAACTAATCAGGTAATGATGTTATACTATACTAGTATTTCTTAATCTAACTGATAATCCGTAAACAGAAAATCGATAACACTTTATTTCCACGATATTTACCTAAATGAAACTGGTTTGAAATTTAGAAAATATTTTTGTAGGTGTTGTAGATTAATTACGTCGTCAGAAGTGAAATAAATTAAAAAAGGATTTCCTACATAAATAGTTACCTACAACATTTTTAAATTAATTTAACATTAGGTACCTATTATGAATAAAAACCAGACATGCCAGTAGTTGTGCTCGCGCCCTTCGGGCGCTTCGCACTCAGAAAGACGGGTCAACCTCGCACCTAACTCGTGTGCAACTCGTAGCATCAAAACGTTTTTGATTTGTTAAGACAGGCCAGTGATTGTGCTCGCGCCCTTTGGGCGCTTCGCACTCTGAAAGCCGTTTCAACCTCGCACTTAACTCGTAGCACCAAAACATTTTTGATTTGTTAAGGCAGGCCAATCGTTGTGCTCGCGTCCTTTGGGCGCTTCGCACTCTGAAAGACGGTTCAACCTCGCACCTAACTCGTGTACAACTCGTAGCACCAAAACGTTTTTGATTTGTTAAGGCAGGCCAATCGTTGTGCTCGCGCCCTTTGGGCGCTTCGCACTCTGAAAGACGGTTCAACCTCGCACCTAATTCGTGTACAACTCGTAGCACCAAAACGTTTTTGATTTGTTAAGACAGGCCAGTGATTGTGCTCGCGCCCTTTGGGCGCTTCGCACTCTGAAAGCCGTTTCAACCTCACACTTAACTCGTGTACAACTCGTAGCACCAAAACATTTTTGATATGTTAAGACAGGCCAATCGTTGTGCTCACGCCCTTTGGGCGCTTCGCACTCTGAAAGACGGTTCAACCTCGCACCTAACTCGTGTACAACTCGTAACACCGAAACATTTTTAATTTGTTAATCTCATATAACGCATGCGACTCGAAGGCCAAAACAACGTATTTTTAAGTAGACATTGTGTTTTATCAACATAGGTCTTATTTAAAATAATAATAAAATTTGAAAATTCTAAAATTAGACACAAAAATTATTTTTTAAATTGAAAAGGTTGCTTTATTATGTTATGCCATATTGTTAAAAAATTCTTTAATTGAATAATACATAATATATAGGTACTTATATCAAGAAACTAATAGACATCGAATCAAAATTACATTTTTTGCATACCATGAGCCTGAAAGACTCGCTGCTACTTTTGTGATTTTGAAATAGTTTACTTTTAAGGAGTATAATTTCTAAAATATAATTTAGAACTAACCACTCAACTGCATATCACGGGTCTCGTGGACACTTTGTTATATTTTCATAAAAGTTGGTGGTTCTTCCAAAACTAAAAATGCACCAATAAAATATTAAAAATATCTTATAATATAAAAGGGAGATCAAAAAATATAATTTTGACTCAAGATTAAAGTACGCTCCCACAGAAAAAATCGGGACAGTAGAAGGACAGAATATTAAACATGTTTTGTTGTGAATCAGGTTTTAAATAAACTGTTTGCAAGTACATAAGGATTAAGCTATAAAAGCATTGCTACCTACATAGATGAGGTTCTAAAGATGTTAGGTATCGGAAAGGTTGAAATAGCCTTTTGCATTTTAAGACGAGCCCTACCTTCCAGTAAGCTAACAAACTTCAATGTAAATCAAATGAAAATCCACATTTCGCTCTTTTTTATGTTTTAGAATAATTTTTTTATATGATGTTTGGTACCAAAATCATCAGCACAAAAAAAGAAATCATCCCAAATCGACGAAATTATCGTAAGACGTCAAAATTATATCAAATATATGACATTTACTAATCCGTAGTAAAAGAATTGAAAAAGGTTACAAAGAGAACAATGTATTGAATTTACGGGTTCTACTTATTGTTAGACGAGAACGAAACAGGCAAACTTTACCCAACAAAGTTGCGAATTATGATTTTTGGCATTTCTTTACTTATTTCTCTAAAGTTAATTTAGAATGTGATCGTTATGAAAACAACTATGATTTCTATAATATTACTATTTATTATATCCTTGATATTTTGATGCTTTTTTAAATATTTTTCTACAATAATGTCAATGTATTGAATTATATATTGATTTCCTTCCTCTACAATTATAATTACTGGTGAAGTTTAAAAATACATTTCAAAATATTTGTTTCCAGTGAAAGATGTGTCCAGTATATCTGTCGATACTCCAATATACCGCTCTCGTCTAGAACCTGTAGATTTAATCCATTGTTCTGTTTGTAACCCTGATTTATTATTAAATGTAATATTTTTGATATAATTTTGACGTCTTACGATAATTTCGTCGCTGTGGGATAATTTTCTTTTTTGTACTGATGATTTCGATACCAAATATCATTAAAAAAAATTTTTCTAAAACATAAAAAGTGCGAAATCTTGATTTCCATTGAAGTTTATGAACTTACTGAAAGGTAGGGGATCGTCTTAAAATTAAAACTAGTGACTGAATGCTTGCTTTACTATATTTCTTTTAAAAATTGTGGTAATAAGCCAATATAAAAACTTGGAACAACTAACACCATATATTTCGGCTCTGGTTTGAGCTATCTTTAGTGCTACAAATATATAAACGATGGAAACAATTAATGAATATATAATATATTAATTCGGCCAAAGAATTCTATCTTTATTATTTTACTATACACACAAAAAATGATTACATACCTACTTACATAATTATTTTATTTATCGTTTCTTGTTCTTGGATATAAGGTTCGTAGGTTAAATAACACATATAGTAATTAAGGATACATACAAGGTGTCCCGGGTGGAATCTGCCAAACGTTAGGGGCGCGTTTCTTAAGTAATTTTAAGCAAAAAAGCTGTAGCAATGTATAGGTATGTTATGGCTTGTTAAAGAAGTCAAGGAAAAAATCAAAAATATGATTTATTAAGTTTAATTGAGGTAGCATTGTTAACAAGACGAAATATTTTTCAAGCTATATCAATTTTGTGTGTGTAAGTAACCATTTTTTTATATAAATCTACATGTTATCGGTCATATCGACACAGATTTTCCAAAAAGGCGTAACCCACAAAAAGTAAATTTTACAGTAGAGCACATGTTATGTCGCCGCGTAGCTAAAACAAGATACGTTCGCGGAAATATAAATCGATTTTTCCGATGAAAAAAATCGAAATATTGTTACTAGATTTTATCAAACGATGTATTTACTTTAAATGCGTAAGATAGTCAGAATAACTCATTTTCACAAAAAGTGTGAGTTACGTCCTTTTAGCAAAACGCGATCGATATATTACGTCGATCAATAAATTTTTCAATTTACAGAAAGCATAAACTAAACCTGCCTACCACTTGCTTCTAAAGTATTTTGTTGACAAAGAGTTGTCCACTTTGTAGGTAACAATGATGATTTATGGCTTACAATAATCCCTTTTAAAAATACAAGCATTTTACCTAAAACTCAATTCACAACCAAACATTTTTAAAATTCTATCCTTCAACTGTCCCGATTTTTTTTGTGGCAAGTGTACCTGTATGTCTGAAAGTGTCGAAAAATGTTACTTAAAAAAGTTGTTTAAAATGAAAAATTATAGAGAAATATGAAGTCACAACCAACTTAGTCGAATCTTATTCTTTTCGGTAATTTTTTCAATAGTGCTTTGAAAAATAATGTTGATCATAATAATTTATGAATGTCATTCTTTTACCTTAGGTACACTCAACAATATGAAAATATCTTAAGTTATTTAACATTAATATCTATTTCATATACACATAAACTGAAAAATTTCTTCGATTTTACTATGAAAAATTATTTTATTATGATAAACCCAAACAGGTTTGAAATATATGGATAAACTGTTCGAGTTTTAATAATTTTAATTTAGAAACTATTCGAATTTATGGTAGGTATAATTACAAAAAAGCGTTAATATATAATTTGAATTAAAAAAAATAATGTGTAATTCACATTACAGGTTCATATTTAGTAAAATTTGCTAAAGAAATAAAACATTTCCTTTCGAGTCATTAACATAACCACCAAAACAAATTTTCTTGGTCGTTCTGCGTTCTGGTCTAATATTTTAGAAACAACTAATCACTTATTAATAAGAAACATGGTTATTAGCGTTTAACGTGATGCACGGACGATTATAATTAATCCTTTCGATAGTTACGATCGATCACTTACACTCAAATTTAAAGTTTATAGTTAACCCCTGCTCTTATAGAAATAGTAAAGATACAATTTTTCGGTCGATATTAATAATCTTCTTTAAAATTATGGCGATAAGCCAATGTACGCAAAACTTCGAACAATTAACAAACGTCATATATTCCAACTCTGATTAGAGTCATCTTCGAGAATTTCACGAAAGATGGAAACAGTCAACAGTTTTCCTATTCTTTCCGGGTTACACCGGAAATGGACACCAACTTCCTTATTTTAAATGGAACGCCCTAATTTTGATTATCGATTTGTATCCCGAGACAATCGTACGACTTTTTGTTCCAATAAACATTACCTCTAAAATTAGCCAAATTGGAATTACTTCTCGTTTACGTAACGTCGAAATATCGTCACACGAATTCTTCGCTAAAATCGAAATGTTACGAGTCAAAATTGTAGCAAACAATAATTACATTTAAATAACACTTTCATTGCCTCGGATGGATGGCGCCGAAACATCTTAAATTAAGTCTACTAAAACTGTTCCAATTTTATAACCTGTCCGTGAGCTTATACAGAAGCTTATATGAGTTTCGGTTCGTCATTAATTACCATCCAAAATAGACACCTATTGACGAAACTACATTTGTTGTCTTTGAGGATACGTTAACCTACAAACAGGCTGTCCGGTGTAAGAACTGTCAGCTGGTAAAACGACTTGTTACCAACGTGAAAAAAAATTAATTATCTCGAACAGGAAACATTGTTCAGGCGTGAAATGGCACACGAATTTTCACGTTCATCACGTTCAAATCGATAGATTTACTTAATTTTTTTAGCTCGTTAACTAATTGGAGGTTCCTCGTTGCTAAAACGGCTTAGATCGAATACGTATTTGCGTTCGGTCATTAAGTTAACCTCCCTGCCGATTCGGTTTTAAATCGACCGAAAACGTCGATGTTTTCGCCACGATAGTAGAATTAGCATATTACTATTCACTTAATATATAAAACTAATTAAAAATAATTTAACATGAAATAATACGCAAAACGCCCGACAAATTTTTAACTAACAATAAGCATCCAAAGTAAATAAAAAGATTTTCATGTGCTCGGGATGTTGTATAAACTAGGTAATACCTATGTATATATGTTGCAAGCTGGGTTAAATTTATGTAAATGGCCAGTAAGCATAAAAAGGCTGTTTTTTTTGTTCTTTTAGCAATTTTTACATATTCAAATATGGATGTATGCAAATTAACATACGGATTATGAGTGTTGACGGACAAACCCTTTATATTTAGGCGAAATATTAAATCGTTTAATCCTTACTAAGCCTTATACGAGACAAGACTTAAAAGTTGATTTAAAATCAAATTTACGCTTTTAACGGTGACGAAGACTCGGCAATTTATAAGTACCTAATAGACGTGAAGGCATTCGAGTATATTATTAATAAACACCGTTAAATTTTAAATAATTGATTACTCTAATTTCTAATAATTATGAAAATAAATCTACTAATTGATTGATTTATTTTTACTATAGATATTTATATTTAATTAATTCGTACTATGCACAATATGCATTTTCAAAGTTATGTAGGTATAATGTTACCGACCCGACAGGGGTCCTTATTAGGGGTTCCTAACCCTATGCCCGCGGGCACCATTGCGCCCACCGGTCGATTTATGGGATACCTCGATTTATGTGTGCCTGCCACTGAACAGTGGCGACCGACCATGATAAATAAAAATGTTTTTATTTAGTTTCATAAATATGTACTTATTTTGCTTCTGTTAAGAATTTCAGTGAAGAAATTCAATTTAAGGTAAGTTTAGGTGCCCTCCGCCCTTTTAGAATGTCCTCTAGGGTAAAAAGAGGTTGGAAATTCCCAGGCCGCTATATGGAGATTTTATTATCTACCTATTGTAAATATATATAAACAGGATTCCCCATACGAAAGTACCCATTTTATTTGAATATTAGAATGGGTATTTTCATGTGAGGATCCCCGTACAAAATAATGCTATTTAAATTATAAATTATGAACGCTACGTATCGTTTTTATTAATTTTTTAGCAAATTAGTGTAAATCAAAATTGTTTGTTTATTTAGAGAAGCTTTGGTAGCTATTTAACAATTGTAAAAGAATTAAAATGTCAAAGGGCATAATAAATTCGAAATACTTTTGATATACTGCAGAAGTATTCCCAACGTATACGGAACCGAGTTAGTTACAGGTGAACAGGGAACCTAATTTGTTCAGCGTAAATGTACTTTTAGGGGTTGAGTTCCAGTTAACGGATTAAAGTTTTGGCCATTTTGGATCGTATAAATTAAATTTTGGCATAACGAGTCGCACAAGAATGAATATCTAGTTACAGCATTATAATTATTCTGAGAACACGCTTTTAACATTTACAACCCAAGCGATACCTATGATTATTATTGAAGGTATTCCTTGTTCACACACACACACACACACACACAGATATATATATATATATATATATATATATATTCTTTCTCTCTCTCTCTGTGTGTGTATACATATTTACGTAATCTAATTGATAGGGAATATACTTATATACTAGATAATTACTTCTTTTTCACGACTTTTTCTTAAATATGGTCACAGAATATAGTTTCAACGGTTAATTCAATTTTATGAAATATTGGTAGGAAAATAGTAAGTAGCTGAAATTCTTAAATCGCATAAAAAACAAAATAAACAAAATTTGTTAATGATGTAATTAAGGAAATCGAAAGAACAAATTGTTTAATTGAAGAGGTTCCGATGGCAATCCGAATATCCGTTCTAACGTATTTTTATATACACCTTTAAGACATATACATATACATATACTTACTTACATTTTTCATTTCAACTTTTTTTCTGATACTTTTTTTCTGGTAGTTTATGATATATTTTCGAAAATATTAAAACGTAAGTAAATGATGTTTTTAAAGATGATATTTTTCTTAAAGGCGTTTATCAACAGAAGTGGAAAATTAATAAATGCCTATATTGGACCTTTCCATAAGTCTGCTAAATTTTCGAGTTGCCTGTATTTAATGCGAGTTTAATTCGCCGTTTTTAAATAGATATCTAGAGAAAGAAAAACTAATAGAACTGTTAAATTGATTTTTAGTTTATTTTAGTCGCGATCGGAGTAAACATACTTATAACAGTTATTTGTAGGAAATTCATCTTCAACTATTCCTGCAATAGGTGAAGCATAAAATTTACTTCGTTAGGCCATGCAGAGGGTTCTATAATTTCACTATATGCTAATTGGAAAAGTTTTCCAACCGAATTTATTTTTGTGCATGGTAGATAGGTGGAAGTTAACGATGCTAACAAGTTTTACGACTATTTTCTTTTACTCTTATAAAATATTTAAATACGTACCTCTATTTTCCATTGCCATTAAGTTCCATTTTTTATATTTTAAATCATTTTTAGTTTGATAAAGAAAAAGAATAAAAATCGTCTCACGTGTAAAAAGTATTTTTTTTTAAATTTATTGTAAATAAGTAGTATTTACCTACCTAATTATTTAATAGAGTAGCAATATTTATAGTTGTTGCTATAAGTAGGTACTTATACGCAAGAAATTAAAAATCGTAACGACTCTTGAGAGTTAAAATTGTAAAAGTTTAGTTGTTTGAAATGCGGGTTGACTACATTTACCTTATACCCGAGCTACACTATCCCGTTTTTACTAGATGCCGGATGAGAGATGCAAAATTTATCTATTCATAAGTATGTAATTAATAACTTTAAAAATTTTCAGTGGTGATTTTTTCAAAATACTCAATTCTCCTTTCAATTTTACGAACAAAATGTTCTCTTCTTTGATTTCACTAGGTAAAAGAGATCTCGAAATAACTTTATAAGTTGCTTGGAGTAAAAAATAATATCAATTCATGCCCAATTTTCAAAAGATACCGAGATAAATAAGGAGAAACGATTTACCTATTTTATAATTATTTAACAGATTACATCGGTAGGTAAAAATTATAAATGAGAATTTAGAGGCTGAGTAACACATTGTAGGTTTTTATTATACCGTGGAACGGATTCATTCGGGTTTGAATGATTTTTTTTTTAAGTAAGATAAAGATAACAAACACTTTATAGATTTAAAATTGACGCCTCAATTTGGAAAATCGTGAAAATTCGGAAAAAAACATTTTTTTTTAAATATTGTTTAACGTAAGTAATAATTTGCATTTGATTGCTTATAAACTAAAAATAATTACTTCCAAGGGATTTTTAGTATGGTTAATTATGATATTTTAATAAAAATGTAGAAAATTCGAAATAATCTTTTGGTAAAAATTACATTAAGAAGTCTTTAGGACATCGTTGATTTTAAAATAATAGATAAGTACCAATGGTAGAAATTCGAAAAGTAAGACATTCACAGGTCTATTACTCTTTGTTATTTAAATATCGTACTTACTTATCTAAGGGAAAACGTTTAAAGGTAAACAAGATAAGCCTCGGAAATAGAAACCACGTTTGGAAAGAAAGTCCGATTTAATGTAGACAAATTGCTAAGGTTATTTTTAATTTTTTGAGGAGATATACAATATCTACAAACATACATACATATAATATGTAGTATGTTACTCCATACTTTTACTTGTTAAATTAATTATCTAGTTTTAGGTTTTTCAATTTTATTTTACTTTCTTGCGGCAAATGTAAATACAAATATCATTAAATATGTAGGTACATGTGTACCTATATACGCGTAAAATTCTACATTTACTTATGAATAACCTGCCTACTAACAAGTAGGTACATAAATGTGTACATTTTACTTTAGGTAATATTAAAATGCGAGCGTGAAATCAAATAAGTTGATATCTTCTATGTCATAACTTAATTGAAATGAAGCTCAAAAAATAATTTTCATTAAAATTGTGTACACAATAAAGAGAAGATTAGAATGGGTACATAATAAAAGTCTTTTACCCTTACAAAACAAATTTTTAATAAATTATATTATCAATTTTAACATAAAAATTCGTTATAAAGATAATTAATTATTTGCTGTAATACCTACATATTATTTTTAAAAGAAAAATCTTCAAAACATTGGTCTTACAATAATTCCTTAAACTTTAAATTGTGTTTAATTATCTATCATAACTCGATATATAATCAAGTAGATAGTAGTTTTAAATAATTCCAGTGTTAATATGATTTAATTTCGAAATTATAATAATGAGTATATAATATAATACATAAAAAACATATAAAATACATATAAAACATATAATGAGTATTTCTGTTCTAATCTACGTATAAAAGATCTATACTTGACGATTTTAATTTTTATAGTATGTAAATGATTTCAAATGTGGACGAAGGAGAAATATTTTTATACAAACAGTCATTTTTACTTATTCTCTGTTGGATTATACCTAACAATATGTATATAGGGGGGGTGTGAGGTAAAGTGAAATATTATAATTTAAATTAATAACTATGGGTGTCAAATTCACTGATTTGTGCAAAATGTTGCCCTTGTGTGTTGGTATTTTTGTTGAATTACAAAATGTCGTTATGTTGCTCATACGTGACCGTGTACCTATAGTATAAAAATTAAGAATTTTTCTGTTATGGTAAAGAGTCTGAGAGTTCTGTTATGGCCTTTTTTTTAGCGATCAGTTTCTATTTATATAAATATTTACTTGATGGTTTGATTTTCTTCATTTTACTGGAAAATAACTAGATAGCTTTGATTACATTATTAAACGTGAAAACTTTTATCAATTAAACCAGAATTATAAAAAGTATTTTTAAAATAAAATTTTTAACACAATCAATTTATTTATAAAATGTTCGCACCTATGGCCTATCCAAGCGTATAAGTAATTCACGTCATTAATAAAAGGTTACTAGATGATGACGTTTCACACAGTATGTCGTTATGTAGGTAGATATTAAGTCCAACTATAAATATAAATAGATAATAATATCTATAGATTGATGATATATATGTTTTGTTTTTTCTTTACAATACATACTTACTTTATGGAATTATTTTCAAACTTTACAATTCGCTAAATTAGAATTAAACATACAAAAATTATCATACAAAAATCTTTAATCTTTAATCTTAATCTGCTCTAAGCTTTAATTAATTTTTAGTAAGTAAATATTCTAGGTGTCCTCTATTTGATTCGATACATTTTTGAAACCCTTTAAAGAAAACTTTCTGACCGCAAAAGATTTGCGGGACTAATTTTAAACCCATTTTTTTCCGAAACAGTTCGTATTAGCGACATAAATAAAGTATACCTTTTTTGGATATAATGGACCGTTATTTTAAAAACTTTGGTCATATAAAAAAAATTTCGGGTTACAAAAAAACTATTGCAAAAACAATAGAATGTGTAGAGTGTTACGAGCGCCCTCTATAATTTAGACAAGAAATGATTATCTTGTTTTATTTAGACACATTTAAAGCCTTTCTATAGCAAATTTGAATAAGATAATTCAAAAATAAGCGAGTAATCGTGAAACGATGATATTAAAAACTTCTTTCAAAGCGCATTTAACTTTGTAAGGAAGCAAAATTGCACTTAGGTCAGTTGGCTCGGATCGATTTATTTTTACCCAAAGAAGTAATTGTAAGCGTATGGCCCATTCTTTACTGGATACCCTGTATGTACATTACAACAATATAAACTGAATAGTAACACAATCGATACAATACGAAGCAATATAATATGCCAAACTTCTACACTTGGAATAAATTACAATCAATCAGCCCCTAGGACTGGGTGCACTTGACAAATTTCGTATTGTTTCGTCGTTTAATCAAGATCCTTATTCCACTGCCTCCTATTATAATAAATGTAGGTGTATATGCAGGTACTAAAGGTCTAAAGGTATGTTATACTTACGGCTTTTATATCTTATAAATTTTTTGTTTATAAATTACCTACCTATTAATTTTATTGCAAAGTATGCGCATATTTACTAGATGTCATTATTTAATGTTAGAAAATTAAAGTACATAGATATGTATGTATGTATGTATGTTATTTATATTACGTGTATTCTAATATCGGTTTTAGTGAATAGGAATTATACTTAAATTTACAATAAAATATCTTCTTACTTGTACTAAATACCTATAATACTACTTATACTAAATTTTTTATAACGCGTAAGGCGGGCTAACTGCTTTAGAAACGAGTATTAGTTTAATTAATCTAATTGTAAGTATAGGAAATTCAATTAGGTATTAACAAATATAGAAAACTACTACTTACTAAAAATTATACGTACAGGGTGTTCCATTTTCGTTGTATTTGCATGGTATCTCTATTATTACAAAATGATAGAGTTGCGAATTCCACATTCTTGTCCTACTTTTTTGTGATGATTTCAATGGCCAAATCAAAAATTACATGTCACTATTTGATTTTGAGTTATAGCTAAAAATCGATTTTTTAATATTTTAAAAAGATTTTATATCTTGTTCTGTGTTTACAATTTGAAACATTTTATCAATGGTCGTAATCTCTTTTATATCGTAGAATTCAGTCATGTGCATAGTTTTTTTCTATAAGACTGCGTTTTAGAGTTATAATACAAACTTGTATTTTTTTAATGGTAATCATTATGGATTTTGACACTTTTATAGCGAGAGTTTCTTACGCTTTTCAAAAATATATAACTGGAAATATTTTATTATAAAAAATTACGAAATTATTAAGGTTTAAATGAAATTTATTAAACTTAACAAAAGGGCAGAATTTACAAAAATTTCTTACAGCTATAGAAATTGCTCGAATACATTTCTATTGTGTTGTAAACAAAGACGATATTTCTTTTTCATACCTCTAAGAGCATTTATAAAGTAAAGAGGTTCAATATTTGCAAAGGCGTCTGAGACAGCTTGCCGCAAATAGTCTACAATTTCGTTTCGATTTTTGTAAATATGATTTTTTAGAAATCCCCATACAAAGAAATCCAATACTGGTGACCTGACTGGCCACAAAACTGCACCATATGTACCATCCATTCAACCATCCATCCTACCAATCCATTCAACCTATCCATCTGTTGAGAAAATTTGTGTTTAAATAATTAGCAACAATTTTCGTATTATGTGTTGCAGCACCATCTTGCTGAAACTAGAATGTGGATTCTGCAATTCTCTATCATTCTGTAATAACAGAGGTACATTGCAAATACAACGAAAATGAGACACCCTGAACATAAATAAGTATACTTGTTTATTAGGTAAATGTTTTACATTTTAATTTTATAACAGGTATACTTCATCCAAACTTATATACAACACGTCATCAGTAAAAGGTTACTAGATTATGACGTTTCACACAGTGCTGTCACGTCGTACCTTGTATTTTGACAGTTCTAATAAATTGTAGTCATTCTTTATACCATCTAATATGTGCGCAAGTAAATCATCTATAGAATATGTCACTTTCCAAACATTAAACCGAATTACAAATAAACAATCTAGTAACTTTTTTTTGATGACGTAAATTGCATATAGGTTTGGATAGGCCATAGGTACCTACATTTTATTTAATTAAATTCAACTTTAATGAACGTCAATTAATTGTAAAGGGAAATGTTGTTGGAAATTGTATAAATAAAGCTATTCAACTGAACGTAATATAATCCTGTGTACGGTCAACATGTTGTTCAAATGTTCCACGGCGTAAATACTTTTAGTGGAAAAACGACTAGAAATGCAATATAAAAGGATTTATGGTGTATATAAATGTAAGTTTAAAGGAACACTAGAGACAAAGTTGATGTAGACATCAAATTTTTCCTTTCTGCTTATTCAGAATTCGCATAATAAGCTTTATCTTCCGCTTTAATATAAGCGGAACATCTATGTGTACCTAATATAGGAAAGTAAAAATATTCACAAAATAAGTTAATGACCGTTTGCACCACCACCGGTTAAATATTTAAGTATTTGATTTTCTCTAGTTACGATTGTGCTTCCATAGAAACTTCATACTTAACCAGGAGTTAAATTATTAGGTTGTCTCGGTTCAAACGGTTATAAACCTTTTTATTTAATTTCGTAATATATAGTAGTATGTTTATATTTTGAATCATTAAAATAAATAGTAGGTACCTATTATTTATTATTAAATCGTGGGCAACTAGATATTTAGTTCTTAAACGTTTTAAACCGTTTTAACTTTTGAACATAAGGAAATTTGACCTATGTTATACACATATTACACATATGTTATAATATACACATATTTTCTTTTATCAAAGTTTGTAGAGAATCTAGCGAACCACTCTTGTACCTATTATACATTCGATGGCGTTTTTATAAAAGGGCGCAACTCACATTTTTTGTGAAAATGAGTTGTTCCGGTTATCTTATGCATCTAAAGCAAAGGCATCATTTGTAATAATAATCTAGTAACAGTATTCTGATTTTTTCCACCGGAAAAATCGATTTGTATTTCCATAAAACGTACCTATCTGCTTATAGTTATGCGACGACACAAAATGTGCTCTCCTATAAAATTTACTTTTTATGGGTTACGCCCTATTGGCAAAACACCATCGATATAAATAGCCTATACCGTTTAAAATAAATAACTTGCAAATTTTGTACTATTAAACTTTTTTTAATCAATATCAAAAGTAAAAATCGTTCTTTTAAAAACACTAACTTTTTGTTAGTTCTAGAAATAAATTTATAAATAAATCTCGTAATAATTATATTATATTGGTTTAAGTATTACTTACATTAAATCGGTATATAAATGTAAAACTTTTTTACCTACCTACCTCAGAAAGTATTAAGAAAACAATTTCATTTTTAACTATTTAATCTGCGTAATTTACATTTAAAATTCTGTAATCATGCAATTGCTTCAGTAATAAATAATAATCTAGGTCGTGGAGCATAATTGAAGCCATACATTTATTATGGCCGTGGACAACTAGATACGGTTAAAATTACAAGCAGATTTTCTATATAGGATGACTGTTAATAAATACGAGTACGTTACAATTAGCATTAGCAATATATTGTGGCTGTTGACGATGATATTGAATCTTCGTTTTGTTTTCTTCTTTTTCTTTATTAACAATAAATTACAATAAGTAAAAATTAATAATATAATAATAGGCGTCAGTCAACAATAGCCGTATACAACAGCGCTCTATGAAGTAAGTATATTACAATATATACATACAGTTGAATTTTTAAACGAGAAAGACGACAAGGTCGTACAATCAAAATTTCACACTCCCAATAGGAACCGCAGTAACGGTGGCGAATATGTGAATTTATAAACAATTATCAAAGGTTCTGTTATTTATGTAAGTTATCTAAAGTTATCCCAAATTATTTATAATTTAGAAATCAATGAACGAAGACAAATAAAAATATATAGGTATGTATGTTCTTATTAATGGGCCATTCCACGGTACACTTACGCTACCGCATAGTTTTTCTAAACATGTCCAAATATATGAACATTTTTAACAAAACCCTCAATTAGTATGGTATCGCCGTACCGTCGCGTCGCCGTCGTCGTATCATCGGTGTTTAGCAAAAATTTTCTAAAAACGTATTAAAAAATAGAAGGTCTCATTTAAACCTGCTAATCAAAAACTGAAAGTCACAAGGAAATCTACCCGATTAAAAAAAGTAGGTACTACTGTCAGCTGCACAAAATTACTAAAATTTATATTTGCCGTTCTAAAGGTGACATTAAATTGCAGTAATGATAAAACTATTGATAAAAGTGGTAATCACAAATTTTATATCCTAAAGTATTACAGATATAGCTTATCCAAACCTATATGATGTTCACGTCATCAACAAAAAGTTACTAGATTGTTTATTTGTAATTCGGTTTAAAGTTTGGAAAGTGATATATTCTATAGATGATTTACTTGCGCACATATTAGATAGGGCATAAAGAAAGACTACAATTTATTAGAACTGTCAAAATACAAGGTACGAGGTGACAGCACTGTGTGAAACGTCATCATCTAGTAACCTTTAATGATGACGTGAACATCATATAAGTTTGGATAAGCTATAGACACCTTACTCTATATATAATTCTATTAAATAATTTTCGTAAAGTCGGTCGGTGTAAGATTCGTAGACGAAATATCGCACATCGATGTTTTCGAAACTAATGCTCACCGAACCGTCACTTCTTGTGCGAACTTATCTTTGATCTTGTGAGATCCTTTCATACTCGGGACTTGCACATATTTTAAGTTCATATATGTAAGTTGGTACATACATATACGATATATTTCCAATAATATTATACAGTGTAAAGTAAGTTACATATCTTGCGGAAATTGTAAATATATTTTTAATAATAATACTTACTGGAACTATATCACATTTCATCAGTATAAAAACAGCATAATGCCGCATTTACATTAGTCAAGTTACTTAAATTCAAGTAGCTTGACTAATGTAAATGCGGCAGAAGACAAAAATCTGACCGCGCGCAAGCCTCGGCATCGAATTTTCATGTGGCATGTCAAAAAACTGCTTTTTTTAAATTTTCCTCGAAAGGAATATATTTTTTGAAAAATAATATTTACGAGAGAAATTTATAAGAATTAAAAAAAAATTATCACTTTTTTCGATTATTTCGAAAACGATGCATCCTATCGGAAATCATAAAGAAATATGATCGGTAGAGAATTTTATGCCGATTTCAAAACATATTTCATATTAACGATCCGATGAGTAATTACGGAGATTAGAATTTTTTTAATTTTGTTTTTGAACGGCCACCATTTTGAAATGGGTCGGTCGATTTGGCTGATTAAGAAACTCCTCCTTCGTTTTCGTAAAGACAATATGCTGTCCAAATTTCAGCCTCCTACCACCAATGAATGACCTATATTTTCGTGATCTAGGGGTCGAGATCGGAGAAAAACCAAAAGGACACGTCTGAGTCCTGTCATCAGATAGGCTGCAATAGTTTTATTTTCTATGAAAATTCGCTAATACTCACCAGTTTAAAATTTTCTGAATACAGTACAAGTCCCGAATACCGCCGAAAACGGGCTTGTAGGGGAATGACTTTCTTGGAACTGTTGTTCCCCCACTACTGTCGCGCTCGAGCCTCTTGTTTATTCGAATTCATCGTTCTCAATACCGCCACGCGAAGAACGTTCAATCCGAAATTTATGCGAGTAGGGGAGAGCGCAGTGGTGGGGGTAGCGCTCGAGCTCGGATGAGGATTAACGGCGGTATTGGGAGCGGCGGTGTTGGGGACTTATACTGTAATCACTATTTACTGCCTTTATACAGCAGAATTATAAATTTACTCTATTTTTAATTTAAAAACTATTCGTGTGCCCCTCAATATTGAAAATTTCCCTATTACAAACCATAAACCAGATAAAAGTTTAATCGCATTTTTATGCAACCGATAAAATATAAAGCAATTAATAAAACATGTGCACCACCTACTTTCATATATTATCGGGTACGAACAAAGAACTAAATGTTTTTAAAATAAAAGCGGGATTTCCTAGTATCCACGAATAAACTCAAATGCATTTATATATAGAATTCCGGCAAAACCATTTCAGATCATTCGCGTTACTGGTGCAGTTCGGTAGTGCTTGTTTCAGTAGTTCGAATTTTAAATTACGGCGTCGTATTAATCGAGTGTGCGAGGGGTGCTCGTTCGGTTTATAAGGCCTTTTGCGTGTGAGTGCGCGAGTGTTATGTGTTGTGTTGTGTTCTGTAAAATGATTACAAACAAAAAGGATTAATACGACGAGGAAAGGTAGAATCTTTCTGTCAACTAACTCTCCATGTATTTATAAAATGTAAATGCATGGACCTTTAAGCTCTAACACAAATTTTCTGAAAATCGTGCTTGGTTAGGGACTAGGTTAGGAAAAATCGGAATATTGTTACTAGATTTTAACAGATGATACCTTTACTTTAAATCTATAAGATAGTCAGAATAACTCATTTTCACAAAAAGTGTGGGTTACGCCATTTTGGCAAAACGCTATCGATATCTAGACAATTACACTAAATACAGAAATTATGTGTATACCGAATTTGGGCAATGGGACAAACTATGCGCACTTCTCATACATTAATTTTATTAAATATTATCTTTAAAAAATCGAATAAATTTGTGTGCTTAAACTATTATGTGAATAAAATCTTATCTTTATCGTTTTATGCAACAGTTACGTTGATATGTGAAATTCTGAACTGAAAATTATCTAACAGAACATGTGTTTATCGTTAAGTTTAGGTAACTTACAGCGATTTGTTTGGGCAGGAAAATCCTGCATGAAACACTTACCACTTACGCATTAATCAAAATTATATTTTTATCATGGTATACATAATAACCATACAAGGTAGGATATCCGCAAGTTCTAAACACGTTCAACTCTGCCCAGTGACGTGAATGGCGATCAGTAGCACGTGGCAATACGTGTAGAAATTTAAAAGATTATTTCCAGTCAAGTTTAATAATTCGTATTTCAAATTTCTCTCAAAATCGTCATTTTAAAAATTTTTCGAACAAATTATTGAAGTGTTAACAACTAGCAACATAAACGAATCCACTTTAACCTCAATTCAGGTTCATTGCGAAGAAAGCAGAAAAAAGCAGTTATTAGTCTCTTATCAGAGTTGCAATCAAACACCTTGCATCTTATATTTATGATGAGACATAACAACAATTTTAACGCCGAAACTACGTTTTATTATACTTGTGAACAACGTATCCGTATCATCGGTATTCGGAGAATGTCTGACGGTGTCTGTTGGTGTCTGTTGGTATTATTTGCATTCCAGTGACGTGAACAGTATGCGCAGATCCGCTTCCATATCTTACCTTGTATAGTTATTGCTCCATGACTTTTTATTATACACATTATTATACTAGAATGGTGAAGATTGGCTTAATAATACGTAAATCTTTTTTATTAGTTAGTTCGTATGATTTATTAATTCTTTGCTCAGTGCTTTGCGGGATTTCATTGATGAATGTCACGTCTATTGTCGATGTCGGTTCAGGTACGCGTCCATTCTTGCTTTTTGATGTTCAGTTGTTTTATATCTCGGTGAATGTTTTGAAATAACTAAATAATAATTTTGTTTATATTTGTTGTCTTAAACGAAGTGTCTCCGCAATGTATGTAGGTACTACCTATTTGTGAAGGTTTGATTTGGAGTTTTGGTTAACGTTTTTTCTTTTTAAAATCATGTAAGTTGATATATTTTGCATTTTAATTCTTAGCAAATCTGAAAATAATTTATACCGGACTTGTTATAAGTATTTGTTTAGATGTTTCAAAATCTATAGGCTTTAGATTCAAAAAAGAAAAGAAAAGATGTGTTAGGTAATATTACGGATTTATAAGTACTACTATGTAAACTACCTATAAATTAGTATTGCTTTATGATTTGGTGAAAATATTTAAAATGAGGCATTTTAATTAAAAAATCTAATAGTAAGTAGAATAATTATTTACAGAATGTTCCATTAGTTCCTGTGCGTTTTTCTAATGGATGAATTTTATACAATTTTAAACTATTGAAATGAGTGTAATCGCATAAAGTATAAAGATAAAAGTGAGCTGCATGAGCGACATTCGGAACCTATATAGTGTTACCAAGCTTTACTTAATCTTTTCGAGGCTAAGGTTCAGGTTGATTGGGAAAATTTTCAAGTGAAGGTTATTTGAATAGAATAGAATATAACTATAATTTTGGGAATAATTGTATATTTGTTACTAAATTACCTATCTCTTTTAATTAAAATTTTGTTTTTAAATAAATAAATACATAAATATTTAATAAAAATTCCTAAATTGAATCAGCTAACATACATACATACCTAGATTAAATTTATACACAAGTTTAAAAATTGTTTATAGGCATTTTCTTATAGTAGTAAGTCTAAACCTATAGTGTATACCTATTATGATTGACATTCCCGATCTTAAACTGACCAATCGACTGGCCGGGCACTACGTAGGTATATGAATAAACTTTGTTTCTGGAACGAATTCTTTGATAAATAAAAATGAAATCCTAAAGATTCTTTGAACTGTATAATAGGTTACTATAGAACCTCTGCTGTATAACAGTTACTATTAATTATTCGAACATGATCTTATTTTCTTTTCTGGAAACTTTTAAACTTAAACTTTGTTCTAAATTTGAGAACGTTTTATAATCTAGATGTTTTCAGTTTGAGTAACCCAGTCTGTACGATTTTCCAGTATTTAGGTAACTTTTACCGTAGCAACCATAAATTAGAAACCTGTCTTCATTTTCAGTATAATATTTAATTAAATTTGGAGAAGGCATTTTTAAAATCAATATCCGCCAGTTGTTTCAAACTTCTTATTAGAAATTAATTGCATTCCTAGATATCATTATTAGAATTTATATACCTAGGTATTATTTAAAGAAACATTCAATAAACTATAATCTTTTTGAATAATCTGCTAAGTAATATTGAAGTTTATATCGCCAAGATCATATATTAAAGTACTTGTTAACTATTATGAAGTTCTATATTGTTTAAGCACATGTCATTTCAGCTTCGCTGGACATTAACTTAATCCATTGAAGTTGAGATTATATAATAGTTTGTAAGATAATTGCTTCTTAACTTGCTAAAACCTAAGGACTCGTAAGAATTCGTTTTCGTTATAAGTCCGTCAATTAATTTTAACGCGTTACTTAATAAAACAGTTAGAAAGATTAAATACGGAAACTACATTAAATTTAAGTTAAAATTATTTGGTTTTATATCAATATTCTTCTTTATTATGTTGTTTTTTTTTATGTCAAAGAATAATTCGTATTAATTAAACAATTTCATATATATATATATATATATATATATATATATATATTTTCAACCCTGGTTAGAGTTATCGTTAGTGAAAACACATATAAAGATTAACAGCAAAGTAAAACTATAACATTTAAGTATTAAAACACTACCTACTTAATTATATTTTGAAGTTTAGTGTTAAATTAAGATATCATCGTTTATTCTTATTTATTTACATGCCTACATATTTTTAAAAATTTATTTTTGACCGCGGCGCTTGCCATTCGCACATGAAACCCTTCTTAAAGCAACGACATCTGTATGTGGATATGTGACGTTATCCTGGCTATACGTACTGTTCGTGTTTCCTAGTTGGTCATACCACACTGGTACTGGTAGTGCAGCGTACCTATTGGTTGCTTTTATAAATAAAAATAATATTCACAAACGTTCATGGTGCGGGGAGATTCGAGCTCCCGACCGTTGGTTTATTAGACAAGCGGCAAACTTGCTAGTCCATCACCTATAGGTACCTATATTTGGAATTCGCAAAGTAAAAAAAAGCAACTATTTTTAAGAATTCTATTAAGTTAAAACAAGAGTAAAATCAGCTGTGTAGATCATCGCTACATCGCAAAAGCGCTTTTCTTGTTAGCAACACCATATTACAAATACCTACAAGACGCGTAGAAGTATAAATTCCTAATGCTTAAAAGTGTTTCGTAAAACGCCAGAATCTTTGTGTTAATAACCTAGAATTCTACCACTGCTTAGATTTTTCTCATGGGAGTTCTTTGTAACCTTTACATACAAATAAAGCTAGGATTCTTTTGTGAAATTTCTCGAAAGGAAATCTAATCATACTAAAATGTGAAAAATAGGTCCTTTCAGTAGCTTATAAAATTTAGAACAAGTATGACTGCACGGGTGTAAAAGCTCTACAACTCCGATATACCTTTAAGGTGATCTAATTGCGTAAAGGTATAAAATATTGCTTTTGTGAAATGTTAAGTATTTCGTTAATTAAAATGCCCTTAATTTAAAGCTTTTCGATAATAAACATTTGACCTGATTTAACTAAATATTAGCTTAAAGTTAAATTATACTTTCATTAACGGAATTAATTTGGCGTGTTTACTCTCTAAGTTATTACCTAATAGGCAACTCTAAACCTTCTGACTAAAATTCATCGATTAAATTCTTGAAACAAAAGAAGGTAAGACGAAAATTTCTGAAGAACTCTAGAGACGATTGGACCAAGACACTCTTTAAATTATTGCGTTATTACTTGAAATTAATTTAAAAGCTCTATGGTATACAAACTCTACACACTTGAAATCAGTAAAAGTAGTCTTTATATTAAATGATTTAAGTAAAATAATATAAAATTCCTTTCCTTTCGAGATGTAACATCAAATCAACTAATGGGTAATATTAATAAGAGGCACGTTATAGGCAAATATCTTAAAAATAATACTTATGGTCTATTCACCCAACCTATGCAGTAGATCTAAACAAATACATGCGGAAAACGTATAATCAGGATTCACCTTTTACAATAATAAGATGTTCGTCTGGAGTTGGATCTACATACTCACGAATGTGTGTTATAGGATTATGTATGTACATAGTCGGAAATATGTGTACATAACGATTGTTTATGTCTATTGCACGGCGAAAATGAATAAAATATAGGTATCGAAAATATCTAAGGTAAATAAAATTTTATTGATAACGAAATAAATTTACTTTAAAAGTAATTTTATTCCTTAAATTTTAATAAGTGAACTGAAGTCGCAAAGGTGTTAGTGTTGAATAAAGGAATTAATAATATCGTCATTTAATTGAAAATACATATGCCGAAGTAGTAAGTTTGGAATAGTATCGCTTGCAAAAATGTATCGGAGTAGGTACCTATCTCAAATACACTCCTATAGCTTATTCAAACCTATATGATGTTCGCGTCATCAATACAAGGTTACTAGATGATGACGTTTCACACAGTGCTGTCATCTCGTACCTTGTATTTTGACAGTTCTAATAAATTGTAGTCTTTTTATACCATCTAATATGTGCGCAAGTAAATCATCTATAGAATATGTTACTTTCCAAATTTTAAACCGAATTACAAATAAACAATCTAGTAACTTTTTTTTGATGACATAAATTGCATATAGGTTTGGATAAGCTATACTTGTATATATTTCAGAGACAAATTCGAGAACAAAGGGAAGAGAATAAATAGATATATAGGTATCGAATTTATTTGAAATTAATTTCAAAAAGTAATATCTAGGTTGATATACTATAAGTAATACATGTAATGAAATAGAATAATATGAAAATAACTTAAGAATACCTAACCTAATAATAACAAAATTTATCAGTTTTAAAAAAATTGGAAATAAACGATTAAAATTTATAAGCAGTGGCAATCGAGGATGAATAAACTAGAATAATAAAAATAATATGCTAATTAAGTTGAGTTAAGAGTACAATAACGCAGAGGAAAGTGAGTGGTACAAGAAATGAAACCGTTTATAAAATGAAAGCTTACAGTCGATACAAAAGTAAACAGAGATCATAATTTCCATTACAACTCATACTGTGCTTTATAATATTAACCAGACATGCAAGTAGTTGTGCTCGCGCCCTTTAGGCGCTTCGCACTCAGAAAGACGGGTCAACCTCGCACCTAACTCGTGTGCAACTCGTAGCTCCAAAATATTTTTGATTTATTAAGACAGGCCAGTGATTGTACTCGCGCCGTTTGGGCGCTTCGCACTCTGAAAGTCGTTTCAACCTCACACTTAACTCGTGTACAACTCGTAGCACCAAAACATTTTTGATTTGTTAAGACAGGCTAATCGTTGTGCTCGCGCCCTTTGGGTGCTTCGCACTCTGAAAGACGGTTCAACCTCGCACCTAACTCGTGTACAACTCGTAGCACCAAAACATTTTTAATTTGTTAATGTCATATAACGCATGCGACTCGAAGGCCAAAACTATGAATTTTTAAGTAGACATTGTGTTTTATCAACATAGATCTTATTAAAATAATAATAAAATTTGAAAATTCTAAAATTAGACACAAAAATTATTTTCTAAATTGAGAAGGTTGCTTTATTATGTTATGCCATATTGTTAAAAAATTCCTTAATTGAATAATACATAATATATAGGTACTTATATCAAGAAACTAATAGACATCGAATCAAAATTAAATTGTTTGCATACCATAAGCCTGAAAGACTCGATGCTACTTTAAATTTGTCGTGATTTTGAAATAGTTTAGTTTTGAGGAGTATAATTTCTAAAATATAATTTAGAACTAACCACTCAAATGCATATCACGGGTCTTGTGGACTCTTGTTATATTTTCATAAAAGTTGGTGCTTCTCCCAAAACTAAAAATGCACCAATAAAAAATTTAAAATATCTTATAATATAAAAGGAAGATCAAAAAATATAATTTTGGCTCAAGATTAAAGTACCTGTATTGAAAGTGTCGAAAAATGTTACTTAAAAAAGTTGTTTAAAATGAAAAATTATAGAGAAATATGAAGTCACAACCAACTTAGTCGAATCTTATTCTTTTCGGTAATTTTTTCAATAGTGCTTTGAAAAATAATGTTGATCATAATAATTTATGAATGTCATTCTTTTACCTTAGGTACACTCAACAATATGAAAATATCTTAAGTTATTTAACATTAATATCTATTTCATATACACATAAACTGAAAAATTTCTTCGATTTTACTATGAAAAATTATTTTATTATGATAAACCCAAACAGGTTTGAAATATATGGATAAACTGTTCGAGTTTTAATAATTTTAATTTAGAAACTATTCGAATTTATGGTAGGTATAATTACAAAAAAGCGGTAGTATATAATTTGAATTAAAAAAAAAATGTGTAATTCACATTACAGGTTCATATTTAGTAAAATTTGCTAAAGAAATAAAACATTTCCTTTCGAGTCATTAACATAACGACCAAAACAAATTTTCTTGGTCGTTCTGCGTTCTGGTCTAATATTTTAGAAACAACCAATCACTTATTAATAAGAAACATGGTTATTAGCGTTTAACGTGATGCACGGACGATTATAATTAATCCTTTCGATGGTTACGATCGATCACTTACACTCAAATTTAAAGCTTATAGTTAACCCCTGCTCTTATAGAAATAATAAAGATACAATTTTTTGATCGATATTAATAATCTTCTTTAAAATTATGGCGATAAGCCAATGTACGCAAAACTTCGAACAATTAACAAACGCCATATATTCCAACTCTGATTAGAGTCATCTTCGAGAATTTCACGAAAGATGGAAACAGTCAACAGTTTTCCTATTCTTTCCGGGTTACACCGGAAATGGACACCAACTTCCTTATTTTAAATGGAACGCCCTAATTTTGATTATCGATTTGTATCCCGAGACAATCGTACGACTTTTTGTTCCAATAAACATTGCCTCTAAAATTAGCCAAATTGGAATTACTTCTCGTTTACGTAACGTCGAAATATCGTCAAACGAATTCTTGGCTAAAATCGAAATGTTAATAATTAATGTTAATGTTAATCGTTAATAATCGAGACAAAATTGTACCAAACAATAATTCCATTTAAATACCACTTTTATTGCCTCGGATGGATGGCGCCGAAACATTTTAAATTAAGTCGACTTATTGTTACCGAAGAAAGCTGTTCCAATTTTATAACCTGTCCGTGTGCTTATACAGAAATACGTGCGTTGCGGTTCGTCATTAATTACCATCCAAAATAGACACCTATTAACGAAACTACATTTGTTTTCTTCGAGGATACATTAACCTAGAACTACATAACAGACTGTCCGGTGTAAGAACTGTCACAGCCGGTGAAACTAACGTTACCAACGTGAAAAAAAATTAATTTATCTGGAACAGAAAATGTCGAGTTTTTCCTGAAATGGATATTTACGACGACGTAAATATCAACGGACATCGGTCCGAATTCGATAGATTTACTTAATTTTTTTAGCTCGTTAACTCGTTGGAGGTTCCTCGTTGCCAATACAGCTTAGATCGAATACGTATTCGCGTTCGGTTATTAAGTTAAGTTAGGTTAGTTAAGTTAAGTGTTAAGTTACGGTTATCTGATTGTTTTCTTGAAGCATAATATCACTCCTCGTAATCTAGCAGCGATATTCTTCGATAGCGATAGTTTAGTTTACAAAAGTTATTTTTTTTTATTTCATTTTAATTCTGACTAATTTGTTTTTTTATTATACAGGGTGTTTCAAAATTGCACGACACGGAATGATAGAAAAATGAAAAATAAATGGGGTTTGTTTGATACACCTTTGCTCAAAAGTCGCCCGTATTCGAGATTGAGGACGTTGAAAATTGTCTTTCATAATATGTATTACCTACCTACTTGTATTTCGACTGCATCAAAACTACAAGCGATATCGTATAGAAATTTGGTATCTAAATGTTTTCATGAATAAATGCCGAAGTAAAATATACCTACTTATAATTAGTTGTCTGCTCCGTACGGATATCATAATTAATCATGAAATACCTCGAAAACGATGCGTCTGGGCGACTTTTACTAAGAGTAACTTTTTTACGTAAAATTGAATGTTCTTCCAGTTTTTCCAATTGTTGTGTTGACAAACTTGACTTCAAAAAAAGTTATGAACGAAAGTTGACCGAAAGCTTTATGTAATTAGCGCCTTCTATGACAAACGGGAACGTGAGTACCTCCAATCTCTTCAGCTACCCCGAAAACATTTGCAAACCAAATTTCTCTACATCGCTTGTAGTTTTGATGCAGTCGAAAAAAAAGTATTACGAAAAGCAGTGTTCAACGTCCCGTATCTCGAAAACGGACGACCTTCGATCAAAGGTGGCCAATCCTACTTATTTTTCACTGTTCTACCACTCTTAGAACTAGTGCCGTGCAATTTTGAATACATTGATTTTAAATACATAGTTTATAATAATTTCTAATTAACGGGATTTAAATAGTTTTTCCCTGATGCTATTTTTATCCTGACAACGTTAAGACACAGCAATGAAGAAGTTGTGGAAAAATTATAAACAGTTGCCAATCAAATCAATAACTGGAAAAAATAGCAAATCAAACAAAATAAAATCGATTCATTTGGTCGTATTCGGCCGAGAAAACAGTGCCAAAACAGCCATTCAATTGAACCGCTATTTAGTATTTGCGTTTTTAATTTTATTTTTATAGTTGACGTATGGAATCAGTTGTGCCACGTGTTTACCAAAATAGCTTAAAGTCCTTCAGCCGTAGTCAGCTACTATAACGTAACGCTTACTTTGCGCTGTTTCAGCGATGAGTCCAGCTGAATGTACCCATTGTCACTGTTCATGTGAATTTCGCCAAATAAAAATTTAATAAGTTATTACGTAGCAACCTTAAACCATTTCCAAATTTAAAATAAAACCTATATCTATAAATAGGAGTAATTCGCAAATTATATTCTTATAAAATTCGCATTTTTCATTTAATAAATATTACATAATTTATTTTTTAATAATCTCATTATTTTTTCAATGTTTATTGTTCTGTAATAATCGATACCTTACCTACATAATAACGTATTTTATTTATGCCATCTGATTAAGTACCTACATTGTCCAGGTTATAATTTTTATTACCTATCTTTTATATTGGTAAGTAAATAAAAGATATAATCTGAAAAGACTATTGTATAATACTTTATTAATTTCATTGAAAGCGGGAACTTTTGTATCTATATAATTTTATTTAAAAAAAGCATGGCATTAAAACTTCATCTTTATTTGTCACTTTTAACGTTACAAGTATTTTACGTCGTGATACTTCCGAATATATTAAACACAAAGTGAGCATGTATTTGGCAGTATTAATTATTTAATAATTAATTTCGTTTATAACGGTAAAATAGCGTTTTAAAAGTAAGCTTTACTTGTTTTAACATCAAAGTTATACCTAACAGATAGGTATAGATAATACATGTAAATAATAGTTCGCTAACTGTTATAAAAAAAAATAATTTAGAGAAAGTATTGATTAAGCGATTTTTATTTAATTTAATTTAATTTAATTCAATTCATAGGCACTTTATTAAAGACCATAATATATAAAGAGGCGCAAAAGCTGCTATTGCAATATGTTCCGCAAATTATAATAATAATACCTATATTACAAATCGACCGAGAAGCGTTAAAAATAAAAATGTGATTGAACATTTTTGAACGAAGTGTTATATGTATGTGTATATAATTACTTATAATCAAATAGTAATAAAATACTCGTAATCCGTTAAAGTTAGATTAAAACATAAAATAATCATAGTTCTCCTGCGAATGAGAATGAGAAATCATTCATGTCTTTAATGATTTCCAAAACTACTAAATATCTAGGTTTAGTTTCAACAGAGAAACTATTCTACATTTAGGTACAGCTCACCGAAGTAAACATGATCCCTGAAGGGGCGTGGCATGTGTGGCAGTTAATCTTTAAACTCTACAGTTCATGTAGGTGCTTATGCATTTATTAAACAAGGATGATATTTAATTATTGTACGTATCGTTTTATTCGAATTAGGTAACAGAGACTTGACAAAGACTGATTTCTGAAGATGAATAAGCTCTGAAAAATAATGACTACCTCAATAAATGCAGAAAAATCAGAGTTAATGCGAAACTCGACAAATGTAAATAACAAAGACAGCTGTCATATGCGTTACGGGGTATACTTTTTACTGGTTATTAGCTGTGATTGGATGTATGCTTCACCGCTAAAAATTTTTAAAATTAGTTCGCATATTTTGTAAGAATTATGTTTATTTCGGTAAGCTGTACTTAAGTTGGTTTGACTTTATTAATATTCTTTTTTTAGTTTCCGTTAATATGAAAAATAGTCGTCTAAGGGTTTTCGGTGTTAGCGTAAGCATCCCTGTAATTAATATGTATGTCCCAACTAGTTTTTAAGTTATACTTTTTGTTTTAAGATCAAAGCATATGCGTCTTAAGATTGTTGAATTTGATTTGTTTAAATGATAAATTTCGATTAATAAAGGGTTCCTACCTACCTATAATCTAGTAGGTAAAGCCGATAACATCCTAAAATTCCCTGGGATGGTAATTTAAGAGGTTATATTTTTAAAGTAAGTAAGCAAGGTGTTCCCTGCAAGTAAATTAAAAGTAAAGCCATCTCTACGCAAAGGTAAGGCAATATTGCAATATAAACCAGATAATATGTAGGTGACAGGGTATCTAGGTATATGAAGAAAAATAAATTAGTGACGATAATAAGAATGTAACAGTATGAAGCTAAACAGTATAAAGTAAAAACATTTAGATTTTTCCTTCACTAACGTCTTTACATGCCGCTGTTTAAGGTCTACCATTTGAAATCGAAATATAATTGTGTGACAAATATGTATAAACTATTCTTTTAACTAATTTAATACATAAGTAATGCGTTTTTTAGTATATGAACTGATAAAATGACTAATAAACCGTAAAAACTTCAACAAATGGTAATTTCCAACCTCGCGGTTATTTAAACTAGTGTTCTCTCATTTTACTTTCTTTTATTTAAACTCGAAAGTCACGTGCGTGAGCTTAAATAAATCCAAAATAACCCTCGAAATGGAAAGCGTCTGTTGTAAGACGAAAATCGAAAGAGGAAAGCAGACAAAGTAATAAAAACAGAAACCAACGCGTCCCTTAAGCGGTATCTTGAGTTCAAAGACTCGGGAAAGGGGTTGACACTCCGACAATCATATTATTTTCTACTAGTTTATGACTATGTTTGTTTGAATTTAACGTTAGCATTACAAAGCTGAATGCTTAAAAATGATTTCCTGTTCGAATCATAGCCCATCATTTTTCGGGATTAGATTTTTTTTTCGTATTGTTATTCGAAAATGAAAATACACTCCTATAATATTTTATTATTTAAAGCCACTTAAATACAAAATTAATGAAATTATTGATCAGTAACACATGTTTGAAATTTAATACATATATTTACAAGTTAAAAATTGAACGAGAAAATCGTAATACTTTACTGTACAGGATAAAAATATCAATTTCTATACATAGATATAACATCTACATATAATAATATACAGTGTGGAAAGAAAGTAACGGATGAATTCGATAACTTACAATTAGTTAAAATTAATTTTCTGGAAAAAATCTCAAAGAGGTGTAGCGATTTTAATTACATGAAGTTATACTACACCATTTTGATCTAGTTACGTTATTTGTTTTTAAAGTTATTACGTCATCGATATATTTTTTTAAATGACAACCTATTTTTTTATTATTGATTTCGGTAGTACTTTTTATTCCGTTTTTAACGGTACAAAAATTTTCAATATGTTACATTTGAAAAAAATTAAAAACCTTAGTTAACACGTTGACTGCCAACTACGAGATAACTCGTAGTTTGCGTTGTTGCCTAGGACACCAACTACGAGTTATCTCGTAGTAAGAACTTAATAATATAATATGATTAAATTCAATTGGCTTTTTAGACCGGGATTCTGAAAAGTACCGTGGTAGTCAATGTGATAAGAATTCGACAGAGATTAGATTAATATCACCGCAAACTCTTCAGAATCTGAGAAATGTATTTTATAATCGTCTTGGGTATTGTCAGATGGTACAGGGGCGTCACGAACATCTAGTTAACTGTTATTTCTGTGCTTATTGATGTTATTGTTAGCTTTTTTTTCTGGTTAATTAATTTAGTTCCTTTTTATTCTAATATTTAGAATTTAATACTGTTTTTCTTCATTTTTTTCAAATGTAACATATTGAAAATTTTATACCGTTGAAAACGGAATAAAAAGTACTACCGAAATCAATATGTTACATTTGTTTTTTTTGTCCCATATTTAAGGGAGTGGAGTGTTGGAAAAAGGAAATTTTAAAACATGCTATTATCCTATTATCCTATTACCTACTTAAATGCCTACAAGAAATCAAATGTAGCAAGGGTACTAAAAATAACTCGATAGTGATATCTAGCTATTCTCGGCTTTGTTTTAACTTTTCGGACACAAAGGTAGAGCTCGTGTAGTACATAAAGTTCCATATGAAGTAAAATAAGAGATTTCACTTTATTCATTATCGCAGTGCATCTCGTTAATTCTATGCGATCAATCGCTATAAACACATATTATTCCAGAAGTTAGATGACTTTAATTAAGCCATTTTAATTAACTTCAATATTAACTGTAATTCAGTTTAGACTTAAACTATATACGCAGTTCCCTCCATGTTAGATGTAAGCAAGTACCTATATCTACTACAGTACTAATCGGGTCTAGGACCATTCATCGCCGCCGGTTCATCGCGGCCGTTTCATCGCCGAGTCAGTTTAACACCGCCGTTTCACCCCCAACTCTATTTATTACGAATTAATAAATGAATAAAACATGTAGATTTTGTCAATTTAAAAACTTTAACTATAGGTAAATACAATCATACAATCTTTAAATTTCGTATTTCAACGAATTAATAACTTATAATGAAAGTAAGCAAGCAGTAGTTTTATACATTTTATTATACCTGTATGATTAATTACATAACAGAAATAAATAAAAAAATAAAAGCAAAATTCATTGGGCACCAGAAAATAAATTACGCATTAAAAAATAATAAGTAGGAAAATACCTATGTGTTTAAACTATAACCATGTGAAAATGAAATTTGATTTAATTTAAATTACTGCTTAATATCTAAAATAAAATAATGTTAAAGTGTTAAATTAACAGTTATTAAAACATGATACTTAGATTAATTGGATTAATTGAATTGCTTATTATTAAAAGGAACTAACATAAGCCATTTTTACCAGTTGTGAGAAAAACAGGAAAATTTATTAACTTAAAATAATATAAAAATGTTTTATATATTTGAGTTTTTGTTACATTAATTAAATAACAAAAATATAATATGAACTACATAGATTTGGTATTGTCGCTTGAGCTGCTGTTGATAAATTGGATGTATACTTCGTTCAAAGCTATATGCAATCCACGTCATCAGTAAAAGGTTACTAGATTATGACGTTTCACACAGTGCTGTCACCTCGTACCTCGTATTTTGACAGTTCTAATAAATTGTAGTCTTTCTTTATACCATCTAATATGTGCGCAAGTAAATCATCTATACAATATGTCACTTTCCAAACTTTAAACCGAATTACAAATAAACAATCTAGTAACTTTTTTTTGATGACATAAATTGCATATAGGTTTGGATAGGCCATACATTCATTCATTACCTGAACTGCGGTTTCCATGGTATTTCCCGCACGTCTTTTTAAATTTGTGAGAACTCTAGCAACTTCTATGTTCACTGTTCACTATGTTCTTTGCCCACGTATCATGACAATGTTTTAGGTTTTATAAATGCACAAAATAAATTATTGTAATAATTAGGTATGTATTTAAAAATCTTTCGGTATAATCTATTTTTCTGGTTTGCCCATTTTAAAAGTACAATTTACGGTTTTTAAGGTGCAAACGGCTTTCGCTTAAGAGTAGCTTTAATTAATGTGTATGTAATATAAATATTTACCTACTTCCGAAACATAAACAGAGCAATATACTTTACTATATTAAAATTGCACTTATTACAATAATGCGCTAACAAATTATTACCTATTAAATACATGTATTTAATTTAAATTTAAAAATAATTATTGATTAATTTTTTTATGGTAGTCGACGAATTAATATCCTTCGACCTTCCTTAAGAAAATATAATACATACGTGATTTTTTAAAATAAATATGCTTCTTAAATTCATGCATAAAAATTAGAGCTTTATTTTTCAATTGGCGATGAAACGGCCGGCGTTAAAACGACCACGATGAACCGGCGGCGATGAATCGTCCCGTTCCGTAGTACGTCTTTGTAGGTACTTGAACGGCAACAGGGAGGTTCAAAACTATTTCGAGTAACAACTAAAACTAAACTTTTAGTAGGTAGGTAGTATAAATTAATCTTTTGATAGTTAATCAACTGTCCAATCAAGGGTTAACTAATCAACGCAACGCCTAGTAAAACCAAAAATCAGAATCGGTTCTTTTAAAGCCATCTGCGAATGCTTATTATTAATACGGTTATTTGTAATAACCCTAAAAGCCCTTTATATTTAGGACATTTTATTTCAGAAAAAAACGCATTTTAGAATCATGATCCATAAAAACATTTTTATTATTTTGAGCTATAAAGCACACCGTTAAGGTTTGCCTGCAAGACTAAAAAAACACTATCTATACATATATGTATTACCTACTTCTTTATTAATTTCGAAGTGTAAGTCTTTTAAATATAGTTTAACTTATTTGTTATAGACAAATTCGAAATAATTAGGTAGTATTTAAGTAGGTACATAATTATACTTATTTCATTCGATTTTATTATTTCACTAGATAATTTCGATTCAGTTTATTTATTGTTCCAAAGCTTTAACGAAGGCACTTAGGTATATTTTATCATTAATAAATCGCTTAAATTAGTTAACATAATTCATGTCAAATTAATTAGAGTAGGTACGTACTACATAGAAGAACCCCTCCATTATTTATTGTAAGTTAACATGATTCCAACTTCATTATAATATAAATTGACTTATGTTAACGTGTAATTTATAATTAGATGTTACTAATCACTAAAAATTAAGAAGTTTAATACGTAGGAGTCGATGTTTCACTCTTTCTTAAACTTTCTCTAAAGTTTTAAATATAAAAATCTCTATTGCTACGTGTGCGATAACTTTGTGTTTTCAAAAGTCGTTTTGTCATTCTTAAAACCGTACAAATGTTTTTGAAGCAACTTGTTAGTTTAGGTAAATTTTTCCACAGTGCGCAACGTTGTTTACCTTCCCGTTTTTATTGGACCAAAGATGTAAGATCGTTGCAGAATTTTTTGAACACGTAGTGTTGTTACGTTAAAAGCTTAGGATTTTTACGATGAAAATACATATCTCCCTACTATATATATATTATTCGGGTTTTTAATATTATTTAATCAAATTTAAGTTCATAAAACACCGTAATTAGTTCCACTCTTATTTACAAAATTCAAGTTAAATATGTATATTTTGAGAATAATTATTAAGAAAGGTTATTACGTACCTACGTATTTTAGTGCTAATGTATCGATGTTTAGATATAAAGCTTAATTTTTATATCCCTTTTGATTGATTATTAAAGAACCGCATTAAATTTGAGGAGTAAAATTAGTTTCCGTGATTTCAGCGTCTCTAGAACAAATATTCGGTGGCGTACAGCAGCTAAACATTAGGAGTCCATTACTTTATTCTATTCTTTCAGGCGTGTTAATTATCACATAAAGTTAAGGCAAATTGTGAAATTACTCATTCTTCAGAAATAAAGCAACAAAACGAAAGAATTTGTTGTAATTTGTTATTACGGTATACTCGGTATAATTTTGTAATAATAATATCTAATAATAATAGGGGAAGGTGGGGCAGTTAAGGTTTAATGTTGATCGAAACCTACATTTTCATGGAAAACGGAAAATAGTCTTTGTTTAATTAACTTTTGGTAATCAGTCTTTGAAATGATTGACAACATAACAATATTTATTAATTAACTTGAGTACAATTAATGACTAAACTGAAAAAGTCATTTCGCCTCATCTTTCCCCATTGCTGGGGTAAAACGGGGTACCCTACGGCGCGAGATGGGCGGCCACGACAATGCCATATGTGTCGGTATTAAATTAAGCGTTGCTTGACACAGACGTTAACAGCCTCATCATCATCATTTTCTACTCTGGTACGGCCACAGTGAGCCGTACAATTCACGTAGTTTATCCACCCTTTTACAGATTTCATATACCTAATATAAGTCATTGGATATCGTCACAATCATCGTTACTTATTTTGTTTACATGAATTCTTAGATGTTAGCTTTGGGCGTTTTTCTTTTGCAGGTATTTGCAATATCGAATTTTCTTGTTTTATTTTCTAAATTTTCCTCTTCTTTATATGTTGTTTTTCTGTCTTTCAATTTTATTTTCTTTTCTTTTGTTCCGTTTCTTTTTCTAGTACTGCTTTGTATGGTGAGGAAGTAAAGATTGTCGTAATTCGTTTTTGCTTGTCCCTCTTAGCCTTCGTGTCATTACTGGTATCGGAAGTAATTGCGTTGCGTTCACTATTTAAATGCAGTATCATTCCTATCAACTATAGCTTATCCAAACCTATATGATGTTCACGTCATCAACAAAAAGTTACTAGATTGTTTATTTATAATTCGGTTTAAAGTTTAGAAAGTGACATATTCTATAGATGACTTACCTGCGCACATATTAGATGATATAAAGAAAGACTACAATTTATTAGGACTGTCAAAATACGAGATACGAGGTGACAGCACTGTGTGAAACGTCATCATCTAGTAACCTTGTATTGATGACGTGAACATCATATAGGTTTGGATAAGCTATACCTATATGCTATTGCTAAATATCAAGTGACGATTAGGTCTTATTTTTATATAATTACCCATATCACAGAACTTTTATAATAATATTTAACTTATAAAAGTGTTTAATATAAGCGAGTAGGCAACGATTAAATTCGTTTTGGTTTTTACAAGTATTTTAAGGCATTTTATAACATTTACGAAATTTAAATAAACAGTTCTTTGCTAGATAGGTAGTATTTACATTTTAAAAAATGTTTTGTATTTACATAATGGTTGAAAATAAAATTAGTTTCGTTCTTTCAGCAAGCATAACTTAAATTAAAACTCTTGAGAATTAGAATGGAAAATCGACATGTAAAAATTAAATTATTTATTTCGCCTTACAAGCGCTATTAGGTAGCTATACATATTGAAAACAATTAAAAAAAAATCGATTTTATATTTCGGAAATTGATCGGAAAGTGACGAAATTATATTTATAAATCGTTTTTAAGGTCAAGAAATATTTTACATTCCTGGATGCTAGAGATGAAGATTAATAATTTCCAGACAGTAGTTTTTGGCTCAGAGCCTAAACAGTAGGCTTGGCCTAGTTTCACGTCGAAATGAGGGTTGTCTGGTCATTGATTTTATTACGTAGATATATAAACCAAATGTGTGTTAAATATAATATTTTTTGTATAGAAATTGTTTAGGTGCTTAAATAACGATAAACTAACTAATCCTAATCTTTGTATTATTTTTTGTAATTGTAGGTGTAGTGAATTCAAATTTTCCATCTGCTTAGGTACAATTTTTACTGTAATTATATAGGCCTTTTAATACGCTAATTAACTTATTATAGGGTGAGCCGGAAGGAATCTGCCAAAATTTAGGAATGCATTTCTTAAGACATTTTAAACAAGAAAGTAAAAGTAACATAAATTCTCTATTGTTGTTTACCGAAAGTTGTAAAGTTAGTTTTGCGACAATTTTATTATAATCTATTGTTATATACAGGGTATTGTTATTTTAACGGTACTGATGACTTTCTGGAACTGGAAATGAATTATGTAAGTTTATATCTACGGCGGAAAAGTCAGAAGTTCGTTAATTTAATCAATTAAAAGGACTCCAAAATTATTTGTTAATATGTAGATTCGAAAATATCTGCCAAATTAAAATATATACCTACATTGTTAGAATTCATATCATAAATGTGATTTATTTATGTATAATGCAAAGGTACATTATTATAATTTTAATTAATAATTAGAAATTAAATAGGTAAATGTAACAACAATAGTAATTTTTATGGTGTGTTTTTACAGATGTTGACCAATAGAAGACAACGAGGGATACGTGGCTGTGAGTGTACAAACAACAGCATCGAAAGGTAGGAATTTTACATTTTTTTTACTAATACAGTTTAATACGTAAGGTACCTGAAGCTAATATGGCCTATTGCATTATATTATATTATATGGTCTCAATATAATTAAAATTTTCTAAAATATTGTATTTTTAGTAATAAAAATACAGTGATTTTACATATTGTGTTTATTAAAACCACAACTTTTTCATAAAGATGAGTAGATATTAAAAAATATATATAGGTTAGGTAGATCATATTGGGTACATGTACTCTATTTATACCAAACATTTTTTATCTACCTATATTTTTAACGATTGTAATATACGAGGTATTTTATGTTAACATCGTTTCTCTGTGACAAAATAAGTCCTATAGGTACTTCGGAAATTCGAATATGAATCTAAATCATGTTAAGCAGCGTCTTCACGATAAAACAAATTTATAAATCAAATTTCATAAAACTAGTTTTACCGTGAAAACACCTATCAAAACATAAACAAAACTTGAAAAAACTACTTATTTCGGTGTTTGTTAAACATGTTTACCATGCGGACGCTCGTACGGTAGATAAAACTTGTCATGAAAATGTTTGACCAAGTTCAACTTTTACAAATTTGTTTTATTTACATTGTGGGGGAATTTTGTGACAAGTTTTATAGTCAAGACGCTTAGGAAAACTTGTTTGTCAAATTTTCATCAATCAACCAATGAGAATGACTCGCGAACGTCATTAAGTTAGACCACGTCTCACAGACTATCTATACGTCATACTTGACAGCGCGCAAGCCTTGGGTATCGAATTTTCATGTCACTTGTCAAAAACTTGTTTTTAAACATTTTTCTCGAAAGAAATACATTTAATGAAAAATAATATTATATATAGACGCATGTTTATACGAATTTTTTTCTTAGGTTGAGTTATAAATTACGCTATAATTAAATGTTTATGACATATGATGGTATTACACCCTGTATATTAAAAACTAATAAAATCGTTTTCAAAGTATAAAACACCTTTTTCAAAATAACATGTATTTACATAGTTAAAATTTGACATATTTAAACATAAAACTGTAAATAATTAAATAAAATTAAACTAATCTTTATTTTGTTTACAGGTATTAACTACATGTTGTATACCTACTTAAATTTACCATCTGATGTTTCATTACCGGTTACCTAAATACTTAGGATGGAAAGCACAAAGTTTATAAACTGCTCAACATCCCCGCTCATCAACAAAATTTTAAGGAGTTTATACGTACTATATAAGATTATTAAACTACGTCGAACTGAATTAAACCTTATGTTTCATTATAAGTAGGTATGTATACGCAATATAGGTAGGTAGTACGTATAGATTTTAGAATTATTAATATTCGTTTAGTAAACTGCATAAGTACGTTCAGTAACATGATTATTAAGGAAGTGTTTTTAATCGGAACCTCATTTCAAAAATAAGCATTTTCAATTTTTATCGACGAGAATAAATTAAAAGTAGTAGAGAGTTTTTTTAAATATTTTAGGAAATTGAATTTTTTGTGACAACCTTGTTAAATAACATGCAAATTAATTAACTTTATTTCAAACATCGATAAAAGCGGAATAAAAGCGTTGAAAGTTTTGAATTTGTGGTTTCGTCGTGAAAATTGTGTCGTGAAACCTATAGAAAATAGTGATAAGTAGGTATTGTATTTATGTAGTACATTCAAGATAGATGTGTAATAATTCAATATGACATGAAAAATAATAAGGTCACAACTGTAATAAAATTAAGAATGTTTTGCATATGTAGGTACCTATGTAAGAATTTTTTCAAGATAAATAATAACATATAGTACATAATAGCAAAGCCTGTAGTTCTTGCGAAATTGATATATTTCTAGTAGATACATTTTATTATCTAGGTCAAAACTTAGCGGTGCGGCGTTACATATTTTATTTTTAGAATATAACATTCGCGTATATAGTACAATGGTCCTGAAAATTAGTTAACCAGGATGTCCATTATAATTTCTATTATTAGAAAAACGTTAAGTAAATAAATACATTTAGCTATATTGTCGTTTTTAAATTTTTGCATTAAAACAAGAATTTTTATTGTTGACGTTTCGATAAATAAACAGGATCCGTTTGGAGTTTTATAGGTTACGAATCGCAAGCTATGCTAAAATATTCCTTTCGCAGCATCCATTTCGCATTTACCTACTTTGTAATCTTTCGCAATAACTTTTTTTTATTAAATTCTATCGCCATTCGTGTTCAAAATAAGTTCAAATATCGTTAGAAAAACAAAACATTGCTTATAAGTAGGTACTTATGTAAATTGTTTTAAAAGCGATGAAGCCTTACTAAAACTCGGAGATTAATAAAATTCAAAATTTATAGGAACAATAATTTTATTAAATACCTTTATTTATATTTATCTTTGTTTAAATTCTTTTAATATTATTTTGTAAAATTCTATCGTCAATTTTCATTTATTTCATGCGTACTACCTACCTACATGTAAATAAAATTTAAACGTAATAATAAAACATCGCCATTCACGTTCGTTCATCCATTCATATTTTCGACTTTAAATGGAAAACAATTCGAATGCCCATTAATTTTATTTTTACGCATTTTCGTTTTGATTCACAAAATCATGAAAGTCGTATATTATTAAGATTTTAAATCTAACATGTAAGTTAATATTTAATAAATAAATAAATGTGTAACAATTATTAACAAAAAATTAAATATCAGATTAGATCATATTAGGTACCTATAAATCGTTTAACGCAAAAATAAATACATAGGTAGGGACACACCACCTACCTATGTAAATACATGATTTAAATTGATAGGTTCTAAGTAAATACTCTCTGCAGACCGAAAAGTAAACAATTCTTTTATTGCGCGACATTCTACTTTAGCATTATATGGCGAAATGCAATCAACTTCAGAATTAATAAAAGGACGTGATGGAGTTATGTGATTCTTATGTAATTACCCCCACTATAATCCTTGTAGAAATAGGTACTCCAAAATAAATCTAGACATTTTCGCAAAACTTTAATTTTATTTTACAACAACTATTAAGTACTTATTCGGTTAAAATTAAAGGGAGAGCGTAAGATGCTATAAATAATGTAATTTTCGGAAATTTTTGTATTTATTTAATCGTTTTATAAACTAATGATAAGTATTATATGTAAGTAGTTTTTTTTTATTTAATGATTAAAGCGTAAACGAAGATTTTCGTAATTAAAAACATGTGAATAAATCAACATCTTGGCGCTATCTATTCCTTTTGTATTTATCTAAAATAAATCTAAAAAAATTGTATTTTTTATGAACATAATTTGTCGATGAACATTTAAAAATAAATTACAATAACATTGTTTAAATAAATTACTTTATTAATTTTATACGTTCATCGACTATTAAATGAGGTTCTTGGGACCAACATGCACTGGAGCACCGAGGTGGGTGGGGGTGGGGGGCGTGGGTTAAAATCCCCTCTAGAGCCGTGACGTCTTGATATTCGATTGAGATACTTTAATATTTAAGTACCTACCTAACAAAATAACAAGTGGACATGAGAAAACCGACATTTTATTAGCTGGACGGCATATTATTATAATATAATCTGTAATTCTTTAGTGGATTTATTTTTATATCGATCGCCATGAATTTCTAAATTTTATTTGCATAATATTTCTAGTTGGAAATTGCAATATTTATAGTGTCGATAAAGGCCGCAAAAATTACAATAATCGAAGTCAACGGCACACCTAATTTAGTACAACATTCTTTAGTAAGGGCTAGGATCTAGTGGAAAACACGGTATAATAGTAGAATAATAAAATAAGGAATCATGTTACTGACGTATGTAAATTATGATGATGTAACACAGTTCAATTCCTGAAACAGCGATAAAGAATTGCCACTCATTACAGTAAGTAAACTCAACTCATTTAGTATCTTTATCGTTAATACTAAATTTCTACATTATAATAAAAAGTAAATTTATTCACGATTGATTTTTGTATAATAATAGTTAGTTAGTAATTTGTTAGTTAGTAGATAATAATTGTAATAGTTGACGTGCACTACGTTAAACCCTTATAAAATTAAAAACTCTTCTTAACTATTTACATCGATAACACACTTGCGTCATATTTTTGAAAGTAGATACCTATCTACGAAAAATATTGTTATAAATATGCTTTAACATTTGTAGGTAATTAACATTGCAATATTTTTACTGGGCGGCTTTGTGGGTTCTAATTTTAAGCGTGCAAATTGGGATTTTTGTTTTATATTCAGTATACTACCGTTTAAGCTTTTTGGATACGCTCCAAAGAATCTTTTATGAGAAAGTGTCCTTGTTTAATGTCACAGCTATTTAAATATTCCACGACCACTTCTGCTGAGGTAGTATAGTCACAAATAATGACTTTCTAATCAATATTATTTGTTTCATTTGACGCTATTTTTAAATTGAATATAGATACAATAGTCAAATTTTTAATTAAGTATTCTAAGAAAATGTTAAAAAATAGATATGTACCAAGCATTATATTATGTATCCACTCTTAAATATTAAATTTCAAATGAAAGATTCGTATATTTTGGTATTTGGGTATTTTGAAATTAAGAATGCATTAATAACAATATTTAAACGGATAAATTTCTTAAAAGCAACAATACCAATATTATATTATAATATAATTTTATGTTATAATTTTATACCATTAATCAGATAACGAATTAAATTCGTAACGTTTTGCAATAGAAACGCTCGTACTCAAGTAAGTTGTCGATTTTCAATTTGGTTTTCAATTTTATTTCATTTACTGTATGGGAATGTAACACGGAAAACCTCCAATTCGGGGTTAAATTTGTTCATTCACTATGATTGACATCCAATTTATGTTCAGGAATCTACCAGAAAAAATAATAATAGAATTTCAATTTGAATTTTATGAAAGTATATGGATACACACTTAACGTACCTCTACCACAACGTAGTTTTCATACGTTTATACCTACATACATATATCCAAAGCGTTATTTATAAAATTCAATTCCAGTTTTTAAAAGTACATAAAATACAAAATTACTTGTACGGAACTAGATTTTTTTTCGATTTGTTCGGTCTAAAGTAAATTCGATTTTCTCGTAAATACTCATTTTCTTTAACAAACAGAACCTTTATGTGGGAGAGGTAATATTTGTAAATACTGAAAATATAGAATTTCTCAAAATCAATAAAACTGCGCATTTCACGAAACGGGTCAGTGTTGATTTAGAATCGGTTTTATTTGCACGTCCATAATACCCTTAACCTTAATAACTGAAATAAATAAAAGATTATTCGGTAAAAAACGTTTTCTTATTACGATAAGAAATTCGTAAAATATGTAGGCATCTATCTTTAGGTGGGTAGGTACTTACTTATGTGTAGGTATGTACATATTACGTACCTACTTACTAAACATGCTAGTCCTTAGGTAACCGAAATAAAGTTTCTAGAACGATAAAAAAGTCGAGCGAAACTATAAGTTTAATTATTCGACAACTGTAAATTACGCAATTACATCTTCGTATATTTTCAGTGTTTTGTTTCATCTTCAAACTTTTAAAAATAACCGAGGTCAACAAACTTTATTAATAGACAAAAATGAAAGCCACTAGTATTCCCCTACGGCATTTTATATCTGGAGATAACGGACTGCACTTGGTATTAATAATAATAACTACTTAAAATGTTAGGGTGTTTTACCATACAATTTCCAACCCTTTTAGGTAGGTGCCTAGTCGGGTTTCACCAGTGATGATAAGTAAATTGACGAGGGTCGTATTTTACTGTACTAATATAGAAATTTTTAAATGTATTCGATAGAAATTGTTTTAAAATGTTGTACTGTACGTTAAAACTTTAAACTTTTCATAGGTATGTTAGGTACGACAATTTCTACAAGCCGTTAAATAGAATATTTTTGAATTTATATATTGCCACAAAATATACGTGTACCTACCTACCTAATCCACAATACTTATTTTGATAGATAATAATAATTCGGTAACATTAACTTAATGTGTCGACGAAAAGGTTTTACAGATTTATTTACAAAAATTTATCTACGACTATTTACGTGGCACGCATACATTATACGCTACATTTTTTTATTACTGTGTTTCGACTATAAAAGTAAAAGTCTATTATTAGATTAACGAGACTTTATTGCAGCTTGGATTTAATAAAATGTTAATAAATTGCGTATTTGATTAAAAATCTACTGTATAATAGAAATTATACCTACATAAATAAGAACTTAATTTTTTTCCTTCACTTTAAAAGTAAAGCTTTCATCAAAATAAATTAAAATTGAATATCTTCAACATCGGATTAACTAAACTTATTTTACTATTATAATATAATATTATATTCGTTGTAAACTGTGTATAAGTAGACACATTCTTCCTTTCATATATTTTAATAGGTCGTTGTAATAAATAAAACTTCTGTCAATGTGAAAAACTTCTTATGTTCCAATATTCACCTTCGATTATTAAATTTTATTACAATAGTTGTAATATAAGTAGGTACCTACCCTACCTACCATATGTAAATTTAAAACGTATAAATTCTAAAACATGTTATTCACGTCTCATTTGTTATTATTTGTACGTTGTACAAGATGTTATTAAAAAAAGAACTTTACATATTTAATAAAAATAGATAAATGTATGTCCAGAAATCAATCATCATAAGAAATTATTTAAATTGGCAATTCGGAAATAGATTGGCCGGCAAATGAAAGCTTGATTCATATAAACCACCAAAATTTCCGAACATAACACCACTAGATTTCATCGTTTAGGAGAGACACTTGAAAGTCGTCGTCTATGTATGTAACAGAAGATGAACTTTGATAGAGAAGTACAAATCAATAATAAAAGAAGAATTAAGGCGTTTTCAATCACAGCCAAAAATCTCTTCGGCGAAGAATGCTCCTTATATATTAGGTGTACAACTTTGCTTCCGCCGTTTTGCAATAAATGGCTGTAGCGGTAAGTGGTAGTCGAAATAAATAGATCGTAGCTGTCATACAATAAGGTTAGGTATTTGTAAATATAACGCCATCGAAATATTAGTCGATTTGTGTCTGCATCATAAAGTTATTCTCGATTAAACATGTCAGCTTACGAGCCAAATTCTCGTCATTTGCGGGAGGTTTTAATTTTCTGTTTTAATATGAAGAAATCTGCGGCTGAGGCTCATCGATTGCTCTCAAATACCTACGGTGAGGCCGCTATTAGTGAAAGAACGTGCCGAGAGTGGTTTCAACGCTTCAAGAACGGTGATTTTGACGTCGAAGACCGGCATGGCGGTGGAAGAGAGAAGGTTTTCGAAGATGCAGAATTGGAGGCATTACTTGAGCAAGACTCAATACAACGAGAGACATGATAAAGTAATCTTACAGCATGACAATGCTCGACCCCATGTTGCGAAAGTGGTCAAGACATACTTGGAAACGTTGAAATGGGAAGTCCTACCCCACCCGCCGTATTCTCCAGACGTTGCTCCCTCGGACTATCACTTGTTTCGATCAATGGCACACGGCCTGGATGACCAGCACTTCCGGTCTTATGAAGAAGTAAAAAATTGGATCGATTCGTGGATCGCTTCAAAAGATGACCAGTTTTTTCAACGCGGGATTCGTACGCTGCCCGAAAGATGGGAGAAAGTAGTGGCCAGCGATGGACAATACTTTGAATCATAAATGTATAACCAGTTTATTACAATAAAGCCTCGAATTTCGGAAAAAAACGGCGGAAGCAAAGTTGTACACCTAATATTTAAAAAAAAGTAGAGTATCCGCTTAAGCAGAATTGCTGGCGAATGAATTATCAACTCGATTTCAAGAAATAGTTTTTTTTCCTTTAAAATTTTTAATATAGGTAGGTACTGTTCTATATCGAGGAGCTGAAGCAAAATCATAGCTACACATCCAATTAATTTAACGTACCTTTGATACATACATACCTACCTATCTATAATAAAACTATTATTTTTCGTATTATCAATAATTTTTTTGTTCAATGCAAAAAGTTATTAGGTAGGTATCATACGTTGAAAAGATAACAAACATGCAAACACTGCAAAAAGTTATTTATTGTTTCGATGAAACAGAAACGCAGAAACAGGTATTGTTAATACAATATTTAAACAAGAGTTCTCTTTACTTTCTACTGAAAAATTGTTAGCTCATTTATTTCAAACAAAACCTTATTTATAATGAATAAACCATAATTAAAATTTCTATTCTAAAGTGAAAAAGTTTTCGCAACCTCGAACTTTACCTAAAGGAGATATTAATAATTTTAAGGAGTTTCGTTTGATTTACCACACTTTGATTATACTTACCTACTATAGCTTGATTTATAAAGTTTACTTAAAATATGTTAAAATTTTTGTTATTAAAATAAGTTCTTTTTCATAATTGTGATGCTTACAATTAGTGTCAGTAAGTACCTACTTAAATATAAGTAGTAATTAATTTTCTTTTTTAAGACAATTTAAGATCAATCTGTTGGAGTTTTATCATGTACTTATAAGCATACTTGTTTGTTTTTCTTACGCGTGCCTTATCTGGCCATTTCTATTTATTATAAAATGTTAGTATTCACATAAAAATTGTTCTTCCCGACTATTAATTGAATAAATTAATTTTTTAGTAGAAGATCCGCGTTGGAAAATGTAAACAGATAGGTAATTATTTTCTAACGTTTATACACTTCTTAAATCAAAGATTGCCTATTAGTCCTATTCTTTGGTAAGACTAATTCGTCGATTATATTGAATTTTTATAATCAGTATCATCTTAGTTTGTCTTAAAATTGTTAATTTAATGTAGGTAATCACGGTAAAAATTGCAAACAAGCTGAAATTGGTAAAGCGTGGTTCTATATAATATCTATTATAAAACTAAAAACTTTTAAATAGTAGTCTGGGGGCCGAGATAGTTAATTAGAAATACTTACTTATGGCCTATCCAAGCGTATAAGCGATTCACGTCATCAATAAAAGGTTACTAGATGATGACGTTTCATACAGTGCTGACACCTCATACCTCGAATTTTTACAGTTCTAATAAATTGTAGTCCTTCTTTATACTCTTTATAATATGTCACTTTTCAAACTTTAAACCGAATTACACATAAACAATCTAATAACTTCTTTTATTGATACGTGAATCGCTTATACTTTTGGTTAAAAAAAACTAATGGCGAGGAAATCAGTCTTATAATGAAATAGGCAATTACAATGCGAAGATACAGGTAAAGTACCTATGTATAGAGGCAAATCATAGAATACTTTAAACTGTTTATGTAGTATAAAGGTAAAATTATTATGTAATAAAAGTAAGTACCTACCTAATTATAAAAAACAAACGAATCATTAGATACTGTACAATTTTTAGTTACGAAGTTGTGATAACGTTGTTTATAATATTATACATATACTTACTTACATAATATGTACCAATAACTAATTTCTAAAGTACCTATAACTTATAAAAATATAATATGGATAGGTAGGTACTTATTTACAAAATTGTTTTAAACTGTGGATTTTAAAATTTAAATGTTAAATACCTACTAAATTATTATTTTTTTATTAATTTACATTTTTGTAACCTAACGACCCCGTTCGATATTGCAAAATTCCTTTTAGGAAATACTAGAACTGTGTCACACTTACGACATTTAAAGGTAAGTGATGACAAATACATTTCGCAAATAAGCAAATTCGTTTTAATAATCAAATTAGGTCGGTGTCGACAATTTTGGAATGATATAAAAAAGGGGGTGTAAGTCGACACGACAGTCTTGTTTTCCATTTAGAGTACAAAGAGTGCTAAAGCATAGTGGTAAGTAAACTATTGTAAATAATACATTGTTAAATTATTAATTAATAAATTGTAAAGTTATGACTAATGGTAAACTGCAGATGTAACAATATATGTAATATTGTGATATTGCTTAGTAAATTATTTGAACTTAACCCGTTCCAACAATTACTTTTTAAGTACTTCGGTTACATCGGTTACATTTCCTAGCTAAAATGGCTTATTGTTGAAAATTTTCAACTATTAGATTAATCGTATAAAACAGGATTTTGCTTCGCTATCTAATCTTAAGTATCCATATTATATACAAGACCCTTGCTTTTTAGTAGCTGGAATTTCAAAGCTGCCTCCCTACATAAATTCTCCTGTTTCGTCGATATCATATAGTTAATTCGACAAATAGATCGATTTTATTTGGATTTACTTATATTTAGCAATTTAAAAATACATAATGTATAATCTTCTTTAATCACAGAGATGTCATTAAAGATGTAGAGCATTAATTCTGTAATATTTATTTCAGTCACCGTACTCAACTGTTGAGATATAAAAATAACTTTATAATGTTGGTATTAAATACAAAATTTCTAAAATTAATGAATATCTAATATTTAAATAAACGAAGGTTCTAAAAAAATCGGCCCGCTATATAGGTAGTTGATATTAAATAATATTTAATGTTAGAAAAAAGTTTTCTTTCGTTATCTAAAAAATAAATGATAAATTATCGATGCTTTCGAGTTTCTCAGAGTTAACTGTAAGTACTAAAATTGTAACAATTTGATTTGGTTTTACATTCTCATTTATAAAAGAAACGATTAAATGTATTGTCTAACTACATATGTACGTATACCTATACCACAATCAAAACATTAATAATATTTCTTATTTTGGATAATTTATAAAAAAATAGTATATTGTATAATTGCTACTGCCGAAATATCCTTTTAGAAGGTGTTATACACTATGCTTTTCAGACGATTACAAATATTTTTATTAAAAATTTTGATTAATTTGACGTTTAACGTAGGTACTTTGACATTTTTAAAGCGACATCTATTTACAATTAACAATAAAACTGTTTGTGCGTAAAGGCGTTGCATGACAGGCTGGAAGGTTTTTGATTGATTGAATAATATGTACAATAGTTGCACACGGGTTACGACGTTTCCGATTGGCTAACGTGTTTCTTTACGCATGATCGGCTTATTTGTTTGAAATGATCAACTTTCGGTAACATTTAACTATATAGATTAACATAACATTTAACTATATAGATACTAATGTAACAACATGCCATAAATTTTATAGATGTCGATACTTTATATTTTAATGAATGAGAGACATGAATATCTCAAAATATTTTTTGTATAGCTTATCCAAACCTATATGATATTCACATCATCAACAAAAAGTTACTACATTGTTTATTTGTAATTCGGTTTAAAGTTTGGAAAGTGACATATTCTATAGATGATTTACTTGCGCACATATTAGATGGTATAAAGAAAGACTACAATTTATTAGAACTGTCAAAATACGAGGTACGAGGTGACAACACTGTGCGAAACGTCATCATCTAGTAACCTTTTATTGATGACGTGAATGTCATATAGGTTTGGATGAGCTATAGTACCTGTACGTAATATATGTATAGCTTATAAATTGAAAAAAAATGTTATAACGACAATACTGTTGGTTTATATTGAAGGTACATATATACAACGACTATAATGCTAAAACAGCTAAATGTTAATGCTAATGCTAAAATAAATAATTTTTATCAACAGAAAATAGAGGTATTTAATTTATTTAGAATTACAGTGGAGTCCCCTTAATCCGAACCATGCTAATCCGAAAATCCGAATAAACCTAACGAAAGTAAATTAGAAAAAAATAATACAAAGTTACGCCAATTAAAAAAGGAATATTGTATAGAAAACACACTGCATTTAGATATTGTGCTTACAAAAATGATAAAAATACGATACATAGGTACTATACTTTACAGAGATTAATTGTTTGGCTTACAATTAGTCGTAAAGTCAGTAAGTTTCACATTATTATCAGACATTCAACGTGTCAAGACACGTAAAATGGAAAACTTATAGAGCTTTCGGAAAACTAATAACTTTGTATTTGCTATTCCCTACTGCATTATAGGAATAATTTCGGTTAATTCGAAAATTTGGTAATCCGAATTTGGAAATTTGATCCTAATTAGTTCGGATTAACGGAATTCTACTGTAGTTGCAAATATGTTTTCCTACTTAAATTTAATTAGATTATCCTTACCCATCCTCACGCTAATCTTTAGATTGTCTCGTATCTATCTTTGCTGCTAGGTATATTTAATAAAACTAACTTGGCTTGCTTATGTAATACAGTTTGTTTGTTTTTTCAATTTCACTAGTTTAATTTTTAAAGATATTTAACGTGTGGAAGTTAAAATAACTTAAGAATGGGCATTAGTTTTTATTTTACTCACTTAAGTTTATAAGGTTCACATAAAGCTTTCTTACAAAAACAACGCACGTCAAAATTCGAATTATTGAAATTTCTCACCATCATCATCAGCTTGACACTGTATTTATGCATGTGTTATTGTTGTAATATTCTATAAAAGTAATATAGCTATATACTGCATATATGTAGATATACTTACATTATACAAAGTAATAACGTTTACAAACTAGAGTGATTTCGCAAAAACAATATTTTGCCATGACTATAATTATGAAAATGAATAATTATTACTTATTGTTTATTGTACTCTTGCGATATTAATGTTGCTTAATTTTTCTATATGTTATATTATTTTAAATTTATATTTTTTAGTAAAATTTTCTACTGAATATTGGGTATTAGTAATTTTAAATTAACTATTTTTTACATCTTCGAAAACATATTTGATTTTATCGCTAATCGTTAATTTATAGTTAGATAATATATTCAATATTTATTATTTGTTATTTACTGCTTAATGCGATTACTTACTGTAAACGTCTAACAGTAAGAAGATTATTCAATTTTGACTAGGTATAAAATGTTATCGTCAAACAAAAGTGTTAGCTGCAATCGATTTTAAAATAAATCGAGTTTTAACGTAGGTAGGTACCTACTATTTCGAATTCTTCTGAGAAAAAGATTGGATCGTTTTACAACTCGATTTACTGGAAAAGCGTAATATCTTTTGCGAGACAATTATTATCAAAGTAACTATTCTAAATTAGTCGGCAGTGTTACATAAATTAATTTTTAAAAGAGACGTACTGATTAAATGTAAAAATTAAAACAAATAAGTAAAGAAAAATAATTATTTTTGAAAAATTCGACATCCTATATAGATTAAATATTAATGCAAGTAGGTGTATCTATAATATTTATCGCCGCTATTGTAATATTATTTTCGTTTAGCTGTAAACTAATATTTATTATAATACATAGTACTGTATTTAACCACAAATACTCTTTTTAACAATAAGAGCAAGTTAACACAATACACTACAAGTTACATCGTCTCGAATAAAATAATACTAGTATAAAAAGCAATCTTGAAACAATTGTATTATTAGGTACCTACCTGCATTACTAGGGCTTATCCAGTTTAAAGTTGGGAAAGTTTATCCAAATAGTTGCCATAGTTACTATAATTTTCTTTTATATGTAATATTGCCTATTTCTTTTAAATTCCATGAGAAAATTAGTAATTATTATTGATATGTATTGTAAAGCACTGGCGACACCTTTTTACCTGACGAATTGTTCGAGGGTTGTTGCGTCAGTCCGGCTCCGTGCGTCAACTAAACAAGTTCACTAAATATAGCATAATGATTAAAAGGTGCGTTTTACTGACCCGCGGAAATATATCAATAATGATTGGCATTTCCAATCTTAAACTGGACGACTCTAGAGGTAGTAAATGATTTTCATACATAACGTCGATAGATTGAATTATTTGTGAATCTATATATCTATATATATATATATATATATATATATATATATATATAACTATATATATATAATGCATAAAACTTTGTCAACGTTCTGCATTTTTGTTTGTTATCGATTTAAATAAAACTTCGTCGCTCCACGTCTCTCGACAGTATTACTATTTAGAAGACTAATTTGACTTGCTTTACCTATGGCATACATTTAATTTGTGTTTTAACTAGTTTAATATTTTAAAATATGTAACGTGTAGATATTAAATTAACTTACGATTAAGAATGAACATTCGTTTTTATTTTACCCATTTGGATGCTTTAGGTACACATTAATTAAATTAAAAACTTCGGTTGCCATGACAACAACTTAATCAATCGTTAACTATTTAATTTCTTTTCTGTAAGACCCTCAAACGATTGGCAGTTCAACAGTTCGAAGAAGTTTAATTCTCCAGAAACGTAAATAAATTTTGTTTCTATTTTATCAAATGATGGAAGACTGTTTTAATCAATAACTGAAGTTATTCAAGGGGAAAATGGGGCAAAACTGAGTACAAATAAATTGTACTGTTACATATTTTTTCCTTTTAAATATTTTTATCACAAAAAAGGTTAATAGGCTTCCTTATATCTCTAAAAAAACGAAAATAGTGGTTTTTGAACTAAAAGTTTGCTGCATATCTTCTAGTAAATTGAGCTTTAAATCAGTAAGGGTAGGTAAAACCAGGTACCCATTTAAAACAACAGAAAATACTTTTTCTTTCAATAATTTTTATGTTATGGCTTAACAATTCAACTAATGGAGGAATAATTCAAAGATCTTGGTCAAAGTCGGGTCCGTCAAGTTGGCCCGGACATAAAGATTTCTTAAAATTGTATTATAATACGTATTATTGTATTATTAATTATTATTATTATTATTATTATTGTATTATTAATTGTATTATACTATTAAAATGCTAGTAAAATGCTCCTAGATGCTATAATTAATTTAAATTATGCTTTGTTAATTAATGAGTAATTTAATAATGAATTGTCCGGGCCAGCTAATACGGTGGCCCGGCTATTTTGGCATATCATACATTTTTAAATCACAATAGAAAATGCTCGCAAAATGCTATAAGATGCCGTATCGATTTTAAAAAATGCTCTGCTAATTAGTTCGCAATCGAATTAATAAATGTCCGGGCCAGGTAGACGGTGGCCTGGCCATTTTGGCATATCATAAATTTTTAAATCACAATAGAAAATGCTCGCAAAATGCTATAAGATGCTGTATTGATTTTTAAAAATGCTCTGCTAATTGGTCCGTAATTTAATTAATTAATGTCCGGGCCAAGTTGACGGTGGCCCGGCCATGCTGGCATCTTTAAATATTTAAATATTTTTTATTGTAAAAATAACTATTTTCGAAATGCTATAAGATACCGTATTGATTTTGAAAAATGCTCTACTAATTAGTCCGCAATTTAATTAACTAGTTTTCGTCATCGTCATTTTAGTCAATAATAGGTAAAGTATAAATAAGTACCTATTAATTGTTGTATATTTTCTTATTAAAAATATGTAATACGTTCTAATAAAGTACACTTACTTACTGACATGATCTTTTTTTCTATTTTATTGTTTCTGGTATCCCGTATCATAGCAATACATACATAATAATACACAATACTATATAAAATAACAATTTGATATTCTGTTTGGGTGACACTAATTTCGATAAAAATAAAAACTAATTAGTCTAATTAAAAGATAAGAAAAGCAGTATTAAAATTAAGTATATAGTATAGTAATTAAGTATATGTCAGTAAGTATACTACTTTATTAAAACGTATTACATATTTTTAATAAGAAAATATACAACAATTAATACGCACTTATTTATACTTTACCTATTATTGACTAGAATGACGATGACGAAAACTAGTTAATTACGTCTATCTGCTTAAAAAAAATTAATCTGAAATGATATTAAATACAATATCTATTAATTTTAATATTTTAGAAGTACTTACCTAGTTTTTAGTTAGTTTTATTTATTTTATTTATAATAAGTTTTATTTAATTTATATATATATATATATATATATATATATATATATATTTGTCTATACGCCCTCTTTATTTACCGTTCAGCTATAAAAGAAACATATTATATACCTACAATCAGGCCTTTTTTTGTCACTTCTTTTTCTCACGCTAATTCTCGAAAGTTCTAAGTCCATAATTTTTTGTATCCCCTCTCTCCACCCCTTTCCACTGTGTTTTTTCCTTTGGGGGCACTGCGTGCCCCCACGTGCCCCCACAAAAAATGCGATGCCTACAATAATTCTAAATATAGGTGCAAAACATATTCAATATTCAAAGTAAAAGGTTACAGCTATAAAATCAGATCAAGTATTCTTACGATTATAAATATCAATATAATTTTATTTCTGATCATTGCGATTTATAACGGAAAAACGGAAAATAAATATTTTAGTAATTTAATATTTTATTTAATTTAAAAAAAAACACGTAGACAATAATATTCCTACAATTTTTTACATACTTCTAGAACTTTAGCTATCTACCTACGGCCTGTCCAAATCTATATGCAATTCACGTCATCAATTGTCTACCAAAACCGTAATATGAAATTTCCTAACAGTTCCGTGTAAAAATGATGCGATAATTTAAAAAGTAATTGGTAATACAAGGACCTCTATCCGACCGCTACCGATATCTGCGTAATCTGCATTCTTCGACATATCTGTATGTTGTTATCTTTATCTAACACGTTGATAACATGCTTTGCGTCCGTATGTCTATTTTGCGGCATATGCGTACGAGAAATATATCAGAAATGCGACGCTGCCAAATATTTTACGCCCATTCTAAAGCACGTGTTGCGCCTTAGTATGTGCAGGGAATCCACCGCGAAATATGACAAAGATATTTAATTTAGTAGGCTATTTTGAGAAAGGAACGGCAAGAAGGTGGTCAATTACTACCATTAAATGCAGTTCAAAAGGTATGTAGCGCGTCCACAGCTACTACACGCAAGCCACGTGCAACAAGTGTAGTTATCATTGACTCTGTTACCAAATGCAGACTACGAAGTGTTATCATTTTATGAGATGTATTACGCACGTAAGTTGATGTAATGACTTGTAAAAGTGATGTTATCGTATCTTATTGTCTATAGGGATGAGTGTAACGTTGGACTCGTTATTGGCAAAACTGAGGGACAAAGCTTTTTACGATGTAGATCGAAGCAACTTAGCAAAAATCCTACATAACTGTACCGTATTATAATAGGAAGGAAACTATAATACCAACTAGGAGCAGATCAAGGTTATCCTTTGTGTGTGTAGAACTAAAAAATATAATTTTAGCAAGATATTTGTATTATTAATATAAATACATAACAATAACTTGGCATTTAAGTGGAAGAAAGACTGTAATCGTAGAACATTATTTCAATTGCATTATATCGCTGACACGAGTGAGATTTTTACAAGAATATGAGGCAAATCCAACTAGTGACATTCCATTACAATATGTGTATATTTAAACGAAACATGGATCGTTAAAATGGGTTCAACGATTAAGTCGTGGCAACATAATACTGTAAAGAGGTGGAAAGGATGAAAAAGGTAGTTTAGAAACATACTGTAGTGATTATTCTGTGTCAGTTATGTTGTATGTATATTATCGTAGTACATGCACGAACAGTAAATGGGTTTGTACCTGAGGCAAAATTACTATTTCATTCCAAAACAACTAGCAATTACCACGGGGAAATGAATACTAGTAATTTTCTATAGTGGTTTGAAGAACAGCTATTAAAGCCCTTAGAGGAACCATCCTTGATCGTCATGGATAATGCGTCTTATCACAACGGTTTGCTCGACATGAAACCTACAACGGTTCTAGTTATGTACATTGTTTTGTGTGTGTAGTTTAAGTTTACAAGCTGTTATCTATATATATTTTCAAATTGGTTGTGTTTGTAGTATTTGTTGCTTTTCATTTATGACATTGGTTTGATTTTGATATATTTTGGTACTGTACTTGTAATAAAACTGATACAAATTGTACAATAACACTTTATTATGCTATTCCTTCTTGTCATTAGTCTGGTTCTGTTTACAAATAACCTGCATGCATATGTTTGGAATAATACACATGTAAACAAGTTACATGGAGTTTTAGTATTACATGAATTATTATAAAAGACCATGCATGACCATTCAAAGATTTATTGCTTTATATTAGTTATATAACGTTCAGTGGTACACGTTATCTTGCTTTTGTACTGTAAATGTGAGCTTCCTGTGTACATACGTCTAACATGTGCATGTCTAACATTGTCGCTGCAAAAGCACAGTACACTTATTCAGGAACGCAATATGTAATCTAACAAGCGATTATCAATAATTCTCGATTGTCGTCGGCCATTATGTATTTCATTTCTTTTCCATGCTCTGGTTAATTAACGTGTGTAATTATTACTCGCTGAGGTGTCTTGCTTTCGTGTTACATTAATTCACTATGCATTCATGAACTTTCTGCATGTTGCAAGACTTCAGTTTGTAACAAGTGAAGATCCGATAGCTTTAACCTCTACATACGATCACCCTGAAACAAAATGCATTGCAATGTTTGTCGGTAGGAGAAGAAGTCGCTCGAGTTAGTGATAAAAGTGTCAATTATTATCAATAATATTGATTTGTACTTACATGTTCTGGTTTATCAAAGGTGACGATTGAGGTTCTACTATAATTGCATGAATACAAGACAGCCCATCACCCGGAAAGTAACTCGTCTACCTAAACATCAATTCAATTATTGTATTATGTTTACAATGATTAGGACCTACGTACCTTGTTAATCTTTCTTTGGCATGTAAACAACAAGTGCAAATAACACATCGGGAAATCCACACTACGCACTTATTAAAATCAAATTACAGTTAACACAGCAACAGCTGCAATTTGCAGTAACGGATTGTCTGTATATCGACTAATAATTTGTATCGAAACTTTATCATTGTTTACGAATGTGAAAATTTGAGGTTAGATCTTTTGTTTACAAGCGTTAGACCAATCCGACATCGCTGCCTGTGAGGTCAGCATCTAGTAACTTTTTATTGATGACGTGAATTGCATATAGATTTGGACAGCACATACTTATTTATTAAAATTTATCTACTCTGCGGCAGTTATACCATCGTTTTTGATAATTAAAATTAATACCTAGTTATATTTCATAATTAAATTTGAGAAATTATGTTTATTTATAATGGACGTTAACGATATTTTCCATCTGTAAATAGTGAAAAGTGAAAATTGAAATTGAAATACATAGGTAATTATACTTAGTAAAAATAAAAAGTAAAATAGTAAAAATAGAAAAGTTGAAAAATCTTCATACTGACCCCAAAAAATATGTACCTATGTGTGTTTGTCGATAGTGTAGAATATAAACAAAAATCGAATACGATCGAAAGAATTTTATCTTGGTTTAGAGGAATCGAATACGATGTGAAATGCCTTTTTTAAAATAATTTACAATTAACGGGCTTTATCGCAAATTCTTTAAACGAAAGTTAATAGTTATAACGATACGTTTTTACCAAAGTATTTTAAAAAACAATTACAAAAGTACAATTTTATCGAAAATGAGTTGTTCTAACCATTTTGTGCATTTAAAACTTTGGTTTTGTTGGATAGTGTTATTGTGCTACGTAGTATGACAGCGAATGACGTCATTTCAATTTTGCAATTGAAACAAGTAACAAACGTATTTTTTAGAAAACGTTGATTGTTACCGTCACGTATAATACTGGCACCGCAATTTATAACAACAACGCTACCTAAAAAATACGTTTCAACGCCAATGTTTTAGTAATAATTCACAGTCATCTTACGGTCGGCTACTGGACTATCCGAGAAAACCAAAGCTGAATTTGCTTAATTAGCACAATTTGCTAAAACCTGATAAACATTTAATTGTTTTTTTACAAACAAAAATTCATGTTTAGCGTAATAGATGCCTACGTGTATTGTTTATAATACGAGACAGCATCTCCTGCAAACAGCACATCTTCCGTAAAATGCGTATTTTACAACTTATAAGATATTATACTTTGATAAAAACGCACGGATAAGATTATCTATTTCGATCTAATTTTTCAATAGCTCTCTATATTATCGTTCGAGTGTGATCAAGTTATGATCTTCAAAAGCTTTTAGTTATTTTGTAAATTAATTATATATATATATTAATTTTATGCTACAACATAAACTTAAAATGTAATTTAAGCTAGAATATGTTTCAAAAATTACAAGTTTTTAATTTATTGTTAGATACTTTTTTATTATTGTATGAAGATTAAAAATTATACAAATGTTTTACGTATGAAATAATGAAATAATTAGATACAAGAAATGGTATCAATTTTAAAGTTTTAAATAAGGTTTAATCAAAGAAATTTTAAAAGGTTTTAAGCTATCTAGTTACTATTTTTTAAACATATACATACCTAATTATTGACATAAACTCATGATGTAAGAGGACGTGTATTAAAAAATTCTTAATCCTTTTACTTATGATATATGTAAATAAAAATGGTTAATTGCATGGTTTTGCTTCAGGATTATCTGGGTAATTTTTTTTACATTTTTAGAATAAGTACATATTTAAAAAAATGCATATGTAAAGTTTAATAACTATATATTTTAAAGCATAAAATTTTTACGTCCACATACCTACCAAAATTTCAAAAATTTATAACTTGACCAATTGAAAAAATGCTTGGTGTTACAAAAACAATCTTTTGAGAAAAACGCATTTAAAGTTGTATCGTGGTTTTACTATGATTTGATATTTGTTTATAGCAAATTGCAAATTTTTGAAATTGTGACATAAAACCCAGCAACGCCAAGCATAGTTGTTGTTAATGTTAATACTTAAGGGCAGGGTACCCATGATTTCAGCGTATTTTACGCTCATCCTTAAACTAATTTTTGAGACATTTTGGATCATTAAAACCAAAATGTTTTTATGATTAGTTGTTTATCACTATTTTGTTTATGTATACTCGTAATTTGAGTACATGATCTTTATTCGTTAATTTGTTATTATAAATTATAATTTTGTTAGTTATGGTGGAATTCTATAAAAACTAAATAAGTTAAAGTGAAGTGGATTTTTGTGTTTTACAGAGAATAATGTACTCGAGGACTTAACAAGTTCTCACAAAATTTTATTATTGTTTACATAAAAAAAATTGATTTTAAAATATTAATTTAATTTTTTTATTAGTTTAAAATAAAATTCGTTATGAATCTTTTGTCCTCGAGTACATTATTCTCTGTAAAACAAAAAAATCCACTTCACTTTAACTTATTTAGTTTTTATAAAATTCCACCATAACTAATAAAATTATAATTTATAATAACAAATTAACGAATAAAAATCATGTACTCAAATTACGAGTATACATAAACAAAATAGTGATAAACAACTAATCATAAAAACATTTTGGTTTTAATGATCCAAAATGTCTCAAAAATTAGTTTAAGGATGAGCGTAAAATACGCTGAAATCATGGGTACCCTGCCCTTAACGAGTAACCTTCTAATTTTGAGCTACTAAAAAAATCATTTTATCTCGTCTTTAATCCGTTTTCGATCGTATCAGACTTTCTATAAGTATTTTACAAAATGACGTACTATACACATACAAATTTTTAGGACGACAAGATTTTTTTATTACACGACTTTTTGAGATATTTCCACTGTGCTATCATCTATTATTATCTATTAAAAGTAAAAATGTCTACTTAAGTAACTACTGTTTATGATTTACTTACCTTTATTAAATTTGTAGATAATAAACACAAATTACAAATTAACACTTCAGCAAGAGTGACAATTTTGTCGAAACTACAATGACGTTCGAACTTAAACTGATTTTAAAATTGCAAGTTCCGCATATTTATTTTAAATATTTTGTCATAAAAGACATTAGAGTTAACCCCTAAATATTACAGTTTTAAAATGCAGACACTGCTGACAACCTTATGGTAGGTATTAAAGCAATTAACTCATAAACTTTGCAAATATGTCACGCTCCAAAATAAAGGATAATAACAACAAGTAGATATACAAAATAAGCTATAAAGGGATTATTCAAATGCATAGGTACTTACCAAAGACTTTTCGGTTACTAAAAATCACGTTTTTAGGTGCCTTCAAAAGAACAAATATTACCAATTGCTTAACAATTTTAAATATATAATAGTATGCAATAAATCTCCCCTAAAGATAAGTGTTAAAAACAAGTTTTTATATATCTGCGTTTCAGATGTGAATGAATTTTAGTGATGGCTATAATTGACGGCGTTTCTATACGAAATGAATTTCTAAATTTTGCAAATATTTCACGTTTAAAAATGAGCAATAAAAATATTTATGAAATAAGCTTTAAAGGGTTTTCCAATGTTTATAACATTGTTTCCTATTTACAGCAACTTTATACGGGCAAATTACCGATACACATATCTCTTTAGAATTCGAATGTAAATACCCTGAATGGATATGATTAACGTGACGATGACGAAAACTAGTTAATTCAATTACTGGCTAATTAGTAGAGCATTTTTCAAAATCAATATGACATCTTATAGCATTACGAAAATAGTTATTTTTACAATAAAAAATATTTAAATATTTAAAGATGCCAGCATGGCCGGGTCACCGTCAACTTGGCCCGGACATTAATTAATTAAATTACGGACCAATTAGCAGAGCATTTTTAAAAATCAATACAGCATCTTATAGCATTTTGCGAGCATTTTCTATTGTGATTAAAAAATTTATGATATGCCAAAATGGCCGGGCCACCGTCTACCTGCCCCGGATATTTATTAATTCGATTGCGGAAAAATTAGCAGAGCATTTTTAAAAATCGATACGGCATCTTATAGCATTTTGCGAGCATTTTCTATTGTGATTTAAAAATTTATGATATGCCAAAATAGCCGGGTCACCGTATTAGCTGGCCCGGACAATTCATTATTAAATTACTCATTAATTAACAGAGCATAATTTAAATTAATTACAGCATCTCGGAGCATTTTACTAGCATTTTAATCATATTATAATACAATTTTAAGAATTCTTTATGTCTGGGCCAACTTGACGAATCTGTCAAAGTCTAGCTTTTCAGATTTCTCTTTGTAATTTTTAAAATTTTTAGGAAATTCAATTTTTTTTCTGTACTCTCTTTGTCTTTTTTTTTTGATTTATTATCTTCTACTCGTTTGCACGAATGTTCAGCACCAGTATAATTTCTTTTAATTATTATTGTATAATTTTTTTGACGCTTTTCTTTTCTACTTTTTTCAGTTTTACTTTATCTTCCAGTTCATTTTCGCATGGCGATATAAACATATTATAAGCTAATATATAAAAAATATCATCTTCAAAAGAATAGCCGGTTTTACCGTGCGGTGTAGTTTTTGATGAAATATGGCGTATCGTAAGTTAACTTTAATAGTAGACAAAGGATCAATATGTTAAAAAATGTACCTAGTAAAAGACACCAATTCTAAACATGTACTCTCCTGTTTTCAATGAAACAATTTGAAGAATTATAAAAGTGCGACTGCTAACGTCGAAATCTAAAAATTTCAACACAAAAATTTTGAAAACTTTTAGGGGACGAACGGAAGCACTGTACATGTGCAAATCAGCTCCAATAGCATGAAATGGCGGTTGCTACTAGTTCCGACGTTCTGAGATAGATAAGATTACTATAGTCACAGAGATATCTAGGTACCCGGTTTTGCCCCACTCCCCCTACTTAATGGTTAATTTCTATCTAATAACTCAGTAATTAATATCAAAAATTCGATCAGTTTTGTGTTACATCAAATCCTAAATAGATTTAAAAAAACGTCGAAACTACTGAAATAAATCTTTGCCCGAAAGTAATTTTTCTTGTAATATTTTATATTTAACTTACAACTATAGAGCGTATCAGTTTTCTTGATTTCGGGCTAGGAATTTGTTCATAAAACACAGTTTGTATAACAACACTAACCTAGCTAGTGGTGATGCGGAAGCTTCCTACGCGGACAAAAGCTCTTAGGAGTTTCTCTATCGTGACGTAAAAATGAATTAAGATACTTTCAAACTTATAGCGATAAATTTTGTTAGTAACATCACAATAGACAATTATAAAAAATGAAGAATAAATCTACGAACGAGTTGTGAGTAGCATTACGTTCTTTTATCATAAATTCAATTGCAACGTCATTAAAAATATATACGATAGATAAGTATTTATTCTATGTAACATTTTTTAAATATTATAATCTGTTATCGTAAATTTCATAATTGAATGTTGTTATGTTATATTAATGTTATTCGAATTATTCTGTGTTTTCAGTTAAGTATAATTTTCCTAAATCAATTTCAAGGCACGTTTAAATTAATTTTAAGATATTTACGCATTCTACCTCAAATTACTCGAACCCTATCCAAAATAAAACCTCCTTATGTTATAGATATGCTCCTTTCGTATAACTAATCGATTTTTGTTAAACCGTTAGTGGTTATGTATAATTAAATTAATGCTTATAATTAAATATATTTATAGATATTAATCTGTTTTAAAGGAATAACACTTATAAAAAGTAATTGGAAGTCGTTAAGTATGTGTAGTATATGTATCTACTTTTATTTCTGATATCTACGAAGAAGTTTAGTTTGAGTTAGAAAAATTATTTTGCTAGAGGCAAGCTAAGTTATAATATTACCTCTTGAACTTTGGCACTTTTTATCGTATGCAGGATTTTTTATTATCTGTCAACGACAGTAGATACGCCTCAAAGTTTTTAAATAAGATAGGTTCGAAGGCTTCTATTGTAAATACGTAAAATTCATAACCGTTCATTTTTAATGTTTATACTTAACTATTAACAAATTAAATGCATAGGCGCGTCCACTTATCCCCTTTACTTTAAATTTTCGTCTTTCCGATTACAATTTGTTACCACTACCTTAGGAAATTAATTTCGTTAATATCCGCATATCTTCGTTTAAACTAAACAGAAAACGATAAATTTTAAACTTGCCATGTTGTCATGTTTGTCTTTCTATCGTTTTCTGATTGGCGTAAACAAAGATAGGCGGATAATAACGAAATTAATTTCCTAAGGTGGTGGTAACAAATTTTAATTCAAAATAAAGGATACTGTAGGCATTAATTTTTCTAGAATATCTGTAAAACGTTCTTATTTATTTCGTAAAATAAATTGTAGGTATTAATTATTATCTATTACGGAAAATAGCGAGGATACATAAAAACTGTAGTGTTGACTAGTGTTAGCTTTTACAAGAAAATTGTAATAGTTAAAACATTAAACATCAGATATATAATATAGGTTTTTTAAGTAGGTAGGTACCTACTCACTTTTTATTAGGTTTCTACCTAAGTAGAAAATTTCCTTTTAATAGGTATTGTCACTAAAGATAAGTTGATGTAAAAAGTTTGTATTATTTTCTATCTCAAATTTCACGTTTGAACCCTACCCTTACCTCATAAATTATTCATTATTTAAATAAGCGGTCTAATGAAAATATCTAGTTTACACTTGAAACTTTGGAGTCCTAGAAATAAACACTAATCGTCCAATTTCGGATGCCTACGTCAAACGTGCACAGATTACGTTCGAAATCGCATTTACGTTTATCAAACTATAAAACAGAAAATGGCAATTTTCTCCGAATAGAAGGAATTTCGCATGCTTTTACTCCCTCTATTGAAGCAATATTTCATATTTGCGGAGCTAGTAAAACGTACCTAATTTTCTAGAATTATTGAGAAAGCCGTCGTAAAAAGTACATAAGCCTTTCCAAGTAAAAGAATAAATTCTTCAATTCTTCATTTGCTGTTATTTTGTAACTTCCTATTCGACGCTTTAAAAAAATGGGTCTATAAAAACAATTGCCGAAAGGAGACAAATACGAATCAAATAAACGAAAGGCATATAATGTATGTAAAAAACAGGCTTTTAACATAAAGCTTTCGGAAAATTCCTTATCTGAAATCGCATTTAAAAATGTTTTAGTTTACTATCACTATAATTTCTCCTATATTTTAGGATTTTGCAAACACAGAGTGAAAATGTTTAGTTTTAATGAAAACATTTTGATGACCTATATTAAAATATTTCCGTTTCAACATTTTACCTATAGGAGGTAGTACCTGCTTACACATTTTTTTTTAATAATTTAAAATCTGACATCATTTCCATAGAATTAGGTTGCTTAAAAAGTATTCGTGTTAATAATAATCTGGTAAATTAAAAAAAGTGTACCTAAGTATAGAATATTTAGGGTTTATCGGTTAATTAAATTGTAATAATAATTAAAGGCGTATAGGTATTTTTAAAGAGCTTTTATTGTTGTTTTTATCATATAATCAAATATCAAATGTATATATATATAAAACATAATATGTATGTTGAAAATAATTATAATATTGTTAAAAGAAACAATATCAAAAAACAAAAGAAAAGTTTAAATATTTTTTTATGTTAAACGATAATTGCATAAAGTGCGGTAAATATAGGTAGTACCTAATTAGGACAGATTTTTTACTCTTTTTCGAATAGGATATTCCGGGTATACCTACGTTTTAATGTTAATGTTGCCAGTGAACATTATTAAAAGCGGCTTTTCTAAAATCCCAAATGAACTTTATATAAAGTAAATGCGGCGAAATGAGTGTCCAGGGAAAAATTATTTAGACGACGCTTTCAATCTTTATACTGCCGTTGTTAGCAATGTTCTTGTCGATATTAGTGTGTTCTTATTACATCTATTTTATGGGACTGTGCATACTAACATAAATTAGTTATTAACGATAAGTGTTTTCGTAAAATTTCTAAAATTACTTACGTACGCACCTATGCACCTATAATCAAAAAGCTACAAATTTAATCAATTTTATATCGTTCTTATAAAGATGTCTGCATTATATTTTTTCAATTCTATCCGTTTATCATTTGTAATCGTTCTCCAATCAATTGCTGTCAGGTTTTCTAAAGCAACGCAATGGATGAAACAAGAAAACAAAAACTGACGTATCCATTTCTTCGTCGAACATAAATTTATTACGCAATACTATTTCAGCTTTGCGCAATACATTTATTTGTGTTTACCAAATTTTTCAGACGTAATTAGGACAGGTAAACATTTATCTTTGCAAATACCTGTTTAAGTCTATAATATAAGTTCCATTAAGCACACTTTTGCTGGAATTTTTATTGTACAACTTCTAGGGTAAATTAAAGCACAAATGATTCAGCAAACGTCCTTTAATATTTTATATAGCCTGGATCTTAGATGTCCTTGTTTTTAGATGTTGGGATTTCGGTTCGTAGAAGCGCCTAAAATATATTACGCGCTCGCTTTCAAAATAATGTAGAAGGTAAATGGAACCTTTTTAATTATTTAATCGCTGAAATTGCTACTAAAAGGTACCTAGTTGATTTAACTTATAGATTTCAAGAATAGGTACTTAATTTTATAATTATTCTATATCTTTAAGTTTAATCGTAGGTAATAGGTAGGTATATGAATATTTTCATTAACTAATTATAAGTAAGTATATAGTTCTAATTTGTTCTAATTTGTTCTAATACTAATTATCGTATACCTATCTATTTTTTTCAAACCACAAAGTTCACTAATATTGGGAATAGCAGGACTTGTGTTTTCGGCCTCAAAAAATGTATGCACAGCGAAAAACATCACATCATACCTACAGTCACTTCATACGAATGCGACGATCAGATAAATCAGTACTTATTATGTTAGCGTTAACTTGTGTAATTTAACTACGTATCTCCATTGTTTACTGATAAAGTATTCAACACATTTTCAGTCACTGTAATTAATTTTGTATTAGGTACTTATTTGTTAGTTCTTTTATCTATAATACAGAGCAAGGATCGTTTCTACCCTAGGTTTGAATACTAGGTTTAATCAAAATACTGCATATTCACTGAACATTTTCATCTACTATACATAAAGACGTGTGTATAAAAATCAAAAGACTTGCGTTCACTTTAATTTACAGATTGGTAACTTGACGTAGCACAGTTTAATATGATTTATCTATTATGCATACCTACTGCAATTATTATGAACATTAAATACATATTAAATATGTACCTACCTATGTCATCCAAATTCTATTCCGATGCACGTCATGAATAAAAAGTTACTAGATTGTATATTTGTAATATTCAGTTTAAAAATTCTACCGAAGATTTACCTGCTCACATTTGACACATTTACAGTTGCTAGTAATAAAATCATTAACACCTACGCACCTACTCCAATTACAATAATTTTGCAGCTTTTTACATTATTTTATACGCAGATATATATATATATATATATATATATATATATATATATATATATTAAAAACAATCCGTTTTGAATTTTTTCAAAAAACGTTGTTTACACATTGTACATTTTTATTCCTTAAAAACCTTCCATTTTCTAATTATAAAGGAGTACTTATTATAGAAATATAATTTGTTTGTATTATTGTGGTGACCTACTATTAAGAATAGAACTGAGAAGTAAATTTAAAGCTAAAAATTAAGTTGTAACTTAATAGTACCTTCTACCTATACTCGATAAGCATATTCATATCTGCAGATACGAGAGTAGCTCTTAGCTCTTAGAGTAGCTCGGTAGCTCTTTATATGAACGATAATTAAAATATCTTTGCATTTTTCAGTTATCGTTAATTTTCGAACGGCTTTACATCAATACTCTTACAATTATTAACTCAAAAATAATTATATCGTATTGTTAAAAAAAATGAAATTTATGAATGCGTAGACCAGACGAGCAATCTCTTACGTAATTCAACTTCAAATTACGATTCGCGTTAAAGATGTTTTAAACGAAAATGTAAATCGTAAAAATGTAGCTAAATAAAAATTATTAAGTAGGTAAGTAATAATTATTAGGTTATAAAAAGTGAATGTCGTAATAAATACTTTGAGATACACCTAGATATAATAAAAATTAAAAATTGGTATCGCAACATCGTTACAGAACATTTTAATTAAAATTTAAATTAAGGGTTTTTATTTTTGTTTGACAAATAATTTGGACAAATACAAAACATTCAGTTAGGTCAAAAAGCCATTTACGATACGACATTGTTAAAAATGTTAAAAATCAAGCAACCGAAGTAAAAAGTACTATATCTATTTTATTATCGTAAGAACATAATATAGTCTATTTCTGAATGTAACTGGATTGACCTCGCATAAAAAAAATACATACAAATGGTGTTTCGTAAACGAGGGACGTTCAAAAATATGAAATCGGTTTAAGAGTAAAGCAACTTTATTTTTAAAAATATATAAAAATGTAATTTGGAAGAGTTTTTTAGAATTACAAGAATATATCAAATACGAAATCTTATCACTTTTTTTTTAAATATTTCATTTGAACGTCATTACTCTGTTTTTGTTTTTATTAGTCAATTAATTTTGTTAAAGACAACGTGTTTGTATGTTTTTTTTTATAGTCGGACATAAAAAATTCGTTTATTTTAGCGGTATACATATAGTTTCAATTATGATCATTTTCTAGTCATCGGGTGATCGAAAGTTAAATTCGACAATACACTTTTATGTTATACAATAATAAATCAATTTTAAATTGATTCGTTTTACGTAATACGTACAGGGAAAGGAAAAAAGTAGACCAAAACGAAAAGGAATATTTTAGAAACAAGCGACTTAAACTTTGTATTTGACATCTTACAATTTTAAAAAACTTTTCCAAACAACATTTTTGTTAATTTTCAAAGGGTGATTCAGAATTCATATTACGAAATTACACGGGTAAGCTAAAAAAGACACGGCTGTAGCGCATAAGCAGTTTCTTACTGGACATGGTTTTATAAAACAAATATTTATCTATAACAATAAGTACTACATCTTCTCTATACATCCTAGAATCCTAATATAAATTCTGAGTCACTCTGTATAACAGACAACTGTCAAAAAGGCAATAAAGTTCCTTGCTAAATGTTGGCAAGATTTTAGTGAATCGGGCTGAGTACGTACGTTGATTATGCTGCTATCTAATGACATAACTTTATGGCAATATCTTTAAAATAATATCCGTACATTTTAGTATGTTTACCATATTTTTGTCGTCTTTAGTTGGTACGCTCATGTATTGATTAATATATTTATTTTGTAAATGTTCTTGAAGTCAGTATTTAAATAAAGTGTAGATAATTAGAAGACGTGATAAATAAGCAATATGTTATACACTTTGGATGCATCCTTGTACATCGATTAATACATACGTTAATATCGATTACGTAATTTACATTACATTAAATAAAATAATAACGATGCCTTCTATATCGTTTTGTGGCAAACGGAGGACGGACTTAGAATTTTTTATATGTAATATACTATACCTATAACCAAATATTCTAAAAATCAAAGAAAAATAATATAGGCTAATAAAAAACGTGCAATTAAATGTGGGCACATATGTATTAGAAACAGGTACTTATAAATAAATAAATACGTAGTAGTTCGGCGAAAATGTATATTCGTTATAATATAGGCATCTACCTGTTGTAGGTACTCTACCTCTAGTACATTAATAAGGCAGGTAGGTACCTACCTATCTAATTTAATACAAAATAGGAATTTTACTTTATCGCATTACTGTTACATTATCGCAGAAGCCTTAATAATGCGCTTTCGGTGTAAAAGTATCGGGATTCATATCTAACAAGTAAGTACCTAGGTACTACTATTCCTTTTAAAGCAAAATTAAATTTGATGTATTTTATGATATTGCGTATAAATAGCTGTATCTTTTTAACAAAACATCATCTTTTGTCACATTATTTATTAATGTTATTTCTACAACTTTTTCTTGCTCAGGTTAGACAAATCTTACTTATTTTAAAAGAAAAATTGTTAAATTTTTCATTTCACTCCTATCTCCGAATGTAAGGAAAACAACTTCGCGAAACAACCTCGGGAAATTCAAAAAAGTTTTAATTTATCACATGCTCTGCGGCAATTTCCATTACATTACAACTTTTAAAAAACTAATAGATAAATAGAGATAACGATTCTTGTAAAAAGTAAATGAAATTGTACGTAAATAAAAAGTTTAGCTTCTTAAAGACTAAAAATTGTCTACTATACTATTCGAGTAATGAGAATTACGTACGCAATAAAAGTAGAGCGGCACATCGTCTTGATAGCATTAGGAAAAAATACACTCACTTTTCATTCCATTCAACACTTAACACTGAAAATAGAAGTTAGGTAGGAAATTTTTTGATGTCAACTTACAAAGCACGCAATTTTAATTTTAACACATTTTATACATCGTTTATACAATATTTTCACGTTAATTTATTAGCAATTTTATGTGAAAATAATAAAAACTAAAACTCGAAGAGTATTTTTAATTTTACCCTATAATAGGTAACTATATTGATAGATAGTTATTGTTAGATGCACAAAAAGTTTCTTTTCCGATTTATTAATCACCTATTTGTAAAAAAAACAGAATATAAATCGAAAATCGCCAACTGACGATGAGTAAAATCTAATAATCAATTTTATTTACAACCGAAGTTTTTAATAACTCCGAATTTATCGATATTAATTTGCGATCGTTAATTTAACTTAATTATTGTAATAGATTTCCTTCACATCATTTTTAATTCACGAAATAATCCACATGATCATCGACAGCACAGTGACGATATTTTAACCCCGAACGTGCGGAAGCGACTGCCTTGTATTCCTGCAGTCCTGCAGGAGCATCTGTCAAGATCCTGCGGGATAACCAATTCGTTTTAAATCGGGAGGTTGTCGGCTAATTTCGGAATCACGTTGTGCTATACTTTGTAAAGTATTTTTAGTGCTATAAATGAAATAATTTAACGCGTTTTCTGTAAAATTGGTTAGCGGTAGGTATTATGTATGTGGGTGTTAAAATTAATTTAACGTATTATTACCTAAAATTATACCTTAAAAAATGTTTTATAACAGTACGTACAAAATTTAGTTTTATAAAAAATTTAAGTAGGTTAATTTAACCTACCTATCTATTTTTATTTTCAGTAGATAACGTTTTAGAAAATGGTAGGGTTTATTCGGTTGAAATTCGAAAGAAACGCTTTTAAGAAACTAACTTCGAGAAAGAAAATGTTAATATAATAAAGTAATGGCGGTGTGACAGTAATATATTATTTTTAGAACTTGCGATAAGTTCTATTTCTCTGGTACTTACTCTTCCGAATAACGTTTTAGAATGTCTACATCAATTTTTAAAAGAATTTTAACAACTAAATATAAGTAATTTGAATTATTCATTGCAGCGTTATTTAATATACATATCTACGTATTTTAGTTATTACGAAATATGTTTTGTTAATATCAGAATTTAAGGTTTTCTGTTTAATTTCAAGCATCGAGAACGTATTAGAAATAATTGAATTTTGAAAAATCCGGAAATCGTTTAACTTCTAGAATGTTATCGTTACAACCTCTCTAAACGACTCGGCTGGAATCTTCTTGTTGTCCTTCAAGTTATTTCAAACGGATAGCACATTCGACATAAGAAATTGAATCCAAAGTAAATTTTACAAGAGGGGATTAATCTAGGTATATTATGCCTATATCAGCTTCTACCTAAATTTGTTTTATTCAAATATAAAAGAAAGAAGTTATATTTGAAATGCCGCATGTTTAAGGTCGAATTATTTTAAATTTATTGTTATTTGTTTCTTATAATTGAATATTTAGCTAAAAAGGTGTACTAATTTTTATTTACGATTCTTTTATTAAAGTAACTTACTATTAGTTAGATGTTAATTAAAAAAAGTTTAAATTAGCGATTTCAATATAGGCAAATATACTTACTTAAATATTTCTTGATCTATAATAAGTATGTACCTATCTACAAACATAGTTTAAATTAATCAATAGATATAGTTATCTATGTACATATTTATATATCGATAGCGTTTTCGTAAAACAGCGTAAGCGACAAAAAGCTAATTTTACAGGAGGGCACATTTTGTGTTGTAGCTTAACCATAAGTAAATAATTTCTATCGAAATACAAATCAATTTTTCTAGTGGAAAAAATCGAAATGTTGTTACCAGATTTTACCAAGTTATGCAAGTTTATATATATATATATATATATATATATATATATATATATATATATATAGCAAGTTTAGTGATACATTAGATGCATAAGATAGTCAAAATAACTTATTTTCGAAAAAAAAAGTGGCGCTTATACGATGTTCTGCCAAAACACCGTCGATATTATTTAATTCAATTCAATTTTACAGTTAGCTTCCAAAAAAATGTAAAAGTACCTATAATTATATTGATATAGAACTTTTTCGCTGGTATCGTTTGAAAATACGGATCACAGGTATTTAATTAAAAAAGTTTGAGAAACTGGAAAAGAAATATTTGTAATCTACAAGTCAGTCACACAGCGCTGAAAGATTCAAATGAAGTATGATAAAGGAAAATCTTCATATAAGCGGCGTTCGCGTAAAAGTTAATTGTTCGTTAATTGTGGTTATAACAGTAGGGTCTTTTGTATAGTTTTTATTGATGCATTGATTTAATAATTTACCTAGCTTAAAATCTTATAATAAGTATAATTTTTTCCATTCGGTGTTTCTCATTTGTAAACATTAAAAGGTCGTCAGTTGTACAGCACGAACAATATTTGTGAGCATGCGTTGCAAAGTAACCCTTCTTCATAAAATGAAAAATTGTTTGTGATGGAAATGCGCAAATTAATATTGACGAACTTGTGCTAACTATCTGTAAACCTTTTATTAATTTGTTGGAGTAAGTTTTTTGATTGAATGCGTGCTCATCATAAACAATTTTGATAATGTTGCCATTCGACTAAAATCTGTTTCCACTTTAAATTCTTTTAGTGACCTGAACATATCCTATAAATATTTATTAGAAGGGTAAAATTAGGATTATACGCCGAATGCTAAAAAAGATAGATAGATCAAGATCTTCGATACCTATAATACATACACAGCGTGTCCACGAATAACTGATAGTATATGTGTAATTGACCAAACATTTCCGAATTGAATTCTGATTTAGCTTTCTGAGAATTTGATTTGGGCCAATATTTTAATTCAAGGACAACTTATTGATATATAGACATTTTCTTATAGTATCTTTTCAAACAAGGCCAGTTTTCTCTGACTTGTAAATTTTTTAATGCGTTTTTAAAACTGCTAAACTGCCTCTGTGCTTTGATTAAATTCTCCTAAACATTTAAACATGACTAAATCCCCATTAAGGGTTGGCTAGGCTAAAACATACGTTGTTGAACATCGATTTCACAAAATATCTCCACTAATCAACGATTAATCGTTTCTTAGTCGCAACAAAAATTATTTCTGAATACCATTTACAATTAGACACGACTAAACCCTGTTTAACTGTTGTATAATTGTAAGTTACTTAAAATACGCTTTATAGCAAATCATTGGATAGTCAATGGTTATTCGTTTCTTAGTTGCGACTAAAATTGTATTTTAATACCACCCTGTGTGCTTTTTACAGGGAAAACTCTTATTGTTAGAAAAACCTGCTGTAGAAATTATTCATTACCTACCTGTTACAACTCAATTTCTGAGAGCCCTATTTGGAACTAGGTTTTATTTTTGACAAATGTTATTTTTTGCCGACATTCTCTGTTACAAGTATAAAATATGTAGAAAGTATATTTTATTCAATATAGTATCTAACTCTATTTTTTATCGAAACGTTATTAGATAAAATAAACATAAATACTCTTATTCACATATTTGTATTATTGTAATATAACATGATTTCAAAATAATAACATGAGAACAACGTTGATAATTTCTAGTTAATGCAAATGCATTAGTTCTTATTAGTCGTTATATATTCCTAATGTTCATTTATGGAAACGATACGTAACGACGATATCAACATAAGAAAATCCTACATTCAATACGGAAACTTTTCGAATTTTCTATAATTTCTTATGTATTTCTCACGGTTACGCTCATTGTGAATAAGGACTTAGGCAGCGAATTCACATTTAAACATTTTTATATATAGGCCTCATCTAATTTATTATCTCTATTTATGAACAGAATTACCTTGTTCATTAATCTATTTATTGTGCTTAAGTACATGTGTATCAATTTAATTAAATCTATAATTTTTGTGTCCTATTCAATTCCGGAACTTAAATTTTATATTATAAACAACCAAATATTATTCTTTTTGTCATTCCGCTTTTCACGGTTTATGAAATCTATTGGTAAAAAGTTATTTTTTCAAATAAGTCACTTTAATCTAATATATAGTAAACTCTCGGTCAAGTGACAGTAAGTCGGCATCTCTATTATTCGAATTTCTCCGTAACTTGAACAATTCGATTGATGATGGCATTAGCGCAAGATGTAAATTGAAATAAATAGGTGGAATTTTGTAACTCGAATATTTTGTTTCGCATTTGCAATACAAATGAATGCATATCTATCCCCATTAAGAAAACACATCGAAGACGCTGTCGTAACCCGCGGGAAGATTCGGTTTTATCGGTCGCTTTTGAATTCGCAACCGCCGGTCGAAAATTAGTAACAACTATTCCTGTTTCATATCGGAAACAGGACTGTTTCGCGTGTTCTTCATTTAAAAAGACCTACGACTCACTGACTGACAGAACAGAAATAAGAAATATGTTTTGACGTCGACGAAATCATCGCATTTATCGAAAAAACAGTTTTAATGGTCGTTCTCGTAGGTACGTCTATTTTGAAATTAAGAAATGCGGTTAACACTCGTCGAAGAGTTTTTTTTAGTCGTGTCCTGCAGCTTGGATAGCTACTTCAAGTCGAGGGCAACGAGGATACTTGAAAACAATCTTTTTGCAGCCTTTAAATTAAGAAAACCCGTTTTCGGTTGTCGAGGGGATGTTTTATATAATATCCAGGTGAAATCGTGGTCTTTTAAACATGAATATATTCTAACAGCATCGAGACCATCGCAGCTATCGAAAAAACAGTTCGATCGGTCGTACTCGAATTTCTTTCATTTCTGAAATTAAGAAATTTGCGCGTGTAAGAAATTTTATCGTCGTTACGTTAGAATAATGTTATAAAATTATAACGTTATCTAAAAATATCTCTACATAGGTATAGAAAACCGTAAAAATATTTTGTAGGTTTGCATTTATAAATTAGATGTTGCTGTTTGTTTATGTACTTAAGAACCTATATATTTTGTTTTTTTTTAATCGCCATGCGTTGCTTTCATTCATAATGCCTAATGGATATTAGGCATTCGTTAAGAAATGCTAAGTTTAGTTCTAAAACTTTAATTGTTGTTTATAGGTATGTACTTATGTATTTCACAATGAATGTTTAGGTAGTTATTATTGGTGAATTTCTGTTGAATCTCGATATCTTGAATTCTTTTTAAGTCGATCATTTCGAGATGTCAAGTTACGATTCGACTTAAAGAGATTCTACTGTAATAATGAAATCTAATAGGCGGTACATTTTATAAAGCTTGCATTTTAGGATAGAAGTACATAACGAATTTTGATAATTCGCCCATTCACGTTTTCTAGCACGTTTCTTGTAATACTATATACGAGAGCATTTGATAGTACGTGCAACTAAAGATTAGGAGCGGATTTGAACGTTTCTGTTATAATTCCTAGCGAACTATTTAGTTTGCAACGCTTGCAATTCCAACGCTTAGGTAGGTATTCATTTATACTGAACAATAGTAGTTTGCTGTAGAATACACCATGACCCAGGCCAATTCTTGTCGTTTTAAAGAAAATGTATTTCTCTTGTTTTCAGATTTTATTTTTAAATTTGCAACACGTTGTTGATAACATAAGGACGTACCATGTATATGTCCAATAAATTTTGGTTTCTGTAGTGTCTTGAGAGGTAGGAAATTTTTAAGTGTTCGTATTTTAGGTCCTTATTTCGAAAAGGTGGAATTTAAACAGGCTCACGCAACCATGAGTTCATTAACATTGACATTTTTCGAAAGCGATCCGATGTCGATGCTCACTAATAAATTAGACTGCTTATCTCTCATGATTTTACCGGCGCGGCGCGGTAACGAAACTTATTGGACATATCTGCTTTTAGACAGATTGTCTGTTTTATCCAAGTTATTAGAGATAATCTCTCCTTCTTCTCATCGGTTTGTCTCTGGATCTTTTCCCTATTGGAGATTTATCTCTAACGACCCTGACTATAATTCTATCTACTGCCATTCTGGAAACGCATTTGTCCCATTGTATTCTACTCTGGTTTAATCGTTTATGGGCCCATTTGCGTGCGTTATGGGGGGCGTTGGGGACGTTCTGGTGTCCGTTTTGGCACTGGTGTCTTATGTTTTCGTTGTGTACTCGATCATATTTTGTTTTGCCACATATTCATCGAATTTGACTTCTACTTTTGGTTTCGATATTTAGGTATTATTTTTTTATGCGAGACCATTTAAGGCTCCTGAACCTTGCTCAGGCTCTGTTTTTTGAAATTGTAGGTACTTACTTGTTTTTTTTTTAGTACACTTTAACTTGAAATGTCTGCATCGAAATATTTGTAGTAGAAAACTTGTATTAGGTATTTCGTAAATTACGTCATATTTGTAATTTACACTACGATGTACTTATTTAATAGTCGAATTATCAAAAACCACCGTAAGTCCTTAATTTCCGGTTACTTTTTAATTAATTTTGTTAGTTATTCACAAAATTAAAGCAAAAAGGTTTAATTTCCGCTAAGTTTTGCACGAAGATCATTTTTTAATTTGTACGATATTTTGTTCTTTATTGTATTATATGATTCTTGATTTTATGATTCTTTATTCTGTTATAATGAGATACATAATAATTATAATCTCATATAGATAAGCTCGAAGTGTAAATAAAATAAAATAATTTAGGGTACATTCAAGAGAATTACAAGACGTAGTCGAAAACAAAAATACATAAGTACCTACGACGTTTTCAACATTATATCTATCAAAAAATATTTATAAATGGTAAATGGTAAATTCGACGTTACGCATAAACGTTATTATCAAATTTATACAAAATGTATTTCAAAAATCTAATTGTAAAGCAAGCTGCTCCAAAAGAATAATACGTGAAGCGAAAGTAAACATAATCTAGAAAATCGAAGTTAATGCAAATATTTCGAAGCATTTCGTAGCTTGAGAGAATAAACAAAAAGGATCTATATTCTTATTTCTATTTAACATACTACCTACTTACTTTTCATTGAATTTTATTTATTTTTATTCTTTTCCATTTTAACAGAGACAATGTATTATACCATGTACAGTATAAAATTTAGTGTAAATAGATAAATTAATGAAATCTTTTAATTTTGCAAGAAGTAAATGTATTATGTAAGTACTTACAAATTATTTATATGTTCATGTTAAGGCCAGTATTTCAGTATTTCGGTCGAATTCATAAACGAAACATTAGTTATAACTTCTACTTAAGTACCTATGTAATTTTATGTTCACTTGAAAATGAGGTGAAATGTGTCAAATTTAGAGTTAATGTTTGAGCAGTTTACTTGCTCGTTTTGAAATTTGTAAAAAATACCTCCTTCAAATATATTTAAAGTTTGCTGTAAGTAAAAGCTATACTTAAGTTAGCAAGTTAGTATATATTTTTAACAAGGTGCGTTACGAGATGTGCAAATATCGACTCTTAATTTCACACAATCTCATTTTCAAGTGAAAATAAAATGACATAAGTAGAATCTTACACTTACTTACTTACTTACTTTGCTGGCTTCACAACCCCATAGAAGCCTTCCCGATCTTGGAGTCATTGCTGCAGTTGATCAGACTGCGGCAGACTTATACCAAACTTTGCTTATACTATGGAAATATTTTCAATTTTAGCTTAAACCAAGACTGAAAATCCGATCTTAACGGTGTTAATTATTTTACGTTATAACTATTATAAAGCTTTGACGTAAGAAATATAATTAAATTAATAAATGATTTTAAAGATGAAGGGCGAGATTAAAGCCCGCTGCTGGATTGCTTATAATAAGGTGTATTGCTGTAAAGTCGAGAAAATAACATTTTTCTTAAATATAAAACAAAAACATTAAACAGTTGGTTTTTAATTTTACTTTTACAGTTGCTTCTACAACTAAAATTTAAATCAAATATTTTTCCTATTTTTTACTTTACAAAATTATAAATAACCATTTTATTAATAATGATTAATATTAAAATTCCGATTAATGTGGTTTTTGAAATACTTAGTCTTTGTATTTTGTAATTTTTTAACATCAGAGTAACAAAAGCATTTTGTTTATAACAACTTCTTAAATATTATATTTTACAGCACAAACTAACTCAGCATATTTTTAATTATTTTAAAGTAGATACCTAATTATTGTAACAATGAGTTCGTTATATCCGGAGTTCGTAATCGACGATAAAAAAACCTTTATTTAATATAAATTTAATTGAAAAAACATCAATGAACGGCAATATTATATGGTATTTAATTTGTTTTTATTTTTTTTTCAGTAGAAGGTAGGAACCAGAAATAAATCTGCCTTTTGAACTTTTCTCTGCTCGAATGTAATTTGGAAGTACCAATCCAGGTACGCAATTATCTTATGTATTATTGTTATATATTATATATCATCTAAAGCTATTGTTCTTGATTACCCCTTGTGTCCCTTATCTAGTAAAGCTTAAAAGATTAAATATCCACTGGTCGGATAGGTTAACTAATAAACGTATTTTACTAAGAAAAGAATCATAAATAATAAATATGAACGTTTTAAAGACAACATATGTACACTGGCAGCCTCATAAACAATCTATTATTATTGAAAAAACATTCTACCTACTTTTATGGAAACTTTTAACGTACGTCGTACGAAAACAATTTTGTCGAACGTTATATCCGAAAGTTCGTTATCTACGAGTTCGTTATAACCACCAAAGTTTATAAGGGATCTTATGAGTTGTATGGCGGGACTTTTATGAATGGTTCGTTATATCCGGAGGTTCACTATAAGCAGCTTCGTTATAAAAAACTTCAACTGTATTTGAATGCGACTTCACTATATTATGTTTATTCAGCATTTTTTTATGTTTCCAAAGCTTTGTAAATAAAGTTTGACACTCCTTATATCCATATTTTTATAATGAATTTATACAAAACGGATAACTACAACCCATGAACGTATAACAACTAAAACAATTTTTGTTTTTTTAGAGAAATTAAATTAAATAAAAGCTCTGTCTCTTAAATTTTTGATGTAGATACAGAAAATAAGATAGGTATTTACATCGAGTTTGTTTAAATATTATCAAAAACATAATCGATTTAATCGAAAGAAAAATATATTTTATTTAAACAAATATTTATTTAAATTAAACCTTTTATTCTTTAGCCCAAAAAACGAAGATATGTTTAATAGTCAGTAGTATTATGCCTTTTGATTGAAAATAGCTTCGTTAATTAGTTTAATGTCTTTAAAAGAACGTGTTAAATAGTACTTACAATTAGCACATAATAAATTATTATTACCTATATAAAACAATATCTATCAACTTCATATTTTAGCGTTACTTTTATTCGCACATAAAACCTATTACTGTTACAAAACTAATTTACATATCTATGTAGGTAATGTATTATAAAAAAGCGTAAGGATAATAAATTAATCTTCAATAACTACGATATCTACATATTACGTATGTTAATTAAGAATAAAATCTACAAATAAACAAACAGATTACTTCAACAATTCAACGTGAAAAACTGCCTAATTTAAATTTAGGATTTTTTATCATCTACGCTTTACAAGTAAAACTAGTTACCACCTAGGTATAGTCCACGTCCGGGCAAAACCCAACATTCGGCCGAAGAACGTGCTGATTATTGAACAATAGATGTTTGCAGATTATTATTTAAAAATATATATGTTGCACTTCAGCAGTTTACTAATAACGTTTAAGCCTTGTAAGTACAACAAACATGATGGGCCGTACTTAGGATCATGTAAATGTAAGATAAAATTAATTAAAAAACATAAACGTCAAGAAAACAGGTTTATTACAAATTCGATTATTAATAAACACTTACTCATTTACAAGAAATATCGCAAGACTGCAGTTGATAATTAACTAAAATCATTGTGTTTTTGTGATGGGTTTAAAGTTCGACTCTGAAATTTACATACAGAGAAAGTTGCAACAACGTTTATTGGAATTTCTTTAACACCCATTGTTCAATAATTACTTAACTACCTTCCGATCTTTAATTTTTATGTTGGGTTTCGCCAGGACGTTTACTATACCTTATTGTTTGGTTGAAAAGTGAATTCAAAGTTTTACAAATTTTACAAATCATGTAAATTTTCAGTACAAAGTAGCCATAATTCTAAAATAGGTTCTCGTATTCTACCATAAATAATGCGGTCGGTTCACTTTTAGTTTGCTTATAATTTATGTAAGATGATGATTAGGTGCATATATTTTCATTAACTAAACACATTTAACAAAATATAAGCAGTAGGTATTAATTTTATCGAAAGCGTATTTTTGTTTATAAGTTTTTTTGAATAATTAGGTGAATACTATTGAACACTGGCGGTATTATTGATAATAAAAATATTAATAATTAATGCCTTTATTCTTATTAATGTTGACGGTTAAGTCAAATTCATAAATTCGATGTTTGTTAATTATTTTTTTTGTTTTAAATAATTTTGGAAAATACAAAAATATTCATGAAACTAAATATGCGAATGCAATAATAAAAAGTTCAAACATGTGGAGACGTTTCAAATTACGTCTTAATTTGTAGAATTTATTATTTAAAAATCATTTGACGATTGTCGTATTTGAAGACAAAATATATTTAAGCAGGTAATCGCTTTTTCGAATGAAAAATAATTTTGGACAGTTTGTAAATGTTGTTTCCATTTAACTTAGGCATTATATTATAGGTAGGTAGAAGAATTTCATTTAGTAAAAGGATCTTTATATATTTCTCGTTCCTTGCGAAAATGATACTTAAACCTTAAATCTCTAAATGAGGAATTTAACGAACAAAGGAATGCGAGTTTACGACATAAAATTACACTTTTAAAACGTTTTAGGAATTTTTCTCAACCGCCGAAGTTTATAGACAGCAAGCTAGCCATTTTTTTTTAATTACCGAGGAATTTATAGATAGATAATAAGAACATTTAAATAATTAACCTGGTAACTGACTAAATATTTTTTAGTTAAAACATTTTTGTTTAGATTCCATCGTGAATTTTCTATACAGTTTACAAAAATGTAAAATTTGTTAGGTACGTCAGTTACGTAGAAAGTTAAAAATAATTGCCTATTGGATTAGTAGTAACGATCTTTGATAGAACAGGTAGGTAATGTTTAGTACATAACAGAAGAATACATAATACAGAACAAAAATAACAAGAATACAAAGAATACATAAATCACTGTTTTCCTTTTGAGAAAAAATAATTTTTTAAAACTATTATTGAGAGCCGTGGTAGTGTAGAGAGCTTTAGGCTCTTTCTAGTAAAGCAACGGTTGGGAGTTTGAGTCACTGCAGTCACGGACGTTTGTGAATGTTTTGAATTTTAAAAAATAAAAGTATCAGTTAGGTATACTGCACTACCTATTACCTAAGAAACAAGCGCTGGGGAAGATAACTTCTGGGAAACACCACACCCCACATACTGATGCTGATGGCAATGCCGATGCCGTTGCAAATAGTAACAGTTTGTGGCTAAGATCAATGCGCTAAGTTCCCAAAGCCAAAAAACAAAAACAAACGATAGATAAGTATACTTATATAATATTATTTATTTATTTTTCGCATCAATACATGTGGTTAATATTATAATAAAATAGGAACCATAAGGTCAACCACCTTACTATATGGTCAACCACCTACATATTCGAATTTTATAGTTTTTTGTATGACTTATCCAACTTGTCTGACGATTCACGTCATTAATAAAAGGTTGACGTTGAGGTTGATGATGACGTTTTATACAGTGTTGTCACCTCGTACCTCGTATTTTACCATTTCTAATAAATTGTAGTCTTTCTTTATATCGTCTAATATGGTGTGCACGTAAATCATTTATAGAATACGTCACTTTCAAAACTTTAAATCGAATTACAAAAAAATAATCTTGTAACTTTTTACTGATGACGTGAATTGCCAGGCCGCTCGGATATAAGGTGTAATATTGGAAATAATCTTTGAGAAAGGCCCAAACGAAACAAATAAGAATCAAATTTGCAAGACACCACACTAGTTTAGCTGAAATTACAATTGAGACAAATGTCATTTTCGTGAGTTTCCACACACTCATTTTTCTATCATCAGCGATGCTTCGTATTTCCTCATTATTTTTTTTTAGTTATAACATTTCTGTCTACATGGCACGGCGACATCTATATTTAATGAATGCGTGTTCGTCCCTTTTCCTAATTAAAACAATGTCAGGTCTTATTATGTTTAACCTGCCTATCGGTTAGAATTGACTTGTTCCAATATAAAATGTGTAATACATTTTCTAGGACAGGTTCGAAAATGTATTTATAAACAAGGCAAACGTTATTCAATAATTTTACTGTTTCTTTCAAGCTGCTCGGATATTATCATCTTGCAAATCTGATTGTACCTTCCAAGGTAATAATTGCTATTATGTGCTCGATCGTTTCGTCGAGTGTATTGCATTTTTTGCAATAATCGAGAACATCTCGGTACATTCGTAGCTATTAGTAGTTGTTATACATTATCTTGTATAGCATTCCACCAGCATATCTTTATCAATTTCTCCAGAGTATAAAATGAGGATGAACATTATTTTTCCAATTAAGTAGGCAGTTTTAAAGTTGAAACTTCGCAATTTAAATTATAAAATAATTATATATACCTAATCTGTGGATGATTTACATAGATTAAATAAATTTTGTAGAAGACGTCCTTCCTTTCTTTCAACATATCGACGCAGTTTTTTCGGAAGGCCATAACTCACAAAAAGTAAATTTTACAGGGGAGCATATTTTGTGTCATTTTGAAATGCTAATCGATTTATCCACCGGAAAAATCGGAATATTATTACTAGATTTTAATAGATGATACCCTTGCTTTAGATGCATAAGATAGTCAGAATTAACTCATTTTCACAAAAAGTGTAGGGTTACACCCTTTTGGCTAAACGCAGTCGATATGTATAGTGCTATCCAGAAAAAACAACGAAACACCTATTATAACACTGAATGCATTTGTATGGAAATTTTTACCAACGACTTAAGTTGCTAATACACACAAATGATTAATGTGTCGAAGATAAAGAACATAAAATAAACAAATTATTTAATAATCTGTAATTCCGCCGTTGTTTCTTAAGGCTAATTGTAAGAGAACATGTTTGGGATATTATATTAAATTTTGCAACAAGTCCCGTAAAATTTACGGGATCTTAATCTTCGGCCTCAAGAAGCATGGAACGAGATACCTCAGGCCGATATTGATCACCTCATTGAAATTATGCCACGACGTGCATAAGAAACAACGACGGAGCTACTCGTTAGTTATTGAATAACTTGTTTATTTTATGTTCTTTTGTTTTGAAAATTTAATCATTTGCATATAGGTAGGCTACCTATTACCGACCTAGGTCGGTGGTACATACAAATGTCAATAAAAACGCATGGTTTTTTTTGAAAGCCGTATAATAATAGATAATCTTTCAATCTGCTGATTTTGGATGTAGATAAAATCTGTAATATGTATACATACATATTTATATAACATTTTTCTGATTAAGGTAAGCAGGTGATAAGGTGATTAAGGTAAGGTGATAAGCAGTTTAATATTCATTATTAGGCCATCTATTGCAACGAAACAACATTTATTTTGAACTATAATTTTACAAATGCTCTTATGAATACTTGGAAAAATGTAAAATCTATAAATCATGTTTTAACACCTATAAGTAAGTACACGTATTTTACATACTATGTAGATACATAGGTAAAAATTTCAATGAAACACACTTTTATTTTAATGTCGTATTACTAACTACAAATTTTCTATTCAATTTAATGACTGGAAACAAATCAAATGTAGAATAACATATGTATGTCAAACTCGACTCATTTAAGGCGCACGTAAACTCCATTATTTTGGATTTTTATTAAAACCCGGTTTACGTGCTAGATAAAACAGTTTTATCTCGTCTCGTGTAAAGCATCAAAAGAGAAAAAACATAGCGGTTAATTATCTTTATTAGGTACCTATCTACTAATAATTTTAAAAAGTAGCATTCTTAACTAAGGGTCCGTGAATACATACATTTAACAAAAGAAAATATTTTCTACATTACTACATTTCTATAAAATAGGCAGATATTCAATTTTATTATATCATAATATATAAAATTACAAAATATCGTTATTTTTTGCAGTTATCTTCATCGGTAGGTAAATACTGTCCTACAATTTCTATAAATTTATCGAAAGGACAAAACGTTTCGCAGTCGGGTATTTTAAGTAATTTAGGTTCGGTGGTGGAATAATCCTGGTAGAATATCTACGATAAAATTTACTAAATAAGTACCTATGTTAATAGTTACTTATGTAGTATATAGTAGGTATGTTGGTAAATACTTACCATAAAACCGTAATCGTTTTTTATTTTATGGACTTCTACTATAACATATGAACCGTAAGGTGGAATATGCGGATAAAACACTTTCAATAAAATTAATAAATATGCGATATTGTTTTCGTGACCGGAATACAAATATATTTTACGTTTTTCAGGAAGTTCCCCCATAATTTTTAATTTACTGTCTTCTACGATTTTCTTTAAAAGATGACCTATAACACTGTAATTTTAATGGTACGTAGCAATAGGTACATTATGGTTAGATATAAAAACTTGAAACGACAATTTTAAAATTTCATTTTTTAAAAAATATATGTTTTATCGTTCCCCGAACTCGGGAACTGTTAAAATTATTATACTATATCGCCTTGAAATGTTTAAAACAGATAATGTGGTTTTAACCGCTTGTATATTATGCGATATCTTGTCGATAAAAATAAACATTTAATAGCGACACGTGTGCAGCTAAAGTTAAAACAAATTTTAATAAACAAAAAAATAAAATTCGATCACTTTTATAAGTAATAATAATATTACCTCCTGATATTTTTTTTAATTTTTGCGTCGCCGTTTCGATATAATACTGTTCTACAGCTGCCTCGATTATCTCTTTTGGCCAAACTAATTTCGTCCACTCGGGTAACTTATAACCTAAAGTTTCCTAAAATGCTAGTTTAACTATTAACAGGTTATCATTTTAAAACTGCTACCTGTGATGTTAGTAAAAACGACAAATAATATACTTTTCGAGTTGTCGTAATATTCCAACCCGTGTATTTAGATAAATATTCGTACAAGTCTTTATGTTTTTCAGAAACATTAAATCCTTTTGGGGAGCTTAAATAATCGTAATAAGATTGTAGGTATTCTGGACAAGTATACTTTGGTTCGCCTAACAGCTAATAAAATGTTCAAATTATGTATTCGGGAAAAAATTGATTTTTATGTAGCTTACAAAATCGTCCTCGAAATTTTCATAATAGTAGGGTATGGGCTGCCAATTTAGATATTTATTCCATTTTTGAGTTGACGTAGGAGGGTATAATCCAGCCAAGAGCAATTCACAGGACATTTTAGTCCTGTCGTAATTCGTAGTCGTTGCGATTAAAGAATTTCCCGTATATTCTTCTAAAAAGTGGTCGTATTTTTCTCGTAGAGATTTGCCAATTAAATAAACTCGATATTTGCCATCCTTCGTTTAGGTATTATATATATTCTGTCGTAAACATTATTTAATATTTTCGTATTTTTTGTATACTTACATTTGTTAGTTCTCCATGTTCGGCCGTAAAATGCGATAAATAGGGATCTTTAGGGTATACTTCCACTAAATCGGGAGTTCTATCGCCATGTCGAAATAACTTAAAATGATTAAAATAATCAATGTTATTTTAATCAACTCGAAATTATAATTTTAATAAGTAGGCACCTACTTACCACGTGCAATAATATCAAACTACTATTTTGTTCTTCAATTGCATACGAACGGAGTCCTTCGATACTGAAGGAACTAAAAATAAGAGCCACAAAACAGTACGAAACATATTTACTCATTGCGAGTAGTTAGGTACTTTATGTGTATGTTAAATGATATAATAATACACCATTGACAGAAGTACAGTACCTACAGTCGTTATCTTCTTAGAATGAAACTTACAAGACTATGTTACTACATTGCGATAAATGATAGCCTAGGTCAACACAGAACAGTATTAACATAAAACCCGACACTAATTTATAACCAAATAAACTGGTTTTGTTTAATAAAAAATACGACAAAAATTTAATATTTGTCTTATTGGTATTGGTCTTATACGTCGACTTATATATATAGTACCTACATAGGTATGTATGTTGCTCGATGTTAACGTAAACGATTACAAAACAAAACCTTTACGTAGGTATGTATGTGCAAGTATGTTGGTTGGTAGGTATACGACTGACTATATTTAAAAATCTTCAAACCTAACAAATAATTTTCTTAATGTTATTTTTACAATAATACTCCTAATAAACAAGGTTTTATTTTGAATCGGAGAAAATTTAAAAAAAGCGTGATTAACCTTTTAACTGCGTGCGCTTTAAAATATAGATAACATTAGTAATACACGTGCGTTGTAAATTTTACACCATTTTCAAAAAGTACGCAAAAAGTACTGAATAACTTGTTTTTAATAAATTATAGACGTTTATGATTATTTACATATTTATTTATTACGAATATTTATTCATGGCGAAGAGCAATACAAAACTTGAACCTACTTAAAAAATACCTGCATATTTAAAAAGTTAAAACGAGTTTCAAAAAAAAAAAATAATACAGAACCTCTTTAACTCGAAGTGGTAGGGGAAAAAATCGAGATATCGAAAATTCGACTTATAGAAATTAAAAAAATAATAAAAAAATAAAATCAAAAAAGAAACGTTTTATTATACAAAGGGACTACAGAAGAGCACCTACATTTATACAAAATTATTATATTCTTCGTATTTTGGCTGGTGATTCGTTTCGATGTTCTTGAGAACTTTTTTGCATTTATGTTATGTTATTTATTTTTTTATTACCGTCGCGTCGATGCGAATAACGTTATACAAAGTTTGACTATTTACTTATGCCGGCGATATTTTTGATAAATGTAAAAATTTAACTAAAGGCCATCTTCTTGTTTTTGCGGATACGAAGTAGGTACTGCACATTTTTTCAAAAGTATCTACGCTACCATTTTTTTCTCATAAATTGTGTTTTGTAATATAACGAATATTACGTTTTTAACGATAAGAGTAGATAAACATGTGCCTAGAATTAGGATTTTTCTAAACTGAGCATGCCGATAACGGAAATTAAATGCAAAATCGAAACAATATAAAAATGTATTAATTTTATAATATAGGTACTTACATTTTATTAACTCAATTAATTAGGCCTTCGAACGCACCTACTTATAACTTCAAAACAAGTTTTAATTAAATATAAGTTCCTGATGGGCTTCGTATTATGAGAGTTCTTTTCAAATTCGAAATTATAATTAGTTTATTCACGTAAATTGGCCGGCACCTATATAGGTTATAACTTTAAAGTTTGCGGGAACGATTTCAAAGCTTTTATACTTTAAAAGTGATTTCGACGTCGGTAATATCGTTTTGATTAATAACGAAGAATCTCGGGTTTTTAAATGTTTTAACGTTTAAAAAAAAACCGTTTTACTACTGATTGAATAAACTATATGAATAAACTCAACACAAACAAAACATTTATCTAGGTATTTAGTTTAGCGATAATAAAATTATACGTGTAATGATGTTTTCGGAACGCGAAAAACAGTTAAAACATTCGAGCTACATTTAATAATGGTGTAACGCTTAGTGTAATTTTACACCTGTGATTTATGCTTTAGTAACATGTAACATTACATTCCCCTCAAAATTGGAAAGGTCTTTTTTCTGATGCATATGTAACCATTGATTTTTAGCAGTTGATGCTAATCGGAAAATTACTGAATTCTTCCGGAGCAGGTAAATTTGAATAATACATTTTTCTACAACTACACGATTGGCAATACTTTCTTGTATTGCATTTTTTTGACAGAACTGCAAGGTTCCCCGACTAATTAAATGCGGTAAAATATATTTTAATTCATTGCCAGACGAATACTCTCACTACGTACCTGACTGTCTTCCTGGAGTATCCCCGACCATAGCAATTATTATGGGAGCTTATAATATTTTGACATTATCAAATTTTGTGCTAGAAAATTCGACTTATAACTTAGCAATGTTTAATGAGTAAAAACAACTTGTTTAAAATGTTAAAATAATTTAATTAGTAATTAATAACACTTATTTGACTTAATTATTGATAGAAATTATCTTATCATTAAGAAAAACATTAAAAATCTTTGTTTACTTAGAAGATATATATATATATATATATATATATATATATATATATATATATATATATTTTATATTAATAGAGCTGCGGTACAAATGCTTGAGAACGTTATTTCATAGAAAATCAATTACCTACGTACTTAAAAAAAATTTACCTACAAATATAATTTCTACTTCAAAATGCTTTCAGTTTGTATTAGGTAGGTATCTACCTAAATAATTCTTAAAATTTAGTCTATAAATTTTAGAACATTAAATTTACGTTAATTTTACGCACAAAATTAAATTAGAAAGTGCACATTATGTATTTATTAAATTTATTACTTTTCAAGTTCACATGTTTCGTTATTTTTTGCGTATTCTGATGTAATTCTATTAATTTTTAATTAATAAACGAATTCGCTTTATTTAAATAATTAACAATCCGTGTTTAGATTACCGAGACACTGAAATTATAAGTCTCTTATGTTCAAATTTGCAATTTTCGTCATTTTGAAACTGACGTGTCCAGAATAAATATTTATAAATATATATACAGACATGGTCAAATTATTTTAAATTTATAGTAATATAAAAATTACTTAACGTTTACTTTATAGTTGGAGTATTTGTTCACACAGAAATGTTTACGAATTTGTTTTTAATTTAAAGTAACGTTAGTGCTAATTTTGACAGCCATTTTGTTCGACAAATTTCAAACGTCTTACACTTATCAAAGATTGGTTATCAATTATGTCCATGTTGTTAAGATGTGAAATTATTAACTTAAATATGTATCCTAAAAATTCTCAAAAAGTATATTTATGCTTCAATAAGTAAATTTCAAGGCATGCGAATTTGTTTATTGTAATTGTATACAGTACTCCGCGATAAAAAAGCGAGAAATCACAGAGCAGCGAAATATTTCGAGTAGATTTACATAAGTTTCAAGATAATACCTGAGAAGATATTTTTTTAAGTTCATAAATAAAGTTTATCATACTTTCCTAGTATTACCTAATTAATAATCACACGGAGCTATAGCAAATTCTAATATGCTAGCATATTACATATCTGCCGATTCAATCGCTTACTTGATTTGCAAATATCTTATCCCACTTCCACATAAAGAATGAAATTTGTAGCTGCTAAGAACATTACTTCACATCATGACGTTTATAATATCGATGGCGTTTTGACAGAACATCTTAAGCACCACTTTTTTAGAAAACAAGTTATTCTGACTCTCTTATGCATCCAAGCCAAAGAGACAATCTGTTAATATCTAGTAACAACATTTTAATTTTTTTCCACTAGAAAAATTGACTTGAATTTCCGTAAGAGATAATAGGTTATGGTTACGTTACAACACAAAATGTGCGTGCCTGTAAAATTAGCTTTTTGTCACTTACGCTATTTTGTCAAAACGCCATCGATATGTAAGTATATTGTATTGGTCATTATACGCGTAATAACCAATGTTTTGATGACTTTATACATATTCTTCAAAAAGACTTTGTCAGGGTATTTACAGAATTTTTGAATACAAATTACCTGACTTTTCCCTGACTAAATTTTAAAATTTCTCTGACTTCTAACCGTGAGAATAACAAGTTTGTTTACATATTTTTACTAAAAAAAGGAAAGCAAGAAAATCAGTCCCTACCATCCCCAACTTTAAACAAGACAACTTTAAAAACTAATTGCTTTCTTTTCATTTAATACGTATTTTATTTGAGTTTATAGAATGCATACCTTAATAACTTGAATAGGTTAATATTTATAAGAAAATTTAATTTACAATTAGTTATTATTGTTGTTATTATAGTGATGCCTAGTAATTTAAGTATCAATGAAAGCTTAAACCGAAACCGAAATATTGGCCCTAAATTAAGAACTCAAAAACAATGGACATATATATATATATATATATATATATATATATATATATATCTTTCTCGAAAAAAATATATTTTTAAAAAAATAATATTTACCAGAGAAATTTATAAGAATTAAAAAAAACATATCACTTTTTTTCGAATATTTCGAAAATGGTGCATTCTATCGAAAATTATAAAAAGATATAATCGGTAGAGAATTTTATGCCGATTCCAAATATATTTCATATTACCGATCCTATGAATAATAACGGAGATTAGAATTAAAACAAATTTTTTTAACAGCCGCCATTTTGAAACGGACCGGTCGATTTGGCTGGTTAACGAACTCGTCGTTCGTTTTCGTAAAGATAATACGTTGTCCAAATTTCAGCCACCTACGATCAAAATTGCGACCGGAATCGTATCTACAAGAAATTAATTATATGTATATATATATATATATATATATATATATATATATATATATATATATATGACCGATCCAAAATGAATGACCTATATTTTCGTGATATAGGGATCGAGATTGGAAAAAAGTCAAAAGGAGACGTCTGGGTCCCGTCATCAGACAGACTGCAATGGCTTTATTTTTTATAAAAATTCGCTAATACTTATCACTTTAAAATTATCTGAATAATCGCTATCTACTTACTGCCTTTATACCGCAAAATTATAAGTTTTGTCTATTTTTAATTTAAAAACTATTCGTGTGCCCCTCAACATTGAAAATTTCCCTATTACAAACCATAAACTAGATAAAAGTTTAATCGCATTTTTATGCGACCGATACACCGACAAAACAACTAATAAAACATACGCGCCACCTACTTTCATATATTATCGGGTACGAACAAAGGACTAAATGTTTTTAAAATAAAAGCAGGATTTCCTAGTATCCACGAATAAACTCGAATGCATTTATATATAGAATTCCGGCAAAATCGCTTCGGATCTTTCGCGTCAGTGAAACAGAGCGGTAGTGCTTGTTTCAGTAGTTCGAATTTTAAATTACGGCGTCGTATTGTTCGTGTGTGCGAGGAGTGCTCTTTCGGTTAATAAGGCCTTTTTGCGTGTTAGTGTGCGAGTATTCTGTGTTGTGCTGTGCTCTCTAAAAGGATTATGAACAAAAAAGATTAATACGACGAGGAAAGGTAGGATCTTTCTTTGTTGACTAACTCTCCATGTATCATCTATAAAGTATAAATACATGAACCTTTAAGTTGTAACACCGAGTTGAAAATCGAGCTTGGTTAGGCTCTTGGATAGGGACTCGGTTAGAGCTTTGGTTAGAGCTCCCCTTAAACCATTCGACTGCCTAATTTCGTGAACGAAATTTTATTTTACGCCTGTTTTCGCGATCACAGTGGTTGGTGAAATACAGTAAAATATGAAGCGTAGATATAGGTACGTAATAATGCAAGTACGCAGTCAACGGAAGAATCTACGCTCAAAATTGGCGATAGAGGGAAAACGGTGACGAGAAAAAGGTAGAAAATACAACGAAAAATTTAAAAGTTTCAATTCTTTCTTATAGTATGTTACAGACAAGTGGTAGTCCCAGCGGCAGCAGTATTAGTTTGCATTTTGCGTAAGTATTAAAAAAATATATTTCAGGATTTTGATATTAATATTGCTGACTTTATCCATAAATTGTTCCATTTAAATCATTCGCAACGATGTCAATGTACGCTCGTGAATAATCATTTTATTGAAAGATAATAATTGTATTTTGTTTAATTAAATTACATTTACAAAAAAAAATCAACAGGTTTATAAAAAACAAGTTTAACAAACATTTTTACCGTGAAGACGCAGCTTAAAACATGCGCGTGAGTCCAGGGTTTCTTCGTCAAATAGTATTTTCTATTGTCATAATATAAATTAATTTTTACTGAGAAATCATCTTTGTTGAGAGCATGTCAATCCGCTGTTAATATCAGTCATTATTATTGTTTAAATTTATTAGTTATTGCACATCAACATACACTTTTTATAGTTCAGAAAATACTAGTTAAGTATATAAATTGTCCATGAGTAATATGCCAAGTCATTTAGAATAAGAACACGATAATTAATCGATCTGCCTAACAACAGTCAGGCATTTTGCAAAATGACTGAAAGACTTCAGTCTTATAGCATAATTTCAATTTATTATTGCAATTGTCGGCATTTTGCAAAAGGCTGGCAAGCAATTTGTTAAATTTTTATAAGAAAAATACAAGTATTTAATCTTGACGCGAATAACATATTCATACATTAAACTTGATTACACTTCGTCCAAACTTATATGCAATTTACGTCATCAATACAAGGTTACTAGATGATGACGTTTCACGCAGTGCTGTCACCTCGTATCTTGTATTTGGACAGTTTTAATAAATTATAGTCTTTCTTTATACCACCTAATATGTGCGCAGGTAAATGATCTATAGAATACGTCACTTTCCAAACTTTAAACCGAATTACAAATAAACAATCTAGTAACTTTTTTTTGATGACGTGAATTGCATATAAGTTTGGATAGGCCATATCTAAAAATATTTCTTATACAACCTTATGATATTTTTAGAGAAGCATATAGAGAAAAATAAATGCTATCCAATTCTGGTATAAAAAATATAGTTGCCATTTAAAAAAATATCGATGTTGTCACAGTTTGAAGGTATAACTTAAAAATAATAAATGAATATCGTCGAATTGTAGCAGAGAACTAGATATCAAACTTTTGTTAAAACTTTTTTTTTCTAAAACCCTTATTAAAGTCTCTAGCTAGCGTCATTATTACTTACTTTTTATTCACCTTATATATAAGTGTTTGTTTATTAAATTTTAAGTGTTCGCACTTGGCTTTATTTAAGTCATTAACTATTTGGTTTCTAAATTGCCTATTCTTATACTGAAAATATAAGGCTTTTTTGTTCAAATTGGCGAATTTCGACACTATTTTGACTAATTAGAGCCAGTTTTTCAATCGTCGGTTATAGCTAACTGTTGGGCAATTGCTATAGAAATAATTGTTAAAACGAATGTTTCTTTCTACACGATAAATAATTATTAGAAAACAACAAATAACCACGGAGAAGTAGTTTTCTGTAACTGCATTTAAACAATACGCTTCGATCTTAGATACTTTTACTTTCCATCGTTGGGCACGCTGAATAGAACAATTAACTAAATAAATGTCTAGTAATACGCTTGCGTAATAAATTGTTTTAGAGTTTAGTAATGATTGTCTAAATATTCTGTTTTTTTGTCATACATTTCTTATTAAGTTAAAATAATTTTATACGTAAGTATTATTTAAATTATAGATCGATCTAAATAAAAATTACTAATTCGTTTTATGCATTTATGATTATATTAAATCATAAATGCATAAAAATAGGGTTATGTAAGTAAATTTATTATTGTAAATAGTACAGAGCTTTAAATAATAGAATATTATACTATTACCTAATTTTAGTGTTAATATGGCAGATCAACAGCAATTTTTCTTAAAATGGAACGATTTTCAAAGCAATATGGTTTCATCTTTTCGACATCTTCGTGACGAAAAAAGTTTTACAGATGTTACATTGGCTTGCGAAGGCCAAACATGTAAAGCTCATAAAATGGTTCTATCTGCATGCAGTCCTTATTTTAAAAGTTTATTAGAGGTTAGTTGTTCTTGCAAGAATCTATGAATCTTTTCATGTTGTTTTTTAAGTGAATATTAACTTAACTTGGCGTATGAATTTTAGGAAAATCCATCTAAACATCCAATAATTATATTAAAAGATGTAGCATACAGTCATTTGCAAGCGATTTTAGAATTTATGTATGCCGGAGAAGTAAATGTCAGTCAAGAACAGTTACCGGCATTTCTAAAGACTGCCGATAGACTTAAAGTGAAAGGACTTGCTGAGGCCCCACAGGCCATTAAACGAGAATAATTCCTAAATACATTTTGCACTTACTGTAACGTTAATTTTGTAATATTTTCGTATAGTTAAATATCGACTCACTACTTATGCAATATTTGTTACATTAAAAGAGCATGTGACACAAATTGAAATCCCATTCTATTTAATTTAAGGTGTTTTTTAATATTGTAAAGAGTATGAAAATTATATATTTTCATAAAGCGATCGAACAAATCTTTGGAATAAATTTGGAAGTGTTACATTTTTAAATCTCATATTTAAATTTATATACAGTTAAACTTCTCTTAACGGACATCACCTATAAGTAACGGAATCTTTTAAAAGTCCTGGCAGTTCATTGTTTTATAGTGTGTAACGTATTTCCCATTAGCCAACACTTCTTTATAATGAACAATTTTTTTGGTCCTGCTGGTGCCCAGTATTGAGAAGTTTTATTGTATAAGTTTCATTTTCAATTTATAATATGATATTTTATGAAAATTAAGAAGGGATTTTGTAGATTAAGCAATTGATAATTCAAGATTTCGCCAGAATAGCAGATTTAACATTTCGATAACATTATTATAAGTAAATTGTCAATATATAGGTGTTAAACAAATAATGAAATCTAGTATTATCAATTAATAGTTAATTTTTAAATTTTATTTTTAAGGATTTAAAGCTTAGTTAAGTTTTGTATTATGCATAAACAGCATTCGTCAATTTTTAAAATACATATTTTGAAAAGTGCATTTGAAATGTAGTATTAAGTGACAGAGATTTATATGATGTTTTTTTTTGTATTATATAGTAAATGTTTGGATATTTACCATATTGTTACCATTTACTTTTACAGTTTTCTATTTTTTGAATGACGACCTTTGTAAACAATAGATTAGTAATATTTTGCAGCTTTATTTGTAATTTTCATGGATATTTCTATATTATAAAAATGTTGAGTGAATCAATCTATCATTTTTAATATTTTTTAGAATGATGCCTCTGTACTTACTGTAGATGATACAGGTTCAGCTTTGATTATAAGATTATAATATTTAGGGGTGTTATTCCATATGGTATTTGTTAAGTAATAACGATTTGTTACAGCTAAGATTTTGTAATATTTAATTTTAAGTTCGTATTCGCTAAGTTTAAATTTGTAAGGTATTTGTTATATTTAATACTTTTCTAGGACAGCATCAAATACTGAATACGAACTAAAAATTATTGCAAAATCAGTTGTAAAGGATTATTTATTATTTAATAAATGCCGCACAGAATAGGGGTGTAATTTACATATTTTTCTTGGTTGCTGTTGTTATATCAAAATGAACACTCTAAAAACAGTCTTTGATTGGAAAGTAAACTATTAGAATTGAGAAAGTGACGCTTATGGTCATATTGTTTACCAATTCTTAGTTTTTAACTTTCTATCGGGTGCAATGTATCTATGAGGTACTATTACAATATTGGACACATTAAACATTTAATATCCATTAATTTTACTTTTTTAAGCTTTAAATGCATATATTAGATATAGGTAAATGTATTTCTTTAGCAAATCACATTTATGAACAAATAACAAAATTTAGTAAAAATGGAGCTATAAACTAAAAATATATTGGAACATGAAATTAATTTAAATGTATAGAACGTGCAGAGTTTAATTTTACAAATAAATTTAATTATAAGATAGGTAACAGTAATATGTTACTACAACATTATTTAATTTTGAGTCAATGTTTTACCGATCATAATGTGTTCAAGCACAGAGCTTCATTGTAATTTTGCAGTATTGTATGTATTTAATTGTGAGAGATAAATGTCGCATAGTTTGGCAGATGCTGACTATAATAGGTACTTTTAAGATCCATATTCGAGACGATAACATTAAAGACCTAAGATGGATAACCTCTGCTTTCCTTTTGTTAGAATTACTTAGGGCCGATTACACCAATCTATCTTAACATTTAAGCGTAGCTTAACAACCTAACTTTCCTTGGATACAATCGTGTTTGCATAGATAATTTATATTTAAATTATGCTTAAATTGTAAGATGCATCGGTGCAATTGGCCTTTATAATCGAATTCCAAATTTTGTAGTTTTTTGTTGCTTGATCAATAATTTATTAGTTGCACGTAGTGTGAAGTCCTATACAATTTTGGCATTTCCCTATTCCCTATCTGTTGATGTAGGTAAACGAATAAAGTTGAACAACTTCCCAAATAAATATTGTTTTTAACCTTAAATTAATGATAATCAATTATATAAACGTTTTGCGACGTTTATAAACTAAAAATAAATATATATTAAAATTTAACAAAAAAAATGAGGTTAGGTTAAATTATATTTTACTGTTAACTGATAATATTACTGTTATTTCTTATGTTTAAAATTATCAATTTTCTAAACATATACACCTAATTATAATTGTTATTCGGTATTGTACTTGAACAACGTGTAGTTTATTGTTAACTGTGGAAGAACGGTTTTCATTC